>CM032454.1:27376780-27428568 GCA_019049505.1 Pachyrhynchus sulphureomaculatus | reverse complement strand
TAGACCTAAAGCTAGCTGACGCTCTCTAAACAGAGCGAAACATATCTGTGGTCAAGACATGCCTGGTTGACGATTTTATCTTAGACCTCCCGTACTGTTATTGCAATATCAAAACTTATTGATGGCTTTCGTACTGTATGAATAACTTTAATAGTTGTTTAATATTCACAACAATTCGAATTTATAACAAATAAAAACTCGTGCGTGATCACATTTTTCGATTGATTTTGTTTTGATGATTCGTCAAATCCGGTCTTTAATTAACTCTAACTCCAAATATAATTATTACTCTACTGTATTGTTGTTTTGATTTTTATGCCCAATTTATTCCCTTATTTAAATTCCAGGCAAATTAAAAAAGACACGTAGTTTTGTTGTTCCATTATATGACCAGCAATTTTTTGGGATTTACAACATTATATAATCACCTGAACATATTTAATTATGAGAATATGTTTTGGGAATTATGACTACTAACTTTATTATAAACAGTATAAATATTCCATATGTTTTTAATGCGTGGTGTTTTAAAGTAATTGTTATAATGTTTTTAATGCGATATAACATTAGAAAAATTACACTAAATAACCGGTCAGGTGCAAGTTGAACTTTGCTTTTAAAATAAAAAATGTTGTTACCGTGATATAAAATGATCAGTAACTTCACAAAAACACACCCCAAATGAGTTTTCAAACAAAGTTTGTTTCCAATCTTTACAGAAAACTAATGACCTTGAAATTTTTGTTTTTTTTCTTTATATACCAGATAGGATTATTAAAGGTAATGCACTCGTGATAATTTTTCGTTCAATCTAGACCCCGTGGAAAATATTCCAGAATTTTTTCAAAATTTTTTGATCAGTACTTTTCGAGATAAGGTGGGGGGACAGCGATTTTTTGTGATTTTTTAAAAATAATACAAAGAAAAGTGTGCGCAAGAATTATATTATATATATATATATATATATATATATATATATATATTAGTCGTGTTTTCACAAGCTTTTATTTAACACCACACTCGATGACCTACTAAAAAAATTTTTTTTCACTTCCGATTTCACCCCCAAAACTAACCCTTATGTCAAAATTTGACTTTCAAAACCACACGGCTTTCATTCCTATATTATTACCAAATTTCAACTTTCTATGACAAATAGTTTCGGAGAAAATTGGGTGTTGCAGACAGACAGACAGGCGGACAGACAGACAGACACCGAGTCATCTCATAAGTGTTCCGTGCGGAACACTAAAAATCAACAAGAAGTGAAGTGTCTAAAGGAAAGCTTTTAGATTTTTTCAATAGATGAATTGGGTACGTCCAAGTATAATTTTTAGTGTTCCGTATGGAACTTCGGTGTTCGTCTGTTACACCCGATTTTCTCCGAACTACGAGGGTGGTTTCATAAGTTCCCGTGTTAGGATTGAAAACGCCAATTTTTTCAAGAATACATTTTTCTACATAGTCCTCTTTTAGGTATAGACACTTTTTTCAACTTCCTTGTCATTTTTTTAACCCCTCGCAAAAATAGGAATTATGCAGTTTGGCGGCAACAACTCCGGATAAATATGATGGAGCACTGTTGCAGTGCAATAGCACTTTCTTCTTAAATGAGACCATGTTTCCTTCAATTTCTTGTTTGAAGCGGTCCAATAACCCACTATAATATAGCCCAGTGATCATTCTTCCTTTCTCTAAGTCAATGAGTATGATGCCCTTTGCATCTCAAGAAATCGTCGCTAAAACTTTTCGGCCGATGGGACCGTCTTTGCCTTCTTTGGAGCAGATTCACCGAAAGCAACCCATTGTTTTGATTGTTGCTGGGTTTCGGGTGTATAATGGTAATGAATCCAAGTCTCATCGATGATGACAACTCGATGCAAAAAGTTGTTCGGATTTCGCTTAAATTGCTCCAAACACAGCTTCGAAGTTGAAAACCGCACCTGCTTGTTGTCCATGATTAGCAATCGCGACACCCTTCGGGCCGACAACTTTTTCATAGTCAATTTATCATGTACAATATAATTTACCGTTCCCGTCGACACACTTATGGCCTCTGCTAATTCGCGCATTTTCATTCGACGATAAGCGAGAATCATGTCGTGGATTTTTTTTTTAATGATTTCTTCGGTAACCACATCTGGTGGCGTCCTGGGCGATTCTCACCAAAAAGGTATATTTGGACCATGTTTTAATTCATTGAACAAATATCTGACTGTTGTCATTAATGGCGAAGGGTCCCCATAAAACAGTATTTTGCTTTTATCTCCTTACACGTTTTCCCCCATCCAGAAGTAAAAGCGAATCAATGAACAATACTTACTGAAATGGCTGTCAAATGCAAACTAACCTATGAATCAGTCTCAAATATTTTTTAGTGTCATCTATTAGATGCCAGCCCACACGATGGTAACATTAACATGCAACGCCATCTGTTTTCAAACACGGGTACCATCCTCGTATTCTATATTGATAAGTTGAAATTTGGCACAAATATAGGAATTGATGGTTCAATCAGAGCAAGTAGTCTTGAAAGTTAAATTTTGACTTAAGTTTCTGGGAAGTGAAATCAGAAGTGAAAAAAATGTACTAGGTCATCAAGTGGAGTGTCAAATGAAAGTTCAAAAATATATATGACTAGCTGTGCCCCCGGCTCTGCTCGCGTGAACTTGATTCACTATTACCGTCACTGCTTATTCCTTATGCTACCTAATGTAATAAAATATATCCTATAACCTAGCCAGAGAACATGTGTATTTTATAAAAAAAAACACGTAAATCGGATAAGTGGTTCTTGAGTGTTAAGCGCATTGACGAACAAACACACAGACAGACAGAGAGAGGTTGCGTTTTTATATATATTATATAGATTATTATTGTTATTATATAACCTGGCCAGAGAACATATGTATGAATTAAAAAAAAAAGACGTAAATCGGAGAAGTGGTTCCCGAGTGATAAGCGCACTAACGGACAGAGAGACGTTACATTTTATATATATTGTACTCTTTGTTGCATGATGTTGTTCCATATTTAACGGTTTTTCGGCAGCGTATTGCAAGAGAGTGCGCTAGCGGCAAACTTTTTTCCGACTTGATTCACTATTATCGTCACTGCTTATTCCTTATGTTACCTAACGTAATAAAATATATCCTATAACCTGGCTAGAGAATATATGTATGTTTAAAAAAAAAAACACGTAAATCTCGAGTGGTTCTCGAGTGATAAGCGCACTAACGGACAGACAGACAGAGAGACGTTGCATTTTATATATATTATAGAAGATTATAGATAACCTGGCCAGAGAACAAATGTATGAATTAAAAAAAAACATGTAAATCGGATAAGTGGCTCTCGAGTGATAAGTGCAATAACGGACTGACAGACAGAGAGACGTTGCATTTTATATGTGTTATAGAAGATTATAGATAACCTGGCTAAAGAACAAATGTATGAATTAAAGAAAAACATGTAAATCGGATAAGTGATTCTCAAGTCATAAGCGCACTAAACGGACAGACAGAGAGACGTTGCATTTTATATATTATATTCCTTGCTTCATGATATTGTTCCATATTTATGATTTAGGCAGTGTATTGCAAGAGAACGCGCTAGTGGCAAACTTTTTTCTGACTTGATTCACTATTATAGTCACTGCTTATTTCTTATGTTACCTAACGTAATAATATTCCTATAACTGGCCAGAGAACATATGTATGTTTAAAAAAAAAAGCACTTAAATCTGATAAGTGGTTCCCGAGCAATAAGCGCACTAACGGACAGGCAGATATACAGACAGACAGAAATAGAGACGTTGCATTATATATATATTATTATTATTATGGATGTAATACTTCCGCACACTTTTCGTTGTATTATTTTAAAAAATGGCCAAAAATCCCTGTCTTCCCTCCTATCTCGAAAAATAGTGATCAAAAAATTTTAGAATATTCTTCAGAAAGTATAAATTGAACTAAATTGCGAAAATTAACACGCGTGCATTACGTTTTGATAATTTTATCTGAGATAAAAATAACCGGTCCAGTGCAAGTTGAACTTGTACAATTAGTGTTCCGTACGTTGATTGTTTTTAAAATAAAAAGTTTTTGTTACGGAGGTTTAAAATGATCACTGACTTCACAAAACACACCCAAATGAGTTTTCTACAAAGTTTGTTTCCAATCTTTACTGAAAAACTGATGACCTTAAAATTTTTATTTTTTTTATATACCAGATAAATTATTAAAGGTAATGCACTCGTGATAATTTTCGTTCAATCTACACCCCGTGAATAATATTCCAGAATTACTTTTCGAGATAAGGCGGGTGGACAGCGATTTTTTGCGATTTTTTAAAAATAATACAAAGAAAAGTGCGCGCAAGTTTTACATTATATATATATATATATTATATATATCTATATATATATATATATATATATATATATATTTTACTCGTGTTATCACAAGCTTTCATTTGACACCACACTCGATGACCTAATAAAAAATTTTTTTTTGCACTTCCGATTTCATCTCCCAAAACTAACCCCTTAAGTCAAAATTTAACTTTTAAAACTACTTGGCTCTGATAAGGCCATCAATTCCTATATTTTTTGCCAAATTTCAACTCTCTATGACAAATAGTTTCGGAGAAAATCGGGTGTGACCAACAGACAGACAGATAGACACCGAAGTCATCTTATAAGTGTTTCGTACGGAACACTAAAAACTGTGAAAACTATGTTCTTTAACAATATGTTTTGTTTTTACACTCTTCAATACACACACGGATGGGTACAAGAAGAAAGTAATTTTATTTTATCTGTTTAAAATTAAACAAATATTTAGGTAGTAAATATTTGTTTTGCACTTTTATTACTAGATTCTAGATTGAGCTAGATTGATTTATTGGCTAATAGGTATCTAACATACTATAACTATCATATACTATTGATTAAAAAAAAAACGTGAAAATACATATTTGATCTTAAGATATATGTTATGCATGTCAAGAAGCTAATTAACTTAGCCTAGGTAAGGATTTTATTTTATTTTAAAAGCAATTACCGTACGGAATAGTAATTGCGCAAGTCCACCTTGCACTTGGCCGGTTTTTTATAATTAGTAACTACCGAAATTGAACAAGGTCTAAATCTTGGCAATGATTTATTGCTCTTTTATTTATTGAACCATCTCAAGACGCACTGAACTAAGATCGAGAGAGAGACGAGCAAATCCCACATAAATGTTGCACTGTCTAGCGATTATTATGAAAATTGTGAGTGCAAAGTGCGTCTTTGCTACTAAGCCCTCTATCAATGTGGCTTGTGTTTGCATGGCCAATGGTAGAGGGCGGGTAAGCTTTAAAAATTAGGTCGACATCATCCAAAGATATAACTTGTTGAGTCTTACGAGTATAGTTTTTGCTTAATGTCATACATATCTTTTGTAAGATTTTTTCTACGTCACACTTTCATAAAGGATTACAAGGAGCACATCATTTTTCAGCCCAGTTGGTTTCCGGATTGTTAACCACATATTTTTTAAATCCAATTTGTAAAATTTGGATTTTATTATTACGCTATAACTTCTACATCGCACTATCACATGATAATCCTTTTATAAATAGACAAAGATCGATAATAAAAAATTGGTGTAATGATTTACACACAGTTCTTTTACAAACACGTAGTTCTAAAATAGGTACTGAATTTGGCTAACGCACACTAAACAGTAACTTCATTCAAGCACTACAGATCAATATCTTAAATGATAGATACTTAATAGTAAGAAATTAATCAGAAAAAAAAATAACCGGTCAACTGCAAGTTGGACTTGCGCAATTAGTGTTCCGTACGTTGATTGCTTTTAAAATAAACATTTTTGCTACTCAAATGAGTTATCACCAAAGTTTTTTCCGATCTTTACTGAAAACTGATGGCCTTAATTTTTTTTTTATATACCAGATAAATTATTAAAGGTAATGCACTCGTGATAATTTTCATCCAATCTATACCCTGTAGAGAATATTCTAGAATTTTTTTCAAAATTTTTTGATCATTACTCTTCGAGATAAGGGGGGCAGCGATATTTCGCGATTTTTTTAAAAATAATACCAAGAAAGGTGTGCGTAAATATTGTATATATTTTTTAACTCGTGCTTTTACAAGCTTTCAGTTGAAACCCCTCTCGATGACCTGATAAAAAAAATTGTTTCATTTCCGATTTTACCCCCTAAAAGTTAAAATTTAACTTTCAAAACTACTCGACTCTCTTGAGGCTATCAATTCCTATATTGGTACTAAATTTCAAGTTTCTATGTCAAATAATTTGGGAGAAAATCGGTATAATTGTAGAGGTCTATAAAATTGGCAGTAAATGCAGGCAGGATTCAAACTGGTTCCAAAAATTTTTGACATTAAGGATAACAAAGATATTTCGCGATAATTTTGAATTTCGTTTCAACTACCGTATAAAAAATAGGTAACGAGAATTGTTCTCACAACATCAAGGGAAAAAAGCATACTTAAAAGGCCACTGAAAAATGATCAGTAATGGTTCTAGTCAGACATCCTTGCACCTCTTCAAAAAAACCGAAGGTGTCCGTCAGGGCCCGCTAACTTATTAATTTATTTTACTTTTTATTATCAAGAGGGGTGACATAGGATGGCATCTACATAGCCCTTCACCTCGATGGATCTGTTCTAGTAGAGTATATCTCAAAACTAAAGTTAGAGTTACAATCCTCACTTCTGGTATCCGACTTTTCAAGCAGTAATTTTACCGCCCGCTTAGAAAATATAATTTTAGAAGGTCTGTAGTTTGATGCACAATAAAAGTTTAATCAATTATATTTGGTTTTTTACTGTAAATATTGTCAGATTAAATTTGTATATGTGAAATTTTATATTACCCGAAATGAGTTTCCAACAAAGTTTTTTTCCTATATTTACTAAAAACTGACGACCTTGAAATTTTCGTTTTTTTTATATACCAGATAAATTATTAATTAATCCACTGGTGATAATTTTTGTTTAATCTACACATTGTGGGGAATATTCCAGGCTTTTTTCAAAATGTTTTGGTCAGTACTTTTTGAAATAACGTGAGGGAACAGAGATTTTTTCGCGATTTTTTAAAAACAATACAAATACAAGTGTGTGCAAGTATTACATTATATATATTTTTGAACTCGTGTTTTTATGGTACAAGTTTTCATTTGACACTCCACTCGATAACCTGGTAATTTTTTTTTCTTTTCCGATTTCCCCTCTGAAAACTAACCCCTTAAGTCCAAATCTGATTTTTAAAACTACACGGCTCTGATGAGGCCATCAATTCCTATATCAGTACAAATTTCAACTTTCTATGTCAAATAGTTTCGGGAAATCGGGTGTGACAAACAGACAGACAGACACCGAAGTGATCTTATAAGTAGTCCATACGGAACACAAAAAAGTTTTGTTATATTGTTAAAAATATTCATTAACATTTTTTTCCAATAAAAATAGCTTTCGCACACTCCCTTGATTGTTATTAGTGTTCTGTACGGAACATTTATAAGATTACTTCGGTGTCTGTCCGTCTGTCTCTCCGTCTGTCTGTCCATCTGTGACATCCGATTTTCTCCGAAACTGTTTGACATAGACAGCTGAAATTTGGCACTAATATACGAATTGATGGCTCCAATAAGAGCCAGTAGCTTTGAAAGTTAAATTTTGAGTTAAAGGGTTAGTTTTGGGAGAGAAATCGGAAATGAAAAAAAAACTTTCTACCAGGTCATCGAGTGGGGTATCAAATGAAAGCTTGTAAAAACATATACAATGTAATACTTGCGCACACTTTTTTTTGTATTGTTTTTAAAAAATTTCAAAAAGTCACGGTCTCCTCCCTTATCACGAAAAGTACTGATCAAAAAATTTTCGCAAAATTCTGAAATATTCTCTACAGAGTGTAGATTGAACGAAAATTATCACGAGTGCATTGCCCTTAATAATTTATCAGGTATATAAAAAATAAAAATTTTTTGGTTCTAGGTTCATCTGGGATGTGTTTTATGAAGTAATTAGTCATTTTATACCTCCATAATGAAAATTCTTATTTTAAAAGCAATCAATGTATAAAACACTAATTGCGCAAGTCCAACTTGCACTTCACCGGTTTTTTTTTCTCATTGCGTTGAGAACACTTTATTTTTTTGTTCAAATTTAAAAATGCAGCCACAATATTTTAATCACTCAACTCATTAAACTTCGATAAAAAAATATTTTTTTTTTACTTCTTTTAGGATGTAATGCACTTAACAATATAAAATTAATTTTACAAATTAGAGCACATTATTTAAAAAATTTCAGGTTTATATAATTAAATATATTTGAAAGAAAACTGTTATAATTATTTAAGTTAAAATATTTTCAAATTAGTAATTACCATTTATTTTTTAGAAACCATGCCTAATACCGTTACAATACTAAACGCCACGTTTTAATTATATGAGATATGTTACAATGTTATATTTGATATATGTGAACATTTTTTTTAATGTGTATATTATTGGAAAAATTTTACAAAACAGTTCTTTAACGAGACCGTAACATTTACATAATGGGTTTCGTGATAACTACTTCTCTCTACAAAAAGTTTTAAAATATGTATATAGTCTGTCCAGTTAGAACGTGACCGCCCCTATTCTTCGAAAAATGTACTTCGAGAACATTTTTCGCCAACAATGTGTTTTTTGGTGTGATAACAAGTGCTCAATTACCTTAGTCAGTTGTTCAGTCACTTCCTACATCAATAACACAGATATACAAAAAAATTCTATCTTTTAAGTGATATACGAGTTTTCTTAAGTATTTTTTTATGCTGAATCCAAAAAATCATAAAAAAAGACATCCACAGTGAGGTTTTTTCAGAAAACACACTTAAAGTTGCCAGAAAACTATTAAATTGAAAAAAATACATTTTAATAATGTAAAACTATATAATCATTAAAATTATGGAAAAAACTGCTATTTCGGACATCTTTAAATGTTCTGAATCTACATTTATCAAAAAAACTAAAAAAATATTAGGTTTTAGTGTTCATGTTTAACAAAAAACACGCATGCACCACCTTTAACTAAGCTAAGTAGCAAAATGCTGTTTAAAATAAATATGTGCAACCGCTAAATTAAAAAATTGTTTTTAATTATTATTGATCAAAACTATAATTTCGTGTTTTTTTTTTGAAGTTCTTAATCCTGACTTGACATCAAAAATAAAGTTTTATGTTCAGTTTCAACAAAAAACTCGCTTTTAACACTTACGAGGGTGCTATGTGGTTGGTAAAATGCTTAAAAAAGCATAAATAAATGCAACAGCTAAACGACATTTTTTTTTTAAACAAAACTATTATTTCCAGTAGTTTTTAGTGTTCCGTACGGAATACTTATAAGATTACTTCGGTGTCTGTTCGTCTGTCTGTCTGTCCGTCCGTCCGTCTGTCACACCCGATTTTCTCCGAATCTATTTGACACGAAATATAGAAATTGATGACCTCATCAGAGCCGTGTAGTTTTAAAAATTAAATTTTGACTTAAGGGGTTAGTTTTGGGGGATGAAATCGGAAGTGAAAAAAAAATTTTGTTACTAGATCATCGAGTGGTGTGTCAAATGAAAGCTTGTAAAAATACGAGTTCAAAAATATATATAAGGTAATACTTACGCACACTTTTCCTTGTATTATTTTTAAAAAATCGCGAAAAATCGCCCCCCCCCCCCCCCCTTTATCTCGAAAAGTACTGATCGAGAAATTTTAAAAAAATTTTAGAATATTCTCTACGGGGTGTAGATTGAACGAAAATTATCACGAGTGCATTATCTTTCATAATTTGTCTGGTATCTAAAAAAACAAAAATTTCAAAGTCATCAGTTTTCAGTAACTTTGCTGAAAACTCATTTGGGGTATGTTTTTGAAATTACTGATCATTTTATACCTCCGTAATAAAAATTTTTATTTTAAAAGCAATCAACGTACGGAACACTAATTGCGCAAGTTCAACTTGCGCTTGACCGGTTTCTTTTTTAAGTTTCAAATTAGAATTTGATATCAAAACATGAGGAATGGTGTTACAAAAAATATCCGTTTACTATTTAGGAACAAAAGGTTGCAAAATGCAATCTAATGTATATCCCTTTACAGTTTTAGAAGTCAATTTTGTGGATAGATTGATTGTGTGAATATGGGAGAATGTGAGTGAGTGAGTGACGTAGTTAGTGAGTGAGCGAGTGAGTGAGTGAACGAACGAGTGAGTGAGTGAGCAAACGAGTGAGTGAGTGAGTAAGTGAGTATGGTGGTATGTGAATGAATGAGTGAGTGAGTGAGTGACTCAGTAAATGAGTGAGTGGGTGAGTGAGTGAGCGGGTGAGTGTAGAAGTGAGTGAGCATGGGGGTATGTGAATGAGTGAGTGTGCGAGTGACTGAGCGAGCGACTGAGTGCAAAAAAAACAAAGTGTGTTAGTTGGTAAGTGATTGAGTGAGTGAGTGAGTCTGATGATAAGCGAGGGAGTGAATGTGTGAGTTAGTATATGAGTATGTGAGTGATTTGTTTACTTATTTATTATTTATTTTAACTGTTTATATAAAATTAAGATTAAATCTTTTGATTATAAATTCTGCTTTTACGAGTAATTTTCATTTTTACTTTTTTTTATTAGAAATTTCTTATTTATTAGGGATAACTTTTTCTTTTCTTTTTTGCTCTTTTCAGTTTGTCTTCAAATGACGGAATGTTGGATTTCTAATTATTAAAACGTTTTTTTTTTAATTTAATAGTTTTCTGACAACTTTAAGTGTGTTTTCTGAAAAAGTTCAGGGTGGATGTCTTTTTTTTTATGAGTTTTTTGGATCCAGCAAAAAAAACGTGCCTCACTTAAAAAACAGAGATTTTCTTTTTGTGTACCTGTGTAATCGCTTGGCATCTTCAAGGCATACTGTCGACAAGATTTTCTGCATACTCGCTCAGCATGATCTCCAAATTTTTCGAATCTCGCGAGACAACTGAGGCAAAGTCCTCAGAGCCTTTCCCCTGAGCTTTCTCTTTCAATAGGGTTGACGTCCGGCGATTGTTAGGGCTACTCTAGTATCATATTGTGAGTCCAAGCGAGCCGCTTTGCGACGTGATTTTTACCTAGCAAAGGTTTCTTCAACGTGTTTCGGAATTTAACATCATGAGCACGAAGATGTTATCGAATGGTCTCATGGGACACATTCAAACCCGATTTTCTTAATTTTGCCGCTCCTTGACACAGCGTCAATTTCGGGTCCCGTGAAAACAAGGTCGATTCGTTTTTCGACTTACGGAGTGACTTTGCTTACCGAGCCACGTTTTGGCAAGCCGTCAACATTTTTCCTCCAGTTAAAATGTCGTTTGTGAAGAAGCGGCTAATTTTTTACAAACGACACCAACTTTTTAATATAATTAGCGACGGCGGAATGTGTCATTTTAGGCCCCTTTGGATGGGACCAAAGATAGACTGCCTCGAACTGACGCGCAAACAAGTGACTCATTTTGATTTTACGTGATCTCGACGAAAGTTCGGAACAAAGTGATCCCTTTACTAAAATACGTCTTAAACAAAGGTTTCCTCTACTGATTTTTTGTTGAATAGCCAGAATCGCATCTACCAAAAATGAATTTATCGCGAACACCTTTTTACTTGACAGACTGTACATATTTATTGCTAATGATTATAGATTTCGTGACAAAATTTTTATTATTTAATCATCGAGTAAACCGGTGTAACCATAACAGTAATAAGGAAAGAAAGGCAGAGGTTGCGGACGACGATAATATTTTCCACTGTATTAAAATACGGGAGCCCTACAATAATGGACCTCCCCAAGCAGCCAATTTAGAACGCTTTTCTATATATTACATCCCATCAGGTACATGTAGGTCAGGAAATCTCTAGCTCTCTGCAGCGATGACACAGCAATACTGCATCCTTATGTCTACCATAAGACATCCGACGACGCCAGCGAATGCAAATTTACCCCTGCATCCAGTAACAGAAGCAGCAAGCGAACTTCCAATGAAGTAAAAAATGGTATCAGACAAAGCTAAATTACTACTACTCGAGACACGAAAATTAATTATATGATGAAATGAGACAGCGAGAACTCCTCTCCACTTTAGACATAGACTTGAGAATTTTGTGAAAATTGTCTGTTTCAGCTAATTTTCACATAAAATATTTCAGGTTCTTGCATTGATCAATCTTATGATTAGGATGTTCTAGAACCCTAAAAATGTTCTATTTCTAATAATTTTCGTGTAGAATGCACTAGAACAGTGATTCCCAAAGTGGTTCAGGTGGACCCCCAGGGGTCCACGGGAGACTCGACGGGGGTCTACGTTGGCGTGAAAAAGAAATGGGGGTTCACAAGTTGTAAGTGGGGGTCCACGAAAATTTATCTGGTTTCGATAGTAAAGAACAAAAATGTTGGCTTGGCTTTACCTATCAATGTAGGCAGATAATACACTACTCAAAAAAATTAAGGGAGCAAAAAAAAATTCCAAATTTTTCGGTGATTTTTGACAGGCTGTATTTCGGTGAAAAATGGTCGTATTGAGATTTTTAGGGTAAAATTTTTTAGGAGCTACGGTTGTCATGCAATCCTAACAGATAGCGCGAAAAAAATAATATTGCAAATATTTGCTTTTTTTTTTGGTCCACGGGCTTGAAAAAAATGTTTTCAGTTAGGCCGGCATATGGATCAGATAGCCTGTTTATTTAGCATTAATTTCCTTGTTTTAAAACCTCCCTTAATTTTTTTGAGTAGTGTATTTTAAGAAGGTCAGCGACTATTACTTGTAAAAACTTGCATATTCGATATTCAACGCGCGTCGAGACTTGCAAAGCGCCGCCCGCCCGCCCGCAACGCAACCCGTTCAGACGTGCAAAGGGACGAAAAGACGACTTGTGCTGTGCTTGCAATCTTGCATGAACTTGTTTGATTCTTCACCAATATAAATACGAATGCCAAGGACAAACGTTACTCATTTGTTTCCGGAATTTTGAAAAGAAAATGTGAGTGAATCGATGTCAGTGTTTGCCAGTGCCGGAAAAAGTAAGTACCTGCCTATTTGTTATTCATACTTTTATTTTATATTGTAATAATATTATATTTGTTATGTTTGCGTGTAGTAGGTACGTAATAAAAATTAAATACTGAACAGGGCCATTATTCGATACTTCTATAAAAGAACAGAAAGCTGAGAAAGATTGAACTTTTAGTACTTTTTATTATAAAATTATTTATTTACCCGACTGTGGTGATTCACTAAAGGAGAGATATATGATTGACCTGCATGTTTGTACATATTTCAGTGCCCTCGTAGTTGCTAATGCTAAATGACTAAAAATATTTTCATAAATTGTACGTGTCTTTATGTACCACTCGTAACGTACATCAAAGTAATAAATAAATCATTAAAATCGCGGAGTTTTGATGTCAAAATATTCTTTAAAAGTATTTTCTCTCGAATCAAAAAATATTTTATATTACATTAAAATAGGTTCAGCGGTTTTGTGAAAACCTCTATATGGGTCTTAGCAGTTTATTGCTTTTAATAATTAAAATCAGTTTTGCCTCCGGCACTTTGGTTTTTTCATTGCAATAATTAATTAATCCTATTTCATTCTTTAAAATAGCCATATCCTATTAAAGTCGCCTTATGATTACTAAAACAAACATTTTTTTCTTTACAGTTAGGTAACTGATACGAAACATGGCTGAATCTAAGAAGAAATGTCGACAGTACAGTGTTGATTATTTGAAATTTGGTTTTCTTCCATCAAAGGCAGACAAACGATTGCCCATATGCCTTTTATGCAACAAAGTTTTGAGCAATGACTCTATGAAATCATCGAAGTTTCTGGAAAGTAAAGATCCAGACTTAAAAGAAAACCTGATCAAATTGAAAGCAGACATCGTGTATTTGACAGATTTGTTCAAAAAATTTAATGACATTAACTTGCAGTTACAAGGGGACAGCCTAAATTTAATAAAAACACAGGGTGTAATTTCGGCTTTTCTTGGAAAATTGAAATTTATGAAGCAAAATATTAGAATTCTCCCAGTTTCCAAACTTGTCACAGGCAGAATGTCTGAGGATATTCAGACATACGTTCAACATTTAAATGCCCTGCATGATGACTTCAAAAATAGATTTGAAGATATTCCGACGATGGAAATACCACCATGGATCATAAATCCATTTAATGAAACGGAAGTGGCGAATGTGGTATTACAAGAGGAGCTACTCGAGCTTAGTACCAATGAGGAGCTGGAGGTGAGATTTAAAAAAGGCTATCAAACATTTTGGCTGCAGGCTGAAATACCCGAAAAATATCCTGGGCTATGGGAAATTGTGAGAAAACTTTTGATAGCGTTTCCCTCGTCGTACCTTGTCGAAAAAAGTTTTAGTGTCGTTACAAATCTATTAACAAAAAAAAGGAGCAGATTGAACATCACAGAACGGGGAGATTTGCGGTTATTCCTTACAAAACTGAAGCCAAATATTGATAATTTGCTGTCAATCCATCAAGTACATCCCTCCCATTAAAATTATGACTATTTTTTTTTTTAATTGTTGAGTTGCATTGTCGAAGTTACGGTACGTTATTAATGTTTAATTTTAATTCTATTAAGTCTGTAATCATATTATTTTAATAAATAGAACACAAGAAAATATATTATTTTTCTTTTTATTTTTACCACTCCGAATTTAGGGTTGAAATTCAGCCACGACGCAAATTTCCATCGTTAGATCTAATCTTCACATTTTTTGACGAGTTTTGGAAATATGGTAGAAATGTAGCGGCAGGGGGTCCACCGAAGCCAGTAAAATTTTGAAAGTGGTCTACGAGAAAAAAAAGTTTGGGAACCTCTGCACTAGAACATTGTAAAACGTGTTGTCAGCAACGTTGTTAAGTGTTCAAAACTCCACTAGCATAATCTTTGGTTAAAATATTGTCTTTAAAGAACTGAGTTTTCAATTAAAAAAAAAACAAACAAAAATCTACTGTTAAATAAGTTGTCTCAAAACATATTTTTTTATAGATATTGTTATACATTAGTCACATAAAAAAGTTAAACTTGGAACAAAATATGTCTTATTAGTACATGTTACTCTGCAGTTAAGATTGTATTGTATTGATCAACGCAAGTTAATACTTGCAAAAAACTATTGACAACGTACGCGTTATAGCGCAGAGGATTGCGCAGTTTAGTATCAAGTGTAAATAGGAACAGTTCGCGCTAACGAATTGTAAACAATACATATAACAGTAACACCAGTTTATTTATTGACACTGCCATTTTGTATTGCAGTTAGATGTTTAAAAATATAGTATGTGTGGCAGATTTGGATAGTTGATGTTTGTTAATACTTAACTTCACTTGTACTTTGTCCTTCAGCATTGGTACTTTTTAAAATTTTCAAAGGTAAAATTCATTTAATTTGTTACAGCACAAAATAACAACCTGTGATCTTTAAGCCTGACCACATTGTAACAATCCAGAGAACATAAGTGTGCAAAGTACGATTTATTACTTTTACTATTTTTTTACAATTTAAAACATTTTAAACGATTTTCATAAAACAAATATATTTTTATTAATAAAAACTTGCAGTTTAACATTTCGTGAACGATTTAAAATAATTCCTGTTCTTATGATACACGAACTAATGATATTTTAAATACGGTTCAAAAGTTATATTAAATACGATTCACAAGGAAAACTTTCCTAAAAATATTTCTTCAATTTACCCTAAACATGTTTAAGTAAAGAGGAACCGTTTATTTTTTATTGAAAGATGACCTTGAAAATAATAAGTAAAATAAAGGAAGTAAACGTGTAACAGTAATTTCAAGGCAGAGTAACTTTAATGATTAAGTGCTTATTTCTTTTAATTGTTTATAACTCGTCGTTTCCTTCATGTACTGTTTATCTTTTAAAATTATGTTACGGCATCGTAGAATTAGGTATCTCAATTATGTCATTCTAAAGTCGTCTACATCTTCAGAAAGAAAAAAATAGGTGTCTTTTGCCGGTAAAAGTTTTAAGCATCATATAGAGTGAAAAAGTAAATTTTAAAAATTAATTAAAACACTATAACCTAATTTCTGTAACTACGACTTCTAACACTGATTTTAATGTAAATATATATACATATATATATATATATATATATATATATATATATATATATATATATATATATATATATATATATATATAAATATATATATACATATAGATATGTATATATATATATATATATATATATATATATATAGATATATATATATATATATATATATATATATATATATATATATATATATATATATGTATATATATATATAAATATATATATACATATATATATATATATATATATATATATATATATATATATATATAAATATATATATATACATATACATATATATATATATATATATAGATATATATATATATATATATAAATAAATATATATATATATATATATATATATATATATATATATAATATATATATATATATATATATATATATATATATATATATATATATATATATATATATATATATATATATATATATATATAAATATATATATATATATATATATATATATATATATATATATATATATATATATATATATATATATATATATATATATATATATATATATATATATATATATATATATATATATATATATATATATATATATATATATATATATATATATATATATATATATGTATAAAATGCAACATCTCTGTCTATCTGTCTGTCCCTCAGTACGCTTATCACTCGAGAACCACTTATCCGATTTACGTGTTTTTTTTTAAACATACATATATTCCCTGGCCAGGTTATGGGATATATTTTATTACATTAGGTAACATAAGGAATAAGCAGTGACGATAATAGTGAATCAAGTCGGAAAAAAGTTTGCCGCTAACGCGTTCTCTTGCAATACACTGCCTAAACCATTAAATATGGAACATTATCATGTAGCAAAGAATATAATATATATATATATATATATATATATATATATATATATATATATATATATATATATATATATATTTAAATATATTTAATGCAACGTCTCTCTGTTTGTCTGTTCGTTAGTGCGCTTATCACTCGAAAACCATTTATCCGATTTACGTGTTTTTTTTTTATTTATACATATGTTCTCTGCCCAGGTTATATAATAATAATAATAATAAAAATAACATGTGTAGTTCACCAAGCACTAGCCACAACATACAAACTCATAGAAAACACAGATCTCTACTACAAATACACACCAACATCCATACTTGAAAAGAAAGATAGCAAGCTCTACTGGGACATCAGTATCCATACAGATAAAACAGTCCCCGCCAATAGACCCGATATTACTTTTCAATGCAAAAAAGGAAAAGTTACCTATCTAATTGACATAGCTGTCCCCAACGACGCAAACATCCAAACGAAATACTCAGAAAAAATATCTAAATACACAGACCTTGCAATAGGAATAAAAAGGCTATGGAAACAAGAAAAAGTCATCATTCATTCATTACTACACTTAATACAATTAAGACTCAACACAAACATACACAAGAACATTCAGAAGTCTGTGATTTTCAAAACATGTAATATTGTCAGGTCATTCCTTAATACACAATGGTAATAGCGTTTGTGAAGGTTATAGGATATATTTTATTATTTTATTACGTTAGGTAACACAAAGAATAAGCAGTGACGATAATAGTGAATCAAGTCCACGTAAGCGAAGCCGCGAGCACTGCTCCCAAATATAGTCTACGACTATTACATTAAATCTAAAATTTACTCGTCTCATTGAGAACTCAAAACTTTCTGTAAATTTTGATTTGATTTGATGACAAGTTTATTCTACTAATGGTCTTACGGAAAATGATCGATGGATATAGCCCGCTTGATTCCTTTCAGAGCGGTGTGTGCCAGGAATACAACTCGCGGTAATTATAGTTCATGCAACCTGTGTTCAGCTTGACTCTCTTCGTACTTTCCCCTCAAAAAGTCGTATGTTTTATAAGTATATATATATATATATATATATATATATATATATATATATATATATATATATATATATATATATATATATATATATATATATACAGTCCCTGGCCAAATTATTAGATGCACTGTATTTTTTTTAGTAATTTTATGTTTCTTAAGAGTTTTTATGCAATAATGGTATATTTAAACTACAATATTATTGATTTTTATTTAAAAGAATTGTTGTAGACTACATATTTGTATTTATTTTTAACATATGGCAACACTGTGTTGACAAAGTGATACATGAACGTAAACAAGTACAAACCTGTATCAGTCGCGATCGGAATCAAGTCAGGTACGGACGTGTTTCTGTGGCTTTATGGACTGTGATTGTTTGTTTAACAGTTTTATACTACTCAGTTATTAGTTTATTTTGTATGCAGTGTTTTAAAAAAGTAATTGGACTATTTTCATTATGGGTAGAAAAGGCGCTCTTTCACCACGTAAAAAAGCTGAAGTGAAGGCCCTTGGGATTGCGAAAACATTTACAAACCGAGAAATATCACGAAGATTGGAGGTTTCTGAAGCTAGTGTACGACGCATAAAAAAGAAAATTGAGTCAGGGAAGGAATTAAGCCCGAAAAGAAAGAAAAGATGCGGTAGAGAACCAATTTTCACTCCACGGTCAGAGAGATGTTTGAAGAAAATTTGTGTAGAAAACAGATTTGCTACCACAAAGGTAATATAATCACAACTCCAGGATGCTAGCGTAAATGCTTCTGAGCGCACTGTTCGAAGAAAATTGAAAGAATTAGATTTTAAGGCCTGTCGCCCCGCCAGGAAGCTCCAATGAAAGCAAAGCGCCTGAAGTGGGCCAAACAATGGCAAGACAAAGATGTGGACTTCTGGAGATCGGTAAGATACAGCAATTTAATCAATAATTGATACATTATTATCATTTTTAGTTAAATAAAGCAAATAAACATGGAAGTTTATATATTTTTCCTATTTTTGACAGGTCTGCTTCAGTGACGAAAGCACATTCGAAATTTTGCAGAATAAAGCTCAGTATGTGCGTCGTCGTCATGGAGAAAAGTTTCATCCTGATTGTGTCGTCCCGACGGTTAAACATCCCATCCAAGTGATGATTGGGTCAGTCATCAGCGGCAAGGGCACTGGACGTCTGTACGTCGTCAAAGGAATAATGAGGCAAGATCAGTACAAAGAAGTATTACAAAATCGGTTGATTCCGTAGCTCAGAGAATGGTTTCCAAATGGGGAACCATTCACTTTCATGCAAGATGGAGCTCCCTGCCACACTGCTCGGTCTGTTAAAGCTTTTTTGGCAGAAAAAAATATCCCTCTGTTGGATTGGCCGGGTAAAACCCCATTGAAAATGTGTGGGAGCTGATGAAAAGAGAAGTGGCTAAAGATGTGATTACCAACAAAACCCAGCTCCTAGAAAAGATTATTCATGTGTGGAATCATCATCCTCAAATGCAGGAGACAGTACAATCTTGCATTGATAGCATGCCGCGCAGAATTAAAGCTTTGATAGCGGCTAAAGGTGGCTCAACTAAATATTGACTTTTACTAACATTAATTTCACTTTTCTTTAAAACTTAATAAATTTATGCTTTTCTAAATTAATGCTGTTTTATTTATGTCAAATAAATAGGTAATTGATTGGATAATATAAAAATAAAAAACAAATCAATTTAAAATAATAAAACGGTACAATATCACTCGGTAATTAATATTTTACATGAAATCTTGCAGTGCGTCTAATAATTTGGCCAGGGACTGTATATATATATATATATATATATATATATATATATATATATATATATATATATATATATATATATACATATATATAACAGTATTATGTTCTTGCGGTAAGCGGTCTTTGGAAAAGAACTAAAAAGTTTTGGACACCTTTTTAGCTACGCCAAGCTTTCCAAAATATGTCATTTTCTCCATCGGGGTGCTAAGTGAATCTATAAATTAAATCTATAAATTTTTTCTGCAGGGAGAACTCAGTACTTATAGAAAAAAAACTACTTGTATAAATAAAACTGTAGGTAACAAAACTCGCTAATTTATGTGATTTTAAGAGAAAATTTGTACATTTGTAAAAATTATATTATTCTATTCCTAGACTATTCTACTAATACTAAAGTACACTATTGTTTAATGTTTAATTAATGTTTTAATTAATCTTACCCCTTCAAAGATTTTTACACGTACACCCACACTTATAATATTATAAATAAAAATAGCAAGCATCGTTTACATTGATACAATTTATATTATGTTCGTTATAAGAATAATGAACCCATCATTCACTAGATATTACAATGTTAAATAAATTAAAAATAAGATGTCTGAAACTTTTATAGCACTATTGAGTATTAAAAAGTCAAAAAGTAAATATTTTGTTTAATACAACTGCCTTATCTGGACTAAGAGAGTAATATTTTTTTAAAAATACATCAGCTGAAACTACTTGAAAGTAATAATTATCCATTATCCATTACATTAACAAAAAATTGAAAATAATTTATACTACACTTACACTTGCAAACACACAGTACCAAAAAAAATACTGATTTGACCTCTATTACATTACAAAATAATCTAATCTAAGTACCACAAATATATTTCAAATAATAATTTTTTTAAGGTAAAATATTAGTGGAGCAAAAAGGGCATCAGAGATATTTACAAGTAACATCTGATATTTTTCTCTAGAGACAATTTCTGTTAAAATTTTTTCCGACATCAAAAACCCTGAACAGGATGTATGACACGATATATACAATACAACTTTTCCAATTCCTACAACTGTTCTAATTAATGCTTTATATGTGTGACCATAAATAATTCAAAATAATAAAATAAAATTACAAAATATATATACAAATATTCATAAATTTCAGATGTCTAGACAGAACCCTCAAAAGGACGTAACAGACGATCAATACGAAGCAACCCCTCTAACCGATTCAATAACCTCTCAGATGTTTGACCATAAATAATTAAAAAATAATGAAAAAATAACTCAATTTTCAGATTTTTCGACTCCAAAACACCCCGAATAGAATGTAAAATGCGATATATAAAAAGCAACTCTCCTAACACATTCTCTGGACCCTTTAACGAATTCTGTGTTTGATTAGAAATAATTAAGTTTAAAATTTGATAATTACCTCAGCCAAAAATTAAGGAAAATGCTCATAATAATATTTATAATCCGCCACTACTTTCACTCCCTTCTCCTGAAGCTATATAGCTCAAGAACCATTCCATTTTTACTTCAACTAATACATGTGTAAAAAACTCGAAATCGATATATCATTTTGCTAAATGGTTGCTCTGTCAACTAACAAACCGACAGAAATGAGAAATTATGTTTTTGGTGATCTAGTGACCCTTAATATCGGATATTTTTATGCAGACCATACTTTTTTTAGCAAGAAAAATCAAAACAAGCTACTTTTTTGATGACGAAAAAAAGCTGAATATTTGAGTGAAAAGTAATAACAAAAGTAACAATGGTGGTAAAATATACAGGGTGAGTCAACTATAGAGTAAAGTTCATTATCTCATTTGTTTCGGAAATGACGAAAAAATGTTAAATACTATAGTTTTAGAGAATGTTAAAGTGCTCAGTTTAAAATTATTTTTGAGTATACAGGGTACTTCAAAAACGTGTGGCCGATGTAACGTATGTTTTTTTAAATAGAACATCCTATTTTCTAATTTATTTTTAAATTTTGCGTAAAATTTTATAACTTTTTTATTAATAATGTTATATACCTACTCGTAAACCTAGTAGTTTTTCTAATATTTCAATTTTTTTAAAAAAAAATACTAGTTTTCAGTTTTGTAAAAAATTTCCAGTAACGCCATTGTTTCAGAAGGTGGCTATAATTGGTACAAGCGTTCTATAGAGATAAAAAAAAGATCTATGTAAAGAAATTTGCGTTAGGTGCTACAGGGTGTTCAAAATAAATTTATACATTTCGACTATTTTAAATTAAACAATCTCAAATTTTTTAAAAAGCACACTCTGTATATTATGATTTTTTCTTATAGATTTTACAAAACCCTCCAACTTTTATTAAGTATGTCATATACCTATTTCTAATAGTTTTCGATTTATTTCGAATTTTTCAATTTTTACCCTTGTTTTTAATACACTTACGCTATTGTGAAAACATAAACAAATAGTTAATAATAATTTTAATATAGTTTAACTTATCTAATGATTAATTATTATGACGTAATAAATGTTCAAAAATATGCCCGTCTACTTAAATACACATGTTTAGTCGTTTTACTATATTTTCCTTCACTTTCCTTAGCATAAAGGGCGTTATTGTCTTGCACGCATCCCGTATCCTATTTTCCATATCTACTGGTGTTGTAGGGGGATTCACATAAACACGATCTTTAATGTAGCCCCCACAAAAAGAAGTCTAAAGGTGTTAAGTCACATGATCGAGGTGTTAAGTCACGTGATCGAGGGGGCCACTGAATGAATCCATCAGTACCGATCCATTCTGTGGGTAACGATCGTTTAAAAATTCCCAACTTCCCGGTGGTAATGAGCTCCGTCTTGTTGAATGCATATTTGTTTCCTTTCAAAGTTATCAACTTCTTCAAGAAGCAGAGGTAATTCGTTTTGCAAAAAATTTACATATCTAGGCTCGTTAAGCGGTTCACGGAAAAAATATGGACCAATAATTCGAAAAATTAGTACTCCACACCATACATTAAGCGACCAATGGTTTTGGTTTTGAACTTCCCGGACCCAAGATGGATTAACTGTTGAATAATAATGCATGTTATGGCTGTTAACTGCTCCATTACTGCGAAAAGTGGCTCCATCAGAAAACATTAATTTGGATAAAAAATTTGGATCGGCCTCTATTGCTCCATTCATGGTGGTACAAAAGTTTACTCATCGTTCAAAATCAGGGTCTTAAAGTTCTTGATGTAGTTCCATATGAAAGGAATGATACTTGTATTTTCTCGTGGTGTGATTAGCCATAGTTGACGGCTGCTGACCTGGAGATTATCTTCAACATGAAGTAAAATCTCCATTTCTTTTTCCTCATTGGTAGCATTCTGGTTTACTACTTTCCGTTTCGTATACTCAACGCTAGCACTACCATCAAACCGTTCCATTAAGCACTGAAAAGATTTTCTAGATGGTATACGTCTATTAGGGTACTTCGCTCCGTAAAGCCTTACTGCCAAAAGACAATTTTTTCTCGCCTCGCCCAGTATATAAACCATATCATTTAATTCATTTTTAGAAAAATCCATAACTATTACCTTTATACGTCACTACAACAATTTAAACTATTTTTACTTGCTTAATAGACATGTCAAAATTTGACAAAGCCTACATTTTTGTTTTGTCTTGGCAACTATGATGTTATAGCGTAAGTGTATTAAAAACAATGCTAAAAAGTGAAAAGTTCAAAATAAATCGATAACTTTTAGAAATAGGTATATGACACACTTAATAAAAGTTGGAGGGTTTTGTAAAATCTATTAGAAAAAATAATAATATACAGGCTGTGCCATTTAAAAAATTTGAGATTTTTCAATTTAAAATAGTCGAAATGTATAAATTTATTTTGACCACCCTGTAGCATCTAACTCAAATTTCTTTACTCTCTGAGTTATCAATTCCTATATTTGTGAAAAATTGCAACTTTCTATGTCAAATAGTTTCGGAGAAAATCGGGTGTGACAGATAGACGAACCTTAAAGTGATCCCATAAGTGTTCCGTATGGAATAATAAAAATAATAAAAACAAATAAAATCACCTTGACATACACACACATATGTGTTTGAAAGCTGCCTTGAAAAACACTCGTGAAACTCTATACAAATAGTGAGTGAAGTAATTTACAGTAATAAAATATCGTGGAAATTTAAATAAAAAATAGTATTGTATAATATTTATAAAAAACCGGTCAAGTGCAAGTTGAACTTGCACAATTAGTGTTCCGTACGTTGATTGTTTTTAAAATAAAAAATTTTGTTAGGGTGGTATAAAATGATCGGTAACTTCACAAAACACATACCAAATGAGTTTTCAACAAAGTTTGTTTCCAATCTTTAATGAAAACTGGTGACCTGGAAATTTTGTTTTTTTTTTCTATAACCGATAAATTAATTATTAAAGGTAATGATAATTTTCGTTCAATCTATACCCCGTGGAGAATATTCCAGGATTTTTTCAAAATTTTTTGGTCAGTACTTTTCGAGATAAGATAGGAGACAACGATTTTTCACGATTTTTTTTTAAAAGTAATACGAAGAAAAGTGTGCGCAAGTATTACATTTATATATATATTTTTACTCGTGTTTTCACAAGCTTTCATTTGACACCACACTCGATGAATTAGTATAAAAAAATTTTTTTCACTTCCGATTTCACCCCTCAAAACGAATCCCTTAAGTCAAAATTTATGTTACGGTAATATAAAATGATCAGTGACTTCACAAAACACACCCCAAATAAGTTTTCAACAAAGTTTATTTCCAATCTTTACTGAAAACTGGTGACTTTGAAATTTTGTTTTTTTTCTGTACCAGATAAATTATTAAAGGTAATGATAATTTTCGTTCAATCTATACCCCGTGGAGAATATTCCAGGATTTTTTCAAAATTTTTTGATCAGTACTTTTCGAGATAAGGTAGGGGCCAGCGATTTTTCACGATTTTTTTAAAAGTAATACGAAGAAAAGTGTGCGCAAGTATTACATTATACATATATTTTTTACTCGTGTTTTCACAAGCTTTCATTTGACACCACACTCGATGATCTAGTAAAAAATTTTTTTTTTTCACTTCCAATTTCACCCCTCAAAACGAATCCTTTAAGTCAAAATTTATGTTACGGTGACATAAAATGATCAGTGACTTCACAAAATACACCCCAAATAAGTTTCAGCAAAGTTTATTTCCAATCTTTACTGAAAATTGATGACCTTGAAATTTCTGTTTTTTTTATATACCAGATAAATTATTACAGGTAATGCACTCGTGATAATTTTCGTTCAATCTACACCCCGTGGAGAATATTCCAGAATTTTTTTTCAAAATTTTTTGATAAGTACTTTCCGAGATAAGGCTGGTGGACAGCGATTTTTCGCGATTTTTTTAAAAATAATACAAAGAAAAGTGCGCGCAAGTATTACATTATATATATATTTTTTACTCGTGTTTTCACAAGCTTTCATTTGACACCACACTCGATTACCTAGTAAAAAAAAATTTTTTTCACTTCCGATTTCACCCCCCAAAACTAACCCGTTAAGTCAAAATTTAACTTTCAAAACTACATGGCTCTGATGAGGCCATCAATTCCTATATTACTACCAAATTTCAACTTTCTATGACAAATAGTTTCGGAGAAAATCGGGTGTGGCAGACGGACAGACGGACAGACGGACAGACGGACAGACGGACAGACGGACAGACAGACGGACAGACACCGAAGTGATCTTATAAGTGTTCCGTACGGAACACTAAAAATAACAGTTTTAATTGACAGTACGATGGTGGTTCAAAAAACTTTAAAAAAAAACGAGATTAAACAAAATTGCAGTTGCATTTTCAGAATTTAAAATCTTTAGGAACCATCTCAGACCAACCATAAATTAGTTACAATTCGGATGACACCATTTACAAATGGTTTTTTTCCACTGAAAAGATAAGTTAAAAAGCCTAGATAAGAGTGGCATGTTCCTTCTTTCCTGTAATTCTTGCCTAAGTAAACATTAAAGAGCATGATACAGACTGGAATATAATGAGGGTAACATATCTGTCTTTGGCATACGTCTTAAGACATCCAAATTCTTCTCATGGAATCTAATTTAAAGGTTTTTCATCCTCCTAATAAAAACAGGAAGACTAAATATTTTTAAAGAATGACTTTAAGTGTGGAAAGATCTTTCTTCGTTTTTACTGGAGAATTTAGGTTTCTATCAAAAATAGCTGTGAAATCACGTCCCTTCATTTCAGTAGAAATTTTCCATGGTTATGCATTGAAGAATCCAAAATCTGTAATTTCAAGAAAAAGTGGCAAAGTTTCTCTCAGAATTTCAATTCCAATAAGTGAAGAATTAAGGTTCAAGTGATTGATACAACTGACTATGAAATAGAGACCTTAATAATGAATAAGCCAACTTTGAGTGTTAATTTAAGAAAGAACTATGAATACGAGCCTAACACATGTATACGCATATGCACCACACTTTCAATGCAACAGAAATATATATCTAGACAATTTACATTTAATCACAAATAGTAGTTAATTACAGATTTCTTCTTTCTCTTTAATGATGGATATATATTTCACGGTGTCATAAGTAACATGAACCGTATTGTCTGTTTCCTTTGATAATTGTTACCTAACATAGGACGATAAGGCGGTTGGAGCAATATATGCACATGTATTATTTCCTTTGATAATTTTTACCTAATAATAGACACAACATAGGACGATAAGGCGTTAAGAACAATATATGTACATGTAAGGTATTATAAACAATGACTGAATTACTTTATGTTTATTACCAGTCCTCTAGCAAATAATCACCACGATTTTGTAATTTTATCGCTTTTAAAACATGTACTAATTAGTTTTTATACAATAGCTTGTTAATTTAATCTAAACCTTTTTTCCGGGATCTAACTTTAAACACTTGTTCTAAGAAGGTCAATTTGCGGTTTATTTCTGGACATGCTTTTTGCCTATGATACCCGGATTAGCCAGAAGTAAACAGAAAGTTGATATTTTTGGACAGAATATGAAAAATTTTAATAGGAAGTCATTGAGCTCCAAAGTGTATTATTAAGACGTTGAAGCTGTGTCAAAATATAATATATCGCTTTTATATGTTTTAAAGAATATCAGGCTAGTATGGAAAGACCAGGTTACCGCCTCCGCTAAAAAAGCCAACCAACTCCTCGGCATGCTCTACTAAAGTCCAGCAAATTGTCAACTCGCAACAAGTTGACAATCCGAGCCGAACTGACCTACTCCAGCCCAGCATGGAGCCAGATGTTACGCACCCGCAGATCCACCCTCCAGACCATTAAAAACAACGCCCTCCGCATCATCACTAAAGTCCCATAGTTCGTCCGCAACACCCAACTCCACCGAGACCTCCAGATGCTCACAATCCATGAAGTCATCAGCAACGCCAAGACCAAATTCCTCGACAAAGCCAACCAGGTCTCTGCCATGTGTATATCTTAAGATTTAAACTGTTAATTATTATATCTTATTACTGTAATAATAGTTGTAGTTATAGACTAGCTAGGCGTCAATAAATGAAATATGAAAGAATATCATTGCACTTGTTCGATTTAAATACAGGATATACTATATCTACTATATCAGGGGCCTGTTTCACAAAGGTTCACAAGTTTCTTCCAATTGTCTCTATCTGGTATAAGATGGAGCCATCTACTGCCACCTGTCAACCACCAGTCCATCTTTTTATTGGTCATCCGACTCTTAATCTGCTCTCCCAAGGTCTCCATTTAAGTAATATTTTTGTTTATCTACCATCATTCGTTCTAGCCACATGCCCCGCGCTTTGCTTGCTTGCTTTAATTTTGTCACTGTAATTCTTGTTGTTTGTCTGATATACTCGCTTTTAATATGTTCTCGTAAACTAACGCCGAACATCTGTTTTTTCATGACCCGTTGAGTACATTGGAATCGACGAAGACTATTTTTTGTAATAGTCGTGGTTTCCAGCCCATACATACTTACTGGAAGTACGGAGCTCTAGTACATTTTTCTTTTTAAGGTCATGGGGATATGTTTTTTAGAATGAATCTCTTTTGAAATGCAATCCAACTAAGTTCAATTCACCTTGGTATTTCTGCCGTTTGATTGTCTTTATCCATTCTAATTTTATGTCCCAAGTAACACATGGGCTAAAAAGTCCCGGGCCTAACACATAGATGGCGCTAGTTTTATTGCAGTCACCTTTTTTTCAGTTAATACTAACCTTCAAAAGACAGCTGTTAAAATTTCATGATATTCTATTCATTAGTTTGTGAGTTATTGTGCTAAGAGTGACGCTACTTTTGTTATTTTCAAAACAATGGATCAAAAACAATTTCGTGTTTTAATTTTACACTGCTTCTTGATGGGAAAAAATACCGTTCAAGCGAAGCAATGGCTTGAAAAGTGTTATGGGGACTCCGCTCCATCAGAAACAACAATAAAACGTTGGTTTGCTGACTTCAAACGTGGTCGTAGAGACACCGATGATGCAGAACGCAGTGGACGTCCAAATGAGGCGGTAACACTACCCAGAAAACATCAAAAAAATCCATAAAATCGTTTTGAATGATCGAAAAGTGAAGTTGCGTGAGTTAGCTGACATCGTAAAGATATCAAAAGAACGTGTTGGCTTTATATTGCATGAGCATTTGACTATGAGAAAGCTCTGTTCAAAGTGGGTGCCGCGTTTGCTCACTGTTGATCAAAAACAAGAACGTGTTGATGATTCTGAACAGTGTTTGGCCATGTTTAAACGTAACAAACCGGAATTTTTGCGTCGATATGTGACAATGGATGAAACATGGATCCATCACTTCACTCCGGAATCAAAACGATCGTCATCTGAGTGGACAGCAACTGGTGAACCTCGTCCAAAGCGCCCGAAAGCACAACAATCGGCTGGAAAGGTTATGGCCTCGGTATTTTGGGATGTGCGTGGTGTAATATTCATCGACTATCTTGAGAAAGGAAATACCATCAACAGTGAATATTATATAGCGTTATTGGAGCGTTTGAAGGCCGAAATTGCAAAGAAACGACCGCATATGGCAAAGAAAAAAATTTTGTTCCATCAAGACAACGCACCGTGTCACAAGTCAATCAAAACAATGGCAAAACTACATGAATTGAACTTCGAATTGCTCCCACATCCACCGTATTCGCCAGATTTGGCTCCCAGCGACTACTGGCTGTTCGCAGACCTGAAAAAAATGCTCGCCGGTAAGAAATTTCGCACGAATGAAGAGGTTATCGCTGAAACTGAGGCCTATTTTGATGCAAAAGATAAATCGTTCTACAAAAGTGGTATTGAAATGTTAGAGCGGCGCTGGAATGATTGCGTTGCTCTTGATGGAGATTACGTTGATGAATAAAGCTAATTTTGAACCAAAAAAAACCGTGTTTTCTTTGTTAGGCCCGGGACTTTTCAGCCCATGTGTTATACATATTCTTCCACTCTCTCGATCTCCTCCGTTCTATTATGATTTTGAGTTCTTCTAGGTCTTCGCTAATCAGTGCCACTTCATCTGCGAATAGCAAGTGATGTAAATATATACCATCGATTTTAATTCCCTTCCCTTCCCACTCAAGACTTTTAAACACATCCTCCAAGGCCGGGGTAAATAATTTTGGTGAAATTTTGTCGCCTGCCTAACAACTTTCTTGATCTTTATGGGTTTTGTTTTTCGATCTTTAGGAGTGCGGTATATCTTGAGTCTATGCTGACATGAGCTAAGGACTGTATAGTTGCCCAATGTTCCAGAGAGTCGAAAGCCTGCTACAAGCCATCTAGATAACAATTGTAAGAAAGAAGCACTTGTAATTACAAGTTGTTTTGGGCAAGCGTTGCCCGAACAATTGTGACATTTGTTCGTAACAAGGATGGAACGTGTCAGTAAACAATAAAAATGTATACTTTGGAAAAAGCTGCCAGTAACAAGTGTATTACATTTATTGTTATTGTTAAAATTGTGGTTTATTATGATTTTAGGTAATAAAACAATTATTTTAAAGGAAATGAACATACTTTATTCAGAAATTAAGTATTTTTTAAAAAGCGTTTCGGTTTTTTACAGGCTCTATTATAGGTAACATTTGCTGCATCAATATTTACTTTAACTGGTATCATAAGCCATTCTAGCAAGGATAGAACAAGTCATCTAGAATAACTGCATTTATAATTAAATATCAGCCCTTTTCTAGGGGTGAAAAGGTTCCATTTTTATTTAACTCGACATACACATGCTTCCAGTCTAGTTAGCACTGATGTAATAAATTTCCAAGTGTGGCCCACAAACAATCAATCAATTAATGGAGTGGTTTCCATTGCGATCAACAAAGAGCCATCTAATATGAAACTGATAAAAAATTTAATCTAAAACAAAGCTCATCGACAGCAAAACAAAGATACCTCTAACGCCAATGGCAAATAGGATAATAATACATATCATAGACATCGATATTGTTAATTTACTTTCATCTACGCTATATTGCGAAATAAACAATGATCATCTCCAGTATGCATTAAAACTACGGGAGGTTTCATCAATCATCAAACTATGACAAGCTATATTTAGCTCTATTTCAAAGCTCGTTAGGTAATCTAGGTGAAGATGACAATGTTTAGCATCTTCCAGCACCATCACATACCGGAGTGCCATTTAAATTGTTTGTACAGTTACCGTAAAAAATTATTAGCAGTTTTATATTAGAAGGCAGTGGAACATCAAATTGATAGACAACACGCCCGGATTGTCTATTTTTCTTGAATCTTACGTACTTTTCATGCTAAATTTGCCGACCGACGACGGTCGTCATCCAATAAACCGCTGGCATCGTCTTAGAATTTACTCGTACCGAAAAATATTATTTTCTAAACTTGAGAACTAAATAACTATCAAACAAAAGGGGTGAAGCAAAAATGTTAGCTGTGTGACCTCTTGCGCGGAACACTCAGATCACTTCGGTGTCTGTCCCTCTATCTGCCTGTAACACTCATTTTTTCTCTGAAACTATTTGATATAGAAAGTTGAAATTTGGCACTAATATAGGAAATGATGGCCTCATCAGAGCCATGTAGTTTTGAAAATTCAATTTTAATTTAAGGGGTTAGTTTTTGGGGGTGAAATCAGAAAAGAAAAAAACAATTACCAGGTCATCAAGTGGGGTGTCAAATGAAAGCCTGTAAAAACACGAGTTCAAAAATATATATAATGTAATACTTGCACACACTTTTCTTTGTATTATTTTTAAAAAATCGCGAAAAATTGCTGCCCTCCCCTTATCGCCAAATTACTGATCAAAAAATTTTGAAAAAATTCTGTAATATTCTCCACCGAGTGTAGATTGAACGAAAATTATCACGAGTGTTTTACCTTTAATAATTTATCTGGTATATAAAAAAAATAATTTCAAGGTCATCAGTTTTCAGTAAAGATCGGAAAAAAAATTTATTGAAAACTCATTTGGGGTGTGTTTTTTGAAGTCATTGATCATTTTTATACCTACGTAACAAAAATTTTTATTTTAAAACCAATCAACGTACGGAACACTAATTGCGCAAGTCCAACTTGCACTGGACCTTTTTTTTTCAATACTATAGAGAGTTTGATGTGCCTAGCTTTAACGGTTCACCTTTTGTTAAATGAGATAAGATGAATATACGAGAAAGACATAATTCGTATTATAGGTAGAATTAACTTTTAGTCATCTCACTTACATCACAGTGTTGTTACTTCAATTGAAGGAGAAATATACATCTAATTCAATTTAAGACCTAACGTGTCTATGGACAGACAGACGCACGGAAATGAGAAACACTGTTTCGCTTAATTTATCGATTCAAAAACGTGAAGAAATGAAAAAATCTCGAGAGGGTGAATTTGTCACGAATATAATACTTCCCTTTAGCAAGGGAAGTAAAAGTATATAGCAAGGTTATCATGTCAAAAAAATTCCCTAATACAGACTTGATCTACGCATTATAGAAAATAAATATTTTTGATATAGGTCTAACAGTAAAAGTTGTAAGCTTTGACCTACTTAGCACATCATTTTCATTATCCCACCACCGAAAAATGTATACTATTGTTTACACATAAAGTTTAAAAAGAATAAAGTAATAAATAAAAGTGAATTAACGGTGTTTACTTACTTTTAATGAAAGTAGTTTCACTTAAGTCGCGCAGAACTTTTATCACTTTCCTAAGTGGAACACCCGCTCATATCTCGAAGCGCTACACTTTCGTTTAAGTATCCGTACGTAAAAGGTAATATAAACAATTACTTAATTCGAATGAATTTAAAATCAGTCGAATCCGCTAGTTTCTGTAGAGACCCCACTTAATTTTTGCATATTATCGTGGTATTCGCAAACCCATGTAGCCCCTACCTTCATACCATCGAACCGTGCAAATTGTTAGATAATTTTGGAATTTGCTATAATCACTGACATTGACATTGTTCAAGTATTTAAAAGGTACCCATGTTAAACGTGGTATGTGATGAGCTAATATCAACTATTTTTTAGATAAACCATTTAATATTTTTTAATTCCCTATAAAAGATTTTTTATCTTCGATTATAAAATCAAAATTTTTGAAGTTTAAATTAAATCATCCTAAGATTTTTTAGCTTTAGAATTTGAAGTTTTAAGCCAGAAAAAATAAAGAAAGATAAAAATTGACACCTAGACTACATTTAATGTACTTACTACTACTTACTTAAATATATACCGTGTATGTACGAAACTCACACAATATGTGTAGATATATGCCACAAACATGCCTGCCAAATTTCAGAACGATCATCGTACGGGCCTCAAAGTTATGCCCAAAATACCTACGAACCAAATTAAAAAGCCTCATTTTTCGGCTGTCTAAGTATAATTCTCTTTAATTCTATCAAGTTTGTTATTTTCTCAGCTTCAAGTGAAATGAAAACTGAAATTTGAAGATTTTTTACTGTAACAAATACATAAAATCATTTCCCTCATATATACGCAATATAAAATGCATTAAATAAATAAATATACCTAATTATATAGTAATAACTTTTTTCCATTTTGTTAAGCATATACATGGTGTCCCAGTATTCCGTGTACATAGAGTTACTGTCGATTTCTGGGATAAAAATATGACCATTTAACTCAACTTACCTTAGCCCAAAAATTCGTAAGTCGATACAGGGTGTCAAAGTTACACTTTTATTTAGTTTTTCTTAAGTAGTTTTCTTAATAATTGTACTATTTGTACAAGATTCGGTGCTAAGGGATTTTCTGAGATGAGAAATCGAATTTAGCTCACAGTTTTGTTGTAAATTGTAGCGGACTCCAGTCATTGCGCTGTGTATACTTTTAAATTGTTATAACTTTTTTATATCACTCTGTATGATATTTTTAATTAAATATTCGTATTCTCCGCCTTCTCCTGTCTAAAAAAGCTCTCTTAGTAAATGTTGGTCCGAGCAACAGTTTCTGAGATAGTGGGATGTTTGTTTCCATTTTTTAATTCCATTGTCAAATTCGCTAATGCTTTCTTTCACACGTTTCTTCACAATGTATAGTTATTTGGCAATGCTCAAAAATCACTCAGGCAATGATGTAAGATATCCTAGGTTCTATGATTTAACTGGCTTGTAGTAATACTGACAGAAAGTAATTTTTGACAGATATCAAACAAGTTTTACGAGTATTAACGAGAAGCTCAACAGTGTTTTAAATCTAGATTATTATGGAGTACGCTTGTGGTGAGAAAACTGATATGATTTTAGTGTTTGGTTTTTATAACGACAACGGTCGCAAAACTGCTCTTTTGCACATTTATTGTGAAACCAATACCATCTCATTTGAGCGATTAAACTTTTTTCAAAGTTATAAATTTATGGGTAATCTGTTATGCCCTTATCCAGTTGGTTTTTACATTCTTATTGTTGTTGGCCCGTTGGACTTTAAATTTATTAGTGTTGTTAGCCTGTTTGCCTTTAAACATCCTACAAATTTCAAAGACTATTTTTTGGACCTGTCCTAAGCCTAGATGAAAAGTGAAGGAACGCATTTGCAAATTTGACAATGGAATTAAAAAATGGAAACAAACATCCCATTATCTCAGAAACTGTTGCAACATTTACCAAGAGAGCTTTTTTAGATAGGAGAGGGCAGAAAATATGAATATTTAATTAAAAATATCATACAGAGTGGTATAAAAAAGTTTACACAGTAGTAGTATACACAGTGCAATAAGTGGTGCCCCCACAATTTACAACAAAACTGTGAGCTGATTTCGATTTTTCATCTCGGAAAAACCCTTAGCACCGAATTTTGTACACATAGTACAATTATTAAGAAAGCTACTTAAGAAAAACTAAAGTGAAAGTATAACTTTGACACCCTGTATCTCAAAAATTACGAATTTTTGGACTAAGGTCAGTTGGGTTAAATGGACATATTTTCATCCTAGAAACCCTTAGTATCTCTATATAAACGGAATACTGGGACATCCTGTATTTATGTATGCAAGTGCGTATGTGCGTGGGCTTCATTACTGGAAAAACAAAATTTTAGTAAGAAAAACAAAGCTAATAAGGTATGTGCGTGTATGTGGGATTCATTATTGGAAAAACAAAATTTTAGTAAGAAAAAACTATGCTTAAATAATAAGATTCCTCATATCAATTCAAAACCTTTATTAAAATTAACTCTGATTTACGGAAAGTACTCTCAGAATTTCCTTTCGGGAGACTTTTTTTTTTACTGTTATACAGAAAATAAAGGTGGTTCGATTTACACGAAATCCACAAAACTACTATGAACCTTCATACTGATGTAAAAGAATTTGAAATATGTGAATAAATCGGGATTTTCAGCTGACGCTCGACCCCAGCGTCAACGCTCAGAAGCTGGACACTGACCAGCTTCTATACGCATAGTAAAACAGTGATAGTCAGCAGAGCGTCAGCAGAGCGTCAATGGTATTTTTAAATATTTATTAATTATCACATGTTGGAATGAATTTATTTTAACTGAGTTACATCAAGTTAATGTATTGAAGGGACCAGCAGATGATTTTTTAATAAGTTATAATTAAATATAATAAAAAAAATATAATGAACCTAATGGAATTAGCTATAATGCAATCATTCGATATTGCGGTGAGTGAGCTAATGGTGTGCGAACTATTGGCTGTTGTTCTCATATAGCAGCCATTGTTTATTATTTATCCCATGGAAGGTACAAAGACAAAATAATCAGACCCTAACAAATATTAACTGATATCTTTCGAGATGATGAGATGGAATTTGTCATAAACGATGATAGTGATGAAGATTAAATAATTATAACCATATTGTAAGAAAAGATATAAAAAAATATTACTGAAAATATTATACTTTACTTTCATAAAAGCTTATTTTTTCAACATGATTTTTTTGAAGGTGTGTGTGACATATATCTGCACATATTGTGTAAATTTTGCACCTACACGTTTCGATATATATGGATTTTAACATCAAATTTTTAAATTTTTCCATCAAAATTTTTAATTTTTTTTTTTAATTTTGCGCCAAAAAGAAAGAAAAAAAAATCAGGTTAGAGTAATAACTATTACCTACTACCTCCTTAAATTTGGAGTCAAACGGCCAAAAGCTGTAGGAGTATGAAACGAATAAAAAAAAACCGGTCAAGTGCAAGTTGAACTTGCACAATTAGTGTTCCGTACGTTGATTGTTTTCAAAATAAAAATTTTTGTTAGGGTGGTATAAAATGATCAGTGACTTCACAAAACACACCCCAAATGAGTTTTCAATAAAGTTTGTTTCCAATCTTTACTGAAAACTGGTGACCTTGAAATTCTGTTTTTTTTTTTTTATATACCAAATAAATTATTAAAGGTAATGCACTCGTGATAATTTTCGTTCAATCTATACCCCGTGGAGAATATTTCAGAATTTTTTCAAAATTTTTTGATTAGTACTTTTCGAGATAAGGTAGGGGACAGCGATTTTTTAAAAGTAATACGAAGAAAAGTGTGCGCAAGTATTACATTATGTACGAGTTATATATATATATATATATATATATATATATATATATATATATATATATACATATTTTTACTCGTGTTTTCACAAGCTTTCATTTGACACCACACTCGATGACCTAGTAAAAAAAAAATTTTTTTCACTTCCGATTTCACTCCTCAAAACGAACCCCTTAAGTCAAAATTTATGTTACGGTGGTATAAAATGATCAGTGACTTCACAAAACACACCCTAAATGAGTTTTCAACAAAGTTTGTTTCCAATCTTTACTGAAATCTGATGACCTTGAAATTTTTGTTTTTTTTATATACCATATAAATTATTAAAGGTAATGCACTCGTGATAATTTTCGTTCAATCTACACCCCGTGGAGAATATTCCAGAATTTTTTCGAAATTTTTTGATAAGTACTTTTCGAGATAAGGCCCGGGACAGCGATATTTCGCGAATTTTTAAAAATAACACAACGAAAAGTGCGCGCAAGTATAATATTATATATATATATATATTTTTTACTCGTGTTTTCACAAGCTTTCATTTGACACCACACTCGATGATCTAGTAAAAAAATTTTTTTTTCGCTTCCGACTTCACCCCCCAAAACTAACCCCTTAAGTCAAAATTTAATTCTCAAAACTACATGGCTCTGATGAGGCCATCAATTCCTATATTATTACCAAATTTCACCTTTCTATGTCAAATAGTTTCGGAGAAAATCGGGTGTGACAGACAGACAGACAGACAGACAGACAGACAGACAGACAGACACCGAAGTGATCTTATAAGTGTTCCGTACGGAACACTAAAAATGGAAACAAACATCCCATTATCTCAGAAACTGTTGCAACATTTACCAAGAGAGCTTTTTTAGATAGGAGAGGGCAGAAAACATGAATATTTAATTAAAAATATCATACAGAGTGGTATAAAAAAGTTTACACAGTAGTAGTATACACAGTGCAATAAGTGGTGCCCCCACAATTTACAACAAAACTGTGAGCTGATTTCGATTTTTCATCTCGGAAAAACCCTTAGCACCGAATTTTGTACACATAGTACAATTATTAAGAAAGCTACTTAAGAAAAACTAAAGTGAAAGTATAACTTTGACACCCTGTATCTCAAAAATTACGAATTTTTGGACTAAGGTCAGTTGGGTTAAATGGACATATTTTCATCCTAGAAACCCTTAGTATCTCTATATAAACGGAATACTGGGACATCCTGTATTTATGTATGCAAGTGCGTATGTGCGTGGGCTTCATTACTGGAAAAACAAAATTTTAGTAAGAAAAACAAAGCTAATAAGGTATGTGCGTGTATGTGGGATTCATTATTGGAAAAACAAAATTTTAGTAAGAAAAACTATGCTCAAATAATAAGATTCCTCATATCAATTCAAAACCTTTATTAAAATTAACTCTGATTTACGGAAAGTACTCTCAGAATTTCCTTTCGGGAGACTTTTTTTTACTGTTATACAGAAAATAAAGGTGGTTCGATTTACACGAAATCCACAAAACTACTATGAACCTTCATACTGATGTAAAAGAATTTGAAATATGTGAATAAATCGGGATTTTCAGCTGACGCTCGACCCCAGCGTCAACGCTCAGAAGCTGGACACTGACCAGCTTCTATACGCATAGTAAAACAGTGATAGTCAGCAGAGCGTCAGCAGAGCGTCAATGGTATTTTTAAATATTTATTAATTATCACATGTTGGAATGAATTTATTTTAACTGAGTTACATCAAGTTAATGTATTGAAGGGACCAGCAGATGATTTTTTAATAAGTTATAATTAAATATAATAAAAAAAATATAATGAACCTAATGGAATTAGCTATAATGCAATCATTCGATATTGCGGTGAGTGAGCTAATGGTGTGCGAACTATTGGCTGTTGTTCTCATATAGCAGCCATTGTTTATTATTTATCCCATGGAAGGTACAAAGACAAAATAATCAGACCCTAACAAATATTAACTGATATCTTTCGAGATGATGAGATGGAATTTGTCATAAACGATGACAGTGATGAAGATTAAATAATTATAACCATATTGTAAGAAAAGATATAAAAAAATATTACTGAAAATATTATACTTTACTTTCATAAAAGCTTATTTTTTCAACATGATTTTTTGAAGGTGTGTGTGACATATATCTGCACATATTGTGTAAATTTTGCACCTACACGTTTCGATATATATGGATTTTAACATCAAATTTTTTAAATTTTTCCATCAAAATTTTTAATTTTTTTTTTTAATTTTGCGCCAAAAAGAAAGAAAAAAAAAATCAGGTTAGAGTAATAACTATTACCTACTACCTCCTTAAATTTCGAGTCAAACGGCCAAAAGCTGTAGGAGTATGAAACGAATAAAAAAAAAACCGGTCAAGTGCAAGTTGAACTTGCACAATTAGTGTTCCGTACGTTGATTGTTTTCAAAATAAAAATTTTTGTTAGGGTGGTATAAAATGATCAGTGACTTCACAAAACACACCCCAAATGAGTTTTCAATAAAGTTTGTTTCCAATCTTTACTGAAAACTGGTGACCTTGAAATTCTGTTTTTTTTTTTATATACCAAATAAATTATTAAAGGTAATGCACTCGTGATAATTTTCGTTCAATCTATACCCCGTGGAGAATATTTCAGAATTTTTTCAAAATTTTTTGATTAGTACTTTTCGAGATAAGGTAGGGGACAGCGATTTTTTAAAAGTAATACGAAGAAAAGTGTGCGCAAGTATTACATTATGTACGAGTTATATATATATATATATATATATATATATATATATATATATATATATATATATATATATATATATATATACATATTTTTACTCGTGTTTTCACAAGCTTTCATTTGACACCACACTCGATGACCTAGTAAAAAAAAATTTTTTTCACTTCCGATTTCACCCCTCAAAACGAACCCCTTAAGTCAAAATTTATGTTACGGTGGTATAAAATGATCAGTGACTTCACAAAACACACCCTAAATGAGTTTTCAACAAAGTTTGTTTCCAATCTTTACTGAAATCTGATGACCTTGAAATTTTTGTTTTTTTTATATACCATATAAATTATTAAAGGTAATGCACTCGTGATAATTTTCGTTCAATCTACACCCCGTGGAGAATATTCCAGAATTTTTTCGAAATTTTTTGATAAGTACTTTTCGAGATAAGGCCCGGGACAGCGATATTTCGCGAATTTTTAAAAATAACACAACGAAAAGTGCGCGCAAGTATAATATTATATATATATTTTTTACTCGTGTTTTCACAAGCTTTCATTTGACACCACACTCGATGACCTAGTAAAAAAATTTTTTTTTCGCTTCCGACTTCACCCCCCAAAACTAACCCCTTAAGTCAAAATTTAATTCTCAAAACTACATGGCTCTGATGAGGCCATCAATTCCTATATTATTACCAAATTTCACCTTTCTATGTCAAATAGTTTCGGAGAAAATCGGGTGTGACAGACAGACAGACAGACAGACAGACAGACACCGAAGTGATCTTATAAGTGTTCCGTACGGAACACTAAAAAACACTAATTTGAGGTTATGGCTGACAGAAGTAAGTTGGAAAGTCTGAAAATTTCGGGTAGGGTTTTCTCAACAATACCTACAAGATGTATACATTGCATTTGTTTTAAAGGCAGATTTTAGTACCTTATCCAGCTAGACCCTTTATTAAATACGCGCGTGCGAAAATCCGTACCAAACGCAAAAATCAAGTAAACTGCCAATTTTTTTTTTTAATTCAAAAAACCCAAAATGAAATATCAATTAACGCAACCGATTTCTAGGCCTCAAAGGTGTATAATGAGTAGGGCGCAAATGTGTCGTTGCGACAGTATGATCGAGTTTTTTACCTCTTGATCTCTGCCCGTGACAGTCGTGTATTAATAAATAAGGGTGCCTTGGACTGACTTCAAAATTTTGCTTAATTATGTATGTTTACGTATTACATTTTGTGTATTAAGTATTAAATACATATTTCTTACATTTCTTACATTTTTCAATTAGAGTGACAAAAGCAAAGATTTTTTTTGCTATTTATATTTTTGTTTTATAAGTAGGTAGGTATTATTTTTTGGAGATCAAGAGAAAATATTATTTTCTCCAAACCGCCCAGTATTATAATAATATATATATATATATATATATATATATATATATATATATATATATATATATATATATATATATATACATATATACATATATACATACATATATATATATATATATATATATATATATATATATATATATATATATATATATATATATATATAGAATAAAGAAAGCAAAAGATTACCGTATCTACCAAAATTCTTAAAAATAAAATCTTAGTTGGGGAACTCGGCAAAAAGGGCGTGATAAGAGATCACACAATTTTCATTAAGCCAATATTTCGGTCCTAGATTGGGATCTTCTTCAGGGCAAGAACTGAAAACGAGAACAAAACATATTCACTGATCGTGTTTGGGACAGATTTAAATTAATGATGTTATCATTAAGTTGTTATAATAAATAAAATTAGTGTAGAACAAGAATAAGATATTAGTCATAGTAAAGTCAAAAAACTCACATGAGTAGTGCGAAGTCGAGTTACCCTGAATGGCCGTAGGTAGCTTATACATAAAACGTTGGTTAATCCATAAAATATATAAAATACACTCTATAACACTGTAGATAAAATTATAAAAACCAAATTTAAAATATGGATGTGATTGAGAACCTTGGATGTTGAAAACATTGTTAATTATTTCACCTGTGACAACCTTTCCTATATGGCGGTGGCCATGTGTGGTTGTTACAGGTGAAATAATTAACAATGTTTTCAACATCCAAGGTTCTCAATCACATCCATGTTTTTAATTTGGTTTTTATAATTTTATCTACAGTGTTATAGTGTGTATTTTATATATTTTTTGGATTAACCAACGTTTTATGTATAAGCTACCTACGGCCATTCAGGCTAACTCAACTTCGCACTACTCATGTGAGTTTTTTGACTTTACTATGACTAATATCTTATTCTTGTTCTACACTAATTTTATTTATTATAACAACTTAATGATAACATCATTAATTTAAATCTGTCCCAAACACGATCAGTGAATATGTTTTGTTCTCCTTTTCAGTTCTTGCCCTGAAGAAGGTCCCAATCTAGGACCGAAATATTGGCTTAATGAAAATTGTGTGATCTCTTATCACGCCCTTTTTGCCGAGTTCCCCAACTAAGATTTATATATATATATATATATATATATATATATATATATATATATATATATATATATATATGTATATATATATATATATATATATATATATATATATATATATGCATATATGCATATATATATATATATATATATATATATATATATATATATATATATATATATATATATATATATATATATATATATAGGAGTTTGACAATCGAAACAAAGATTGAAATCTTAGAAAAAGTGAAAAGTGGAAATACAAAAAGGCTATTGCTGAAGAATATGAAATACCGCAAAGTACTTTGCCAACCATTATCAAGAATAAATTTGTAATATTACAATAGGCCGAGAAAAACAATTAATACTGCAATAATGAAATTGAATCTGTTAGAAAAGAAAATTTCTCCATATCAAGCCCACTATTGCAGCAAAAAGCACTACATTTTGCGTAAAAATTAGGAGAAGAAACTTTTAAAGTTAGTTTAGGGTGGCGTGAAAAATTTAAAATAAGGTAAGAAAATAAATTTGACACATAGAACACGAACTAATTTTTTTGTTTTTGTTAGGTATGGCGTAGTCCAAAAAAGGTCTACGGCGAAAGCGATGCTGTTGATGTGTGATGCTTGAATTGATAAGCTTCTGTATAAGCTACGTATAATAAAAACGACGTCTTTAACGCAGACAAAACGTATCTTTTTTTAAATGCTGAGCAGATAAAACACTGGCTCTCAAAAATGAAAATTGTCATGGAGGCAAATTAAGCGAGGAAAGGGTGACCTGTTTACTGGCCGCAAGCATGACTTGATGTACTGAGAAATTAAAAGTGCCAAGCCGCGATTTTTCGAGGAGTCAAGTTCTTGCTTGTTACTTATAAAAATTACAAAAGAGCGTGGATGACCGGTGATCTTTTTGAAATATGGCTTCTGGAACTGGACACTCCTTTTTTATATCCACACCGAAAATTATTGTTCATTGTTGATAACTGTCCTGCGCGTCTTAAGATAGATCATAAATTAAAAGCAATTTTTTCCACCAAACATGACTATCAAACTACAGTCTACAAGAGTGTCTACAAGACATTAAGAGCTTTAAATTTCATTACAGACGCAGAATTTTGGAAAAAATTTTAGACGATTTTGACAGCCATTCTTCTATTCTCAAAATTGATCTTCTAGATTGTGTTAACATTGTAGCCACAGCATGGAATAGGGACGTCACCCAAACAACAATCCACAATTGTTTTAAAAAAGCCGGTTTTGGAAAAAGAATCTTGTATTACGAAAAAAATGAAATTCCATTAGCGCAATTAAGAGACAAAATTACACAGCCCCACAAAAAAAAAGTGGGGTATACTTTTGATGCGATATATCAGATCCGTAGTATTTTTGCCCGCTGATCACGAATCTGACGTCAGAATATCGCCATCACATCTCAATTTTTTCTAACCTCAAAAAATAGGTAAAAATTAGTAAAAATTAAGAAAAATATACTCCTAAAAAATTGATTCAAGCTTTTTCATGAATCCAAAGATGTATTAATATGTATTCGGACACGCTAAGCTAATATTCATCGGTTGGATTAAGCCATACAGTTCTGTTTTCTTTCTAACCTCAATAAATCAGACAGATATAGTGCTTCTCGAATGCAAAAACGAATTCAAATTAAAATTCAACCGATTCTTACCAAATTTGGTACACGGGGGTTTTTTGGGTTGCTGATCATGAATCTGAGGTCGGATTTGCAAAATTCAAAATGGCGGATCCAAGATGGCGGACAAAATTTTTGAAAACCAACCGATTTCTACCAAATTGGGTGTACAGTTGGAGAATCCTCAAACCTGATACTCTTAAACCCTAAACCCTGAAACCTTAGACTCCCACACCCTGTAACCTCAAAAAATAGACCTCAATAACCCTGTAACTTTAAAAATGAGACCCAATAAACTCAAAACCAGGACTTTCAAACCATATACTCTCAAATAGTAGACCCTTAAGCCCTAGAATTGCGAAGGTTAGACCCGCGCCTAACTTTCCTTTTTTTGGCTGTATCTTGTTCTTTTTTCCGCGAATGACCTTTTCAAAGGCTTTCTGCCCAAACGCTTTTGAGGACTTGTTTCTCTTTTTAGCGACCAGCAATAGTCCGCTAGCATATGGTCATCCCATCGTCCTTGATACCTATTTTCTATGATTTTCAGATCTTGGTGAAAACGTTCCCCTTGCTCCTCACTGTAGTCACCAAGATTATCTGGGAAATCATCGATGTGGGAGTCCAGGAAATGTAATTTTAAATTCATTAAGCAACCTAATGTTTGAAAATTTTTTACCATTTTCTCGACTATTTCTTTGTACTTAGGACTTTTATTATTTCCCAAAAAGTTTGTTGCGACTTCTTTAAAACTAAGCCAAGCAGCTTTTTCAACTTTATTCATTTTAGTAATAAATAATAATGAATCTTGAAACAATTTTCTTATTTGTGGCCCGTCAAATACGCCTGCCTTAATTTTAGCTTCAGAAAATTTCGGAAATTTTTTATGCAAATATTTGAAACATGGGCCGTTTGTATCTAATGCTCTCGTGAATTGCTTCATAAGTCCAAGCTTAATGTGAAGCGGGGGAATAAGAACTTTTCCTGGATCTACCAATGGTGGAAACAATACATTATTTTCACCAGGAGTGAACGATTCTCTTGTTGGCCAAATTTTTTTCTTATAATGACGTTCCCTGTCTCTGCTATTCCACAGACATTTATAACAGGGATAAAGTGTAAACCCTGACTGTTGGCCAAGCAATATTGTTACAATTTTAAGATCTCCACAAATTTTCCAGTTATGATCAGCATATTTTATTTTTATCAAAAGTTGCTTCATTTTTTCATATTGCTCTTCCATAACTGTGGAATGAGCAATCGGAATGGGAGCGTAAACGTTGGTATTATGCAGCAAAACTGCCTTAATGCTCCGTTTAGAAGAATCAATGAACAGTCTCCATTCTTCAGGATCGTATGAGTTATTTTGAAATTCATCCATTAGACGTTTTACATCGGTACAACATGAAAGTGACAATTCCTCGTCCATTGTGAAATATTTTCGAAATTCTTCATCTCTGTTTCTATAATAAGAAATCGTAGCTTCTGGCTTAAGTAAATGTCTTTTCTTTAAAAAGGAAGCAAGATGCTCTGAACCATCTTTGGATAAGCCTAAATCTCTGACTAGATCACTAAGTTCTGACTGTGATACGAGTATTGGTTCTGGTTTACGGTTGTATGGTAGAAATTCTTTATCTGTGTCACTAGTATATGATAGGTTGTCACTAGAACATTCATTAGTAACAGTGTTTGAATCTTTTTCGACAGTCTCAATGTTTTCGGCATGAACTGATAAGGTGAAATCATTTGTTTCCATAACATCAGCATCAAGTGGTTCAGGAGGCGGAATTAGTTTAGTTGGTCTTGTTACTGTCGAAACATCGTTATAAGTAATAGTGCTTTTATTTTTTCGGTTATGCCTAGATACAACATTCATACAAAAGTAGCAATCATTTTCACTGTATGGTCTATTCCATATTGCTGGTCTGGAATATTTAATCGCCTTCTTATTGATGTACAACATTATTTTGCAAGAACTGCAAATGATGTGGGGAACCCAATCTGAATCCTGGTGCTGTATTTCAATGTTAAAACAATCCTTATATAAGGTTTTAATCTTATCCGTTATCGGTGACCCCATTTTACTCAATACGTGTTGACAGCAAATATAACAAAATGAATCACTGTTTTTATCGCACTTATGAAAAGTCCTTGTACCGTGAGACCGTTTTCTTGTAGCATTATACTCTACATGAGCCAAGTCACCCACGCATGAAGAGCTACGGTCGCTGGATGACGACAGCTGCGGGCCCGCTTTCCCACCCTGACCAACCGCCGATACTGGGTTTCCGAGTCCCTGCATCGTAATTCTCTTTCTTCTACCTGCCATGACGGCATCTAAGCCGTTATTCAGGGACTCTGCCGGCTAGTGGAGTAACACCGTTGCCCACCGTCACCACGTGGAGGTGCCCTGGATGCAGGTAGAAGAATAAAAATCGACCGATGAATTTTCTCGGCGTTCAAAATGGCGCGAAAACATCTGCCATCTTGAATTTTGCAAATCCAACCTCAGATTCGCGATCAGCGACCCAAAAAATCCCCGTGCACCAAATTTGGTAAGGATCGGTTGAATTTTAATTTGAATTCGTTTTTTGCATTCGAGAAGCACTATATCTGTCTGATTTATTGAGGTTAGAAAGAAAACAGAACTGTATGGCTCAATCCAACCGATGAATATTAGCTTAGCGTGTCCGAATACATATTAATGCATCTTTGGATTCATGAAAAAGCTTGAATCAATTTTTTAGGAGTATATTTTTCTTAATTTTTACTAATTTTTACCTATTTTTTGAGGTTAGAAAAAAATTGAGATGTGATGGCGATATTCTGACGTCAGATTCGTGATCAGCGGGCAAAAATACTACGGATCTGATATGTCGCATCAAAAGTATACCCCACTTTTTTTTTTGTGGGGCTGTGTTATCAGCGAATAGCAGGTGCTCTTGGCTGTTGAACAGTCATTTAACAAATGTTTGGAATTAGGTAATGCAAATGATCTGATATCTATGAATGATTTTATGAATCTACAGACAAATAGATTATATTTAGTGTTGATAAACAAGATGAGCTTCAAAACAAATCTAATGAGATCGACACTGATGAAGCATTTCCCAGGTAGAAATCTTCTTGCGAGGAGACGATAAAAGCATTTGAAACAATTGAACTTTCGTTTAATATGGATGGAACTACAACCGACAACATATTTAGTTCACTCAAAGAAATAAAGAAATTTTATGAGTTAAGCATCTTAAAGAAAACAAAACATTAAAACTTAATTGTTAATTATTTTAAAAAATGACTTTTTTTGCTATGTAATAGATATGTGCATATAATGTTATCTACTCCATGTAATATGCTGTTTATTATCTTTTATTTTCTATTATAGGTATATGTTAGAAGGTTTTAGAATTACATATGTATTTTTTTATTCAATTAAACATGTGTGCAACAAGTACATATGTATTTTCTTTAACTCGAAATTTCTATAACTCGAACTAATTTCGCGATCCCTTGAAAATTCGAGTTATAGAGAATCTACTGTATGTATTTACATATATATATATATATATATATATATATATATAATATATATATATATATATATATATGTGCTGACGATACAGTCCTGATTGCAAGTACTGTCGAGGACCGGCAGAGAGTGATCGACACGGTGACAAGAGCGCTTAAGAAATATGGGCTTAACATAAATGTAAATAAGACCAAAATGCTTGTAGAGCAAGCAACTAATTATAGATAACCAAATTATTTATTAATATATCGGTACTATAGTTAACGACAGTGTCACACATAACAAAATCTTAGCGAGGATCAAACAAGCAAGAACTTCCCTTATCAAAATGAGAAAACTACTAACGGCACGAGATTTGTCACTAGCCCCGAGAATGATCCATTGTTACGTGTTCTCAGTACTGTTGTTTGGCTTAGAGGCTTGGACTCTCAACAACGAAACCATAACAAGGCTAGAAGCCTTTGAAATGTGGGTCTACAGACGCATGCTGAGAATCTCTTGGATGGACCGAGTTACAAGCCAACGGGTACAAGATCAAATGCATAAAGAACCTAAAATCTTACCTACCATCAAAAAAAGAAAACTTGAATTCCTGGATCCCATCTCTCACAGTTCCAAGTATGAAATATTGCAACTAATTATGCAAGGGAAAATTGTCGGCAAAAGAAGCATCGGACGGCCCAGAATTTCATCCGTGCGAAATTTGCGAGACTGGTTTGTACTAACATCAGCTGAATTTTTCCGCACAGCTACATCCAAGGTTAGGATAGCCGTGCCGATGAGCAACCTCTAGAGGAAACGCTAAGAGTAAGAAGAAGAAGAATATACATACATATATATATATATATATATATATATATATATATATATATATATATATATATATATATATATATATATATATTTAGCAAGTCATTCATGTAAAATAAGTCTCATAAAATGCAAAAACAATAAATTATAATGTTTAAATATTTTTGAAAGGAAACAGATTTATTATTACTGTTAATAATAATGGTCTTACTTATTTTTTCTTAATGTCAAGGTCAAACTGCAAATATATCGTTTTATAAAAATTAACAATTTTTTCCGGGATTCACTTTAGATGTAATAAGTACGCATTTTTTTACTCAAACACAAAATTAAAACCCTGATCTTTTTAAGCTGTAAAAAAGTTTTTTAATTAATATTAGAACTTTAGTATCAGCTTATACTTCCGTATGTGTTTTGAAACCATTAACTTATAAGGTAAATTTACGTTAAAGAGGCAATTTTTTTTTTAGAAATGTAATTTCAAAATTAATATGTAAAATTTATTTGATATTGATTACTGAACTTAAAATTAAGATGGACTAACTTACTGATATCATTTTCCAAAAACGTCAGTAATATTCATAAACAAGAAATGTAAAATTCATGTAACAATTCTGTAAGATTTTGACTAAATACTGATCATATTTCGCCAACATTCAATCAACAGTACTTGAAGTACTTGATAAAACTATACCAGGTGTACAAGTATGAAATGCGGATTTTTTTTCTAAAAAAACATGTTAAATTCGGAAGAATGATAAAAAGTGCTTTATTCAGTATGCTCCATCATCGCTTGTTATACATTTTTCCCATCTTTCGGGCAATTTGTACCACGCCAGTAAAAATCTTTCCCTTTTGCTGCGAACCATTTATCGAGCCATTTTTTCACATCTTCGTACAAACCAAAGCGCTGCTCAGCAAGTGCGTGACCCATCGATGCAAACAAGTGGTAATCGGAAGGAGCCAAGTCTGGTGAGTAAGCCGCATGGGGTAGAACTTCCCAGCTGAGTGCTTCCAACGTGTTGCGAACTGGTTTTGCCGTATGTGATGGAGCATTGTCATGAAGAAAAATGACTTTGTATTGCCTCTTTCGGTATTCTGGCCTTTTTTCAAGCAGCGAACGATTCAAATCGGTCAATTGTTGTTGGTAACGTTTAGTATTAACCGTTTTCCCCAGGTTTTAACAGCTCATAATAAACCACGCCCCTCTGGTCCCACCAAACACAGAGCATCGTCTTTTTGCCAAAGCGATTCGGTCTTGCGGTCGATGTGGATGGTGCGCCTGGGTCTACCCATGATTTTTTGCGCTTGGGATTCTCAAAATAAATCCACTTTTCATCCCCCGTAACTATACGATGCAAAAACGACATCCTTTTGTACCGAGCGAGCAAAATGTCACACGTGTTTTGCGCTTTTCCATTTGCCTGTCGTTCAACTTATGTGGTACCCATCCACCGGTCTTCTGAATCGTTCCCATCTCTCGTAGCCGATTGGAAACAGCTTGTTGACTAACGCCCAATTGCTCGGCGGGTTGTTTTTGTGTTTGCGAATCATGTTCGTCCAACAATGCTTGCAATTCCACATCTTCGTATTTTTTTGGCGATTTTCCACGTTCCTTGTCTGCAACATCGAAGTCACCACTTTTGAAACGCCGAAACCATCGTTCACATGTATCTTGCGATGGAGCATGTTCACCATAAGCTTCTCGAAGTAATCGGTATGATTCAACAGCAGTTTTTCTTCAAATGAAAACAAAAAATTAATGCTTTCCGCGAATGCTCTTTGTTCGGTATAAATTTCGACATATTGAACACAACACTATGCACACACTTTTCCAATTTATCACTCGTGCGCGTCTGACACTTGTTGATGACACAACAAAATGGCGCAGTATCAAATCTTTATAGCACAAGCTACATTGGTGCACCATCTGTTGTCTGAAATCCGCATTTCATACTTGTTTTGTCAATAAAATTACTTAATTACTTTGTTAACTGTTTATTGTTAAAATGTACTGTCACAAAGTAACGGACCAATCAATCAATTCTTAACTTGTTTTGTAACTAAAGTAATCGTACACAGAATGATGACACTAGAATGCAATTTAGAAATCTAATATCGTCTTATCATTATAATCTATACACAAAAATACAAATCTTAAATACATTTGTCAGTTACTTTTCACATTTTATGTAGTCACTAGCGTAGCTGGTTAAAAGCCGGGGGGTATGGATACAAAGGGCATTTCTTTAAGAAATAACCGGTCAAGTGCAAGTTGAACTTGCACAATTAGTGTTCCGTACGTTGATCGCGCAAGTATTACATTATATATATATATATATATATATATATATATATATATATATATTATTTTACTCGTGTTTTCACAAGCTTTCATTTGACACCACACTCGATGACCTAGTAAAAATTTTTTTTTTCACTTTCGATTTCACCCCCCAAAACCAACCCCTTAAGTCAATATTTAACTTTCAAAAGTACACGGCTCTGATGAGGCCATCTATTCCTATATTAGTACCAAATTTCAACTTTCTATGTCAAATAGTTTCGGAGAAAATCGGGTGTGACAGACAGACAGACGGACAGACAGACAGACAGGCACCGAAGTCATCTTATAAGTGTTCCGTCTGAAACACTAAAAAAGGTCATACTAAGAGTGAATTTACTTATAGTGAGAGCATCAATCAACAACCAGGGATGAAGCCTTCAAAAAATCTTTTGCACCGGAACCCAAAAAGTTTAGAGCCTTCCAAACGCAGAAAACTCAAAATCGATGATCTTTCGGGGAAGGGGACAATTTTGATAGAATAGATCCCTGTCATACAGTGGAAATTGAAACTTCCATCCAACGATTATTTTTTCATTTTTTATACTGTAAAAACGCTTAAACTCTATTTAAAAATCGATTACTGGGGAGGAGAGAATTTTCACAAAAAGAACCCTTTCATACAATGGAACGCTAAAAGCTTTCTCCAACAATAGAAAGAGAGCATCATTTTCTACATCTGTAGGAGGACCTTCTGATCTCCCTTTAACTAAGCCACTATATGTCATCTAATAATAATAAAGTAATACGTAGGCCGAAAAGTTTTTGGCCTGACTCATAGATGCCGCCCTTTTCAAAAAATCCATATAATTTTTAGGAAGTACCAACCTTCAAACGATACGTGTCACAATTTCATGACATTTCGACGATTAGTTTACAAAATACCGTTCAAGCAAAGCAATGGCTTGATAAGTGTTACGGGGACCCTGCCCCTGGAAAATCATTCATCATTTACTGATATGCTGAACTTAAACGCGGTCGTACAGATACAAATGATGCTGTACTCTCTGGACGCCCAATTGAGGTGGTTACACCGCAAAATATCAAAAAAATCCACAAAATTGTTTTAGATGACCGTAAAGTGAAATTGTGTGAGATAGCTGACACCCTAATGATATCAAAAGAACGTGCTGGTCATATTTTGCATGAACATTTGGACATGAGAAAGCTCTGCTCGAAATGGGTACCGCGTTTCCTCACAGAGGACCAAAAACAACAACGTGTTGATGATTCCGAGCGCTGTTTGAATCTGTTTAAACGCAACAAAAAGGATTTTTTCATAAGATATGTAACAACGGATGAAACATGGATCCACCAATACATACAGGAATCAAATCGACAGTCAGCTGAGTGAACAGCAGCCGGTGAAAGCCGCCGGAAGCGACCAAAGACACAACAGTCGGCTGGGAAGGTTTTGGCCTCTGTATTTTCGGATAATTTTCATCTAAAGAGAAGAGAAAATCCTCAATAGTAAATATTATATAAAGTTATTAGTGTGTTTGAAGACAGAAATCGCAAAGAAACATGAACAAGAAAAAAGTGCTCTTTCATCAAGACAATGCACCGTGTCACAAGTCAATAGTTACGATGGCAAAATTACATGAATTGAAGTTCGAATTGCTTCCTCATCCATCGTTTTTTCCAGATTTGGCCCCCAGCGACTATTATAAATTCGCAAACCTCAAAAAATTGCTCTCGAAAAAAAAACAGATTTGGCTCCAATGAAGAAGTCATCTCCGAAACTGAGGCCTATTTTGAAGGCAAAGACAAATCCTTCTATAAGAAAAGTATAGAAATATTAGAAAAGCGTTGGACTGAGTTTGATAAATAAAGTCGAATAACATAACTTTAGAAACTGCGGATTGGAAGAGTGAAGATAATTAATATCTTTTATCAGTATAAAAAAATAACTGACGCCGATGAATTAAGTTTGAAGTTCAACAATTTCAAAGAAATTTTTCACAATCGAAATTAATACATATCCACACAACATTCTTTCTAAAGGTGAAATTTTTTTACTCGTACTTATAATCCCTATATTTCCGTTAGAACATTGTTTAACTTTTATTATGGTTTCATAATACGATGCAAAGAAAAAAATTATTACCGCAATACAAAATAGCCTTCTCAATAAATAAACCATTCTTGCGTCACTTATACATGCTTTCCTTACAATTTCCACGTCCGTACTGCTGAACCGTTGCTATTCACATGCTG
>CM032454.1:27221780-27371780 GCA_019049505.1 Pachyrhynchus sulphureomaculatus | reverse complement strand
ATAGTGATGATGACCTGCGAAATATATAGAACAGGTAGGTATATACATAAAAAGCGTTATAAAGTAACTGTGTTTCTACTTAATTATATAAGTATATTTTAACCGTGACAAATTATATTTAATGCTAACAATAAATTGTGGCTTACTTATAACTTTTACGATAATAATCATAGATAAATATCACAACTTTTGATTAAAAACAGAGATTAAATTAACCAAACCATTGCATAAATACAGCAGGAAGACAAAAAAAATTTTAATAATTTTTTATTGACGCTAGCCGTTCACTTCGATTTTAAAACTCAGTTACGAAATACACCCCCGGAAAGTTGATTCGAAAAGCATGAAGTCTTCAAATAAAAAAGTTCTTGCATAGGGGTGGATCCGGCTACCGACAATCATAGGGATATATTAATAAGAAATTCAAGGTTCCAATCTCTCTTTCACATTTCAGAAAGTTCCGGGCAACCAATAAGGAGAATATATATCGTTTTCTTCGCCTTCTTTATATAGTCACGATTGCTAGTTTATTACTGCCATACCCTATTTTGCATTGGAAGGTTTGTCTGTCTAAGATTTTATTTGGATATACAGTAGGACCTCCGTTATCCGGGGTAATGACGGGGAGAGGAGCCCACGGATAATCGAAAACCCCGGATAAACGAATCACAATTTTTTATTGATTAAATGTGCTAGGTAGGAATGTTAATTAAGAAAAACTGGGTAGAAGTTATTTTTTTAATAAGAAACAAGCGTTCTACATTATTATTAATTTTTAATATGTATACAAATGTCCATAATACATATGCATTAAAGTTTCATTTAGAGAAAAAATCGGTAATTTTACTTTGTTTTTTATTAAAGATTTCTTTTCTAATATATGTTCTCATGGCCCGTAACGCGATGATTCTGCTATAATAAGCGTTCTACTGTTCAAAATAATTTAACAGAAGTTTCCGTCGCCTCTAACGCTTCGTTGCGTTTAATTTTCTGCGTTTCCAAAACAATAAACCAATCTTCGTTGTCATCACTCTCTTTTCCATGATCAATCTGCGAAGAGGTCGATGGCCCGTATTTTCTGTGGAGATGTGCTATTTCGGTTTCTGTTAGTTTTTTCGAAACCCTCTTCATTCATGTCATGCAATCCTGGAAAGCTTTAGCGATGTCGAGATATGAATCAGTTTCAATATCTACTGAGGTTTGCTGGATTAAATCTTCTTGTTCTAATATTTTCGCCCATGAAAGTTTTAATGTTGTAGGGGGTAAATTTATCCGGGCATTACACACAGCAAAAATAGCATCTTTCATTGTCCACTTCTTTAGGATTTCTTTTATTGACTCGGTGCTACTATTTTCGTCGAGTAGAAATCGAAGGAATATTTTTTTATCTTCGTTTTAAACTTCATAATACCCCTTGATTCATCGGCTGGGCTAGTGACGTTACGTTCGCTGGAAGATAATGAATGAAAATTTGTCAATCTTTGGTGGCCAAGATTGATTCCGCTGGATGGGACGTTGTATTATCGAGCAATAAAACAGCTCTAAGGGGTAGAACTTTCTCTTTTAAGTGTTGACGTACTGAAGGTAAAAATTTGTCTTTAAATCATGACGTAAAAATTGCTTGATTCATCCAAGCTTTTGGATGGATTAACTTGTGTTCTCCTGAAGCATTAGAACAAGTCATAATTGTGAGTCTTTCTTTGCTGGACTTGTGACCAGGAGGAGATTGTTCTGACTGAGCTGCTAAGATTTTTGAAGGAAGCATTTTTCAAAACAATCCTGATTCATCCGCATTATAAATCTGATCGGGTGTTAAATTAAATTTTGTAACTAAAATGTTAAAATTTTCAATAAAACATAATCACCGCTAAGACTCTCACCTTGAATGTTCAACTGCCTAATACCGTGTCTTGTTAAGCCATCCATGGGAAGCGGAGAATGGGTCTTCAATTTTTAAATTTTCATGAAACCATAACGCTTTTTCACTCACCATTGACATACAAGCAAATGCTTCATCCCGATCATGCAGACGAAATGAGATTCTTTAGAAAGAAATGCAAGAGCTCTGATGATACTAAAACATGTAAGAAACTAGTGAAGTCACGGACGGTGAGGAAGTTTCTTTCGAATGATTTCTAAGCTTTTGTCTGATCTTTCAACCTTAAAAAGGGGGTATTTTGACCTTATAGGGTTGATATTCCTGTAAGAATCTTACTTATTTTTAGTAGTTAATGTGTTTTTAGTTAAGCATGTAACCGATACATTTTGGCGCGGAAAGAGGAACTCCTTCCGCGCGTTTTTGCATAAACCATTGATACACCGCTTGATCGACTTCCTTTAATGTTTTCCCGAGAAGGACGCGTCGTTTGGGCCGACGACGACACGAAGTAGAAAATGTTTTTTTTTTTCTTCTTCACCATATCGCGAACGGTTTGCTCGCCAACTCCGAATGCAGTGGACATTTTTTTTTATACTTTCATCTTTTTCAACTCGGTTTATTATAACTAACTAACTGAGTAAATAATATTCTTCAGCAGACAAACAGCCCAGTGGGAGTTTGATAGAAACCACTTTAATATTACCGTTCTTTTAATATGAACTGAACTGTGGTAGTCTCCCGAAACATCTCATTCTCCCAATGCCAGCTTGCCGTGGTTTTTCCATTCTTTATTTTACTTTTTTTTAAAAATAAATAGAATACATATGTACATATTTTTAAATACATAATAGTAATAAGTGTTAATAATAATCTAAATATGTATTTTATTCATTTTTAGTGTTCTGTACGGAACACTTATAAGATCAGTTCGGTGTCTGTCTGTCTGTCTGTCTGTCTGTCACACCCGATTTTCCCCGAAACTATTTGACATAAAAAGGTGAAATTTGGTAATAATATAGGAATTGATGGCCTCATCAGAGCCATGTAGTTTTGAGAATTAAATTTTGCCTTAAGGGGTTAGTTTAGGAGGGTGAAGTCGGAAGTGAAAAAAAAAATTTTTTACCGGGTCATCGAGTGTGGTGTCAAATGAAACCTTGTGAAAACACACGAGTAAAAAATATATATATAATATTATACTTGCGCGCACTTTTCTTTGTATTATTTTTAAAAATTCGCGAGAAATCGCTGTCCAGGGCCTTATCTCGAAAAGTACTCATCAAAAAATTTCGAAAAAATTCTGGAATATTCTCCACGGGGTGTAGATTGAACGAAAATTATCACGAGTGCATTACCTTTAATAATTTATATGGTATATAAAAAAAAACAAAAATTTCAAGGTCATCAGATTTCAGTAAAGATTGGTAACAAACTTTGTTGAAAACTCATTTGGGGTGTATTTTGTGAAGTCACTGATCATTTTATACCTCTGTAACAATTTTTTTTTATTTTAAAAGCAATCAACGTACGGAACACTAATTGCGCAAGTTCAACTTGCACTTGATCGGTTATTTAATGAAAATATTAAAGCGAAATAGTGCCAAAAAACACCTTAAAAAAAGTCGACCACTCGTAACTGGATTAAGTTTTTTTAATTATTTTCTTTTAATTTATTTAATTTTGCTTGTATGTCTCGATCACATCATTTTAACGAATAGTAGCAGTCGAAATGTGTAAACTGCCAGTAATAGTGTGTAGTTAATTCCATATTGTAAGTTATATTATTAAAAATTTTTTATACATGTAACACATGGGCTGAAAAGTCCCGGGCCTAACAAAGAAAACACGGTTTTTTTGGTTCAAAATTAGCTTTATTCATCAACGTAATCTCCATCAAGAGCAACGCAATCATTCCAGCGCCGCTCTAAACATTTCAATACCACTTTTGTAGAACGATTTATCTTTTGCCTCAAAATAGGCCTCAGTTTCAGCGATAACCTCTTCATTCGTGCGAAATTTCTTACCGGCGAGCATTTTTTTCAGGTCTGCGAACAGCCAGTAGTCGCTGGGAGCCAAATCTGGCGAATACGGTGGATGTGGGAGCAATTCGAAGTTCAATTCATGTAGTTCTGCCATTGTTTTGATTGACTTGTGACACGGTGCGTTGTCTTGATGAAACAAAATTTTTTTCTTTGTCATATGCGGTCGTTTCTTTGCAATTTCGGCCTTCAAACGCTCCAATAACGCTATATAATATTCACTGTTGATGGTATTTCCTTTCTCAAGATAGTCGATGAATATTACACCACGCTCATCCCAAAATACCGAGGCCATAACCTTTCCAGCCGATTGTTGTGCTTTCGGGCGCTTTGGACGAGGTTCACCAGTTGCTGTCCACTCAGATGACGATCGTTTTGATTCCGGAGTGAAGTGATGGATCCATGTTTCATCCATTGTCACATATCGACGCAAAAAAACGTTTAAACATGGCCAAACACTGCTCAGAATCATCAACACGTTCTTGTTTTTGATCAACAGTGAGCAAACGCGGCACCCACTTTGAACAGAGCTTTCTCATAGTCAAATGCTCATGCAATATAAAGCCAACACGTTCTTTTGATATCTTTACGATGTCAGCTAACTCACGCAACTTCACTTTTCGATCATTCAAAACGATTTTATGGATTTTTTTGATGTTTTCTGGTGTTACCGCCTCATTTGGACGTCCACTGCGTTCTGCATCATCGGTGTCTCTACGACCACGTTTGAAGTCAGCAAACCAACGTTTTATTGTTGTTTCTGATGGAGCGGAGTCCCCATAACACTTTTCAAGCCATTGCTTCGCTTGAACGGTATTTTTTCCCATCAAGAAGCAGTGTAAAATTAAAACACGAAATTGTTTTTGATCCATTGTTTTGAAAATAACAAAAGTAGCGTCACTCTTAGCACAATAACTCACAAACTAATGAATAGAATATCATGAAATTTTAACAGCTGTCTTTTGAAGGTTAGTATTAACTGAAAAAAAGGTGACTGCAATAAAACTAGCGCCATCTATGTGTTAGGCCCGGGACTTTTCAGCCCCATGTGTTATATATTTTTTTTGTAATTTCAACGATTAAGTGTTTTGCTCCTTTGTGGCTTCGCGTTTTGATGTTTGTATACACTGTTTTTTTGTCTTTTCATTGCTTTGGTAATATTTTTAGTTATTGCCTCCTAATGATACTGACAAATAATCGGCGAAATATAGAGGATTCAGAATAAAATTTTTTTGTTTCATTAGACCGCAAACCCAGGAAAATAATTTATTTTCTATATTCTATACCGTGTCCGCGATAATTCATTTTTGGCAGATGCGATCCTAGCGATTCATTAAAAAATTGGTAGAGGGAACCTTTGTCTACGATGCATTTTAGTAAAAGTATCAGTGAATTCTGATATTTCGTCGAAATCACGTAAAATCCAAAATGAGTCACTTGTTTGCACGTCGGTTTGCGTGTTCCCATCAAAAGGGCCTAAAATGACACATTCTGCGGTAGCTAAATATGTTAAAAAGTCGGTGTCATTTGTGAAAAAGTGCGTAAATCGTTTTAACGAGACACAAAATGTCGACGACTTGCCAAAAAATGACTCGGTAGGCAAAGTCACTCCGAAAGTCGAAAAATGAATCGTGCCTTTGTTTTCACGGGATCCGAAATTGACCCTGCGTCTAGGAGTGGCAAAGTTAAGAAAATCGGGTTTGAATGGGTCCGATGAGAGCATTCGACAACATCTTCGTGCTCATGATGTCAAATTCCGAAGCACGTTGAAGAAACATTTGCTGGGCGAAAATCATGTCGCTAAGCGGTTCGCTTGTGTCCACGATAAGATACTAGAGTGGCCCTCAGAATCGCTGGACGCCAATCCTATCGACGTTTAGTCCAAGACTTTGACTCAGCTGTCTCGCGAAATTCGAAAAATTTGCCGAGTATGCAGGAAATCTCGTCGACAGCATGCCTCGAAAATGCCAGGCGGTTATTGATGCAGGAGGCGATTGGACAACTTACTAAAGTAATTGTGACTTTGTGAGCACACCAAATAATACATTGACGGCAAAAAATTTTCTCGAAACACATTTTTTCAAGAATATGAAATTCTTATGTTACGACCGCCAGTTAGTTTTGCCCTTGTATTAAGTTATAAAGACCAAGAATATTGTCCAATGAAGTCGAAGAATAATGGCCAATTAGACTGTGCCATCTTTTAATCACAAACTAGAACATGCCATGTTTCGCCACTTATGTGAGCTCGTCAACTAGCCTAGATGAAAATGACAGTGTTTGACATTTCGCAATATAAATACAACAGCAAAATTAAAGAATTATATCTCAAAAGGTATTTGTAGTCGACAAACCTCAAGGCCATCTAATGTAAAACTTGCAAAATTTTAATTCAAGAGCAAGGCCCACCGGCTAGAAAAGAGTCCGCACTGTTAACACCGCAGGCAAATATGATATTAATAATAACAATTAATGATAACACCAAAAAGGACCATATTAACGAACACATCATATATTTTTGATTTGTTTCAATTTTAGTCATGATGTACGAGGGTGGACTTAAAAGTTCGCCGCCTCACCAAAAAATAATTATAATATCTTTATTATAGTACCCTCAATAAGTTCATACTTTCTTTAGTTGTCAGAGTGTAAGATTTTGTTGCTGTAGAATTTGTAGTTTTTAGGTTAGAACCAGTTTAGTGAGACCAAGTGCAGCGTTTCTGGAAAAATGGAAAAAATTGAACAACGTACGGTCATCAAGTACCTGTTTAAAAAAAGAATAACACCAAAGGAGATCCACGATGATATGAAAACAACACTAGGGGAATCTGCTCCGTCATATACTACTATGAAAAATGGGTTGCAGAATTTAAACGTAGACGAGAGAGCATCGAAGATGACCCTCGCTCCTGCCGGCCTACGACGTCTACAACTGAAGAAAACATCGGCAAAGTGGGTGATCTCATATTGAAAGACCCCAGATTAACTATCAGGGAGATTGCAGACACTATAGGCATCTCGTATAAACGAACACAAAACTTCATTGCCAACGAACTCCGATTTTCTAAGGTTTCCGCTAGGTGGATCCCCGGATTGCTTTCAGTTGAACAAAAACGAATTCGACTCACGATTTCTCGCGACTGTTTAGAGATGTTTGAGACTGATCTGTAAGATTTTCTTTACAGGTTTGTGATATGGACAAAACCTGGGTTCACCACTATACTCCGAAGTCAAAACAAATCCAAGCAGTGGAAAAAATCTGGTGAACCGACCCCAAAGACAGCAAGGGCAATTCTGTCTCCTGGAAAAGTGATGGCGTCAGTTTTTTGGGATGCTATGGTGAACTACCTTCCGAAAGGCGAGACAATAAACTCGACTTATTATTGCAGCCTTTTGCATCGTTTACGTCAAGAAATTAAAGAGAAACGCCCAAGATAACTGAGAAAGAAAGTTTTGTTCCATCAGGACGGCGCTCGCGTTCATACGTCTGTTGAGTCTATGGTTCAAATTCGTGATTGTGATTTCGAATTGCTGCCCCACTCGGCTTATGCTCTTGATTTAGCACCTTCGGACTTTCATCTTTTTCCAAACCTAAAAAAAACACATCGGTGGCCAGAAATGTTCATCAAGTGAAGAAGTCGAAGCTGCAGTTAACCAGTATTTTGAAGACATTGAGGAATCTTTTTTTCAAACAGGTGTGGAAGCTTTGGAAAGCAGTGTATTTGTAATAATGTCATATTTAGAATCAAATAAATGATCTTATTTTTAATTATCACTACTCACTGTCTGGTGGTTTCCCAATTATTTCTATTCTCGTTTTCTTTTGGTTTCAACGCTGATTTATTTAGGACGTGATTATATATTCTAGAAATGGAACAAGACGACCAGCTACCCGTTTCTAGACGTACACGTAACCGAAACCAAAGACGGATACGTGGAACATACGGTATATAGGGAATCAATACACACAAATAGGTATTTAAGTGCTGAATATCACCACCATCCCTCACAACTGTAGGTCACAGAATAGATACAAAGGCCATGCAATAAACTCAGTTATAAATCAACAACAAACAAAATCGACAAGAAAAGTCCAATGGAGATCCGGATAATAGACCCAAAACCATTCTACTATGAAACTAAGGGACCACCGACAGGATTGGACGCTTTCTGCCTAGACATAAAATGTCAGCTGCATTCAAACCTCTACGGAAAATAATATCTATCATAAGAAATTCCAAAGACAACATCCAACTGGAAAACCATGGTATATACAACGTATCACGGGAAACTTGCAGTAAAACATACGTCAGATAGGCCAACAGAGGAATATCTGCCGTGTGGTGGAGATTACGTGGAAAAATAAAAATATTTTTGTACGTATTTTATTTTGTTTTCTTGACTAGGCCACGAACTTTTCAATCCATCCTCGTATAATAAATTTTATTGTCAGAGCCCAACAGTGTTCATCTACCACCTCGATTGTCATGAATATGAATTAATAAATAGACTCGCGTTTTTTTTTGTTTCTCTAGGATGAACTAAAATTACTACAATGACTTAATAATAGATGATTGCTAGAAAAAGAATAATTCTTACTCTTTACCGTAAATTGTAGTTATACTAAGCTGCATGTATTCATTTACAGCCTCGACCTAAATAAAAAGTAAAATGCATTTTAATAACACCAATTATTCCGCAAAATTACAAAAAAGTTGTAATATTCTATAATCAAACAATAGTTCATTAATGCCAATAATGATTTTAACATAGATTATTGTTACTATTTTAAATTAAAATTTTAATAATATGCAGGTTAGAATTAAACTGTTCTATGGAGATAACACAGGCCAACAAAAAAAATATTTGTAAAAACTTTTTAAACCAATACATCTATGTATGTTATGTATTTTTGGGCGCTGAAACCGTATCTGGTATCAGTTTTTTTTGTATCACCCACAGTTCTCTGACAATATGATATCAATTAAATTTCAAAATAGGGATCATGGCAGTAAACCAAATTCTCTTCTTGCTTGAAAAACTGAGCAAACTGTTGATCTCTTGTTCTATAATGGTAAATAGATGTTCCAGATGTTTTCTGACGAAGCTACTTTTCGCAGCAATGGAGCAGTTAACAGCCATAACATGCATTATTATTCAACAGTTAATCCATTTTGGGTACGAGAAGTTCAAAACTAAAACCATTGGTCGCTTAATGTATGGTGTGGAATATTAAATTTTCGAATTATTAGTTCATATTTTTTCCGCGAACCGCTTAACGGGCCTAGGTATCTAAATTTTTTGCAAAACGAATTACCCCAGATCCTTGAAGAAGTTGAAAACTTTGAAAGGGAACAAATGTGGATTCAACAAAACGGAGCTCCTGCTCATTACCACCGAGAAGTTCGATATGGGTTGGATTCATTCAGTGGCCCCCTCGATTATGTGACTTAACACTCTTATGGTAGACTTTTTTTTGTGGGGCTACATTAAAGATCGTGTTTATGTGAATCCCCCTACAACACCAGTAGATACGGAAAATAGGATACGGGATGCGTGCAGGACAATAACACCCTTTATGCTAAGGAAAGTGAAGAAAAATATAGTAAAACGACTAAACATGTGTATTCAAGTAGACGAGCATATTTTTGAACATTTATTACATCATAATAATTAATCATTAGATAAAATAAATTATATTAAAATAATTATTAACTATTTGTTTATGTTTTCACAATAGCATAAGTGTATTAAAAACAAGGGTAAAAACTTAAAAATTCAAAGTAAATCAAAAACTGAGGGTGGAGGGTAGTTTGAAGGTTGTTTCTTATAGGCCCAAAACTTAGAGTTCCATGTTATCTTCGATTAATAAAAGTTTTTAACAAGTCGTATTCGTCAAAGTTCAGGTAAATCGTAATTACCCGACCTAATACGATTTTTTCCCTTTTTCATCGCCTAATAGTGACCACTGGGGGTGGAGAGTAATTTGACGGTTGTTACCTATTGGCCCAGTAGTTAGTATTCGATAATTTATTCGCATTTAATAGTTTTAAACAAATCGCAAGCGGTAAAATCGACTTATAATGGTGCCCTTTATTGTTGGCCACGACCTGCACCTCCATCAAAAATATGAGGTAAAAACTGGAGTTATATCAAAATTGTGAAGGATTTAGAGATTGTACCCAGCGCGACTTTTGATCGGCATGCTGACTACTACAAAATAAAAAAAAATTGCAAATTTAACGGAAACAAACCTATTTCATACTGTCAAGCCAACAGACTTGCGCAATGTACTGACATTTTCTCACAAGACGATCAACTCAGCAAAAGCCAGTTATTATTATATATTGTTTGGACGTCACATCCACAAATTCTTCTTCACTGACTTCTCTTGAAGCAAGAAACGATTGCAAGAGATTGGTGCCAATATACTGAGAAAGGACAGACTCCGTAATGTAGATAAATATAATATATATATATATATATATATATATATATATATATATATATATACGAGGCTGGTTTGAAAAGTCCGTGCAAAGTCCGAGATATGGCACCGAGGTCATGTTTAGTTAGTAGCATCTCTTGAATGAACGCACACCAAGTTTCAGCCATATTGGTCTATTTCTTTGTGTTTGGCATTCGTGTGAATCAAGGAAGTCGAGTGATTTTCAAGAAATGGACGAAAAAGAATTTCGTGTGGTGATTAAACATTACTTTATGAAAGGCAAAACGCCTCAGGAGACTAAAGAGAAGCTTGATAAACATTATGGTGACTCTGCACCTTCGATTAGAACAGTTTATAAGTGGTTTCAAAATTTTTCGGACTGGCCATATGGGCACAAGTGACGCTGAACGTTCTGGACGGCCTGTGGAGGTTACGACTCCAGAAATCATTGATCAAATCCATGATATGGTGATGGATGACAGAAGAGTTAAGGTGCGTGAGATTGCTAGTGCTGTGGGCATCTCGACTGAACGGGTACATAATATTTTGCATAAACATTTGTACATGAGAAAGCTATCCGCAAGATGGGTGCCGCGATTGCTCACGCTTGACCAAAAACGGAATCGTGTGAAGTGTTGCAAGGATGGTTTGCAGCTGTTCCAGAAGAATCCGGAGGACTTTAAGCGTCGTTTCGTCACTGTGGATGAAACATGGATACATTACTATACTCCTGAGACCAAACAACAATCTAAACAATGGGTTACCAAGGGGGAATCTGCACCAAAAAAGGCGAAGACCGTTCCTTCGGCCGGAAAGGTTATGGCGACTGTCTTTTGGGATTCGCAAGGGATAATCCTCATCGACTATCTGGAAAAGGGGTAAAACTATTACAGGTTAATATTATTCTTCGTTATTGGACCGTTTGAAACCGAGCTGCAAGAAAAACGCCCGCGATTGGCCCACAAGAAAGTCCTTTTCCATCACGACAACGCACCAGCACACACCTCAGCAGTTGTGGTCGCAAAATTAATGGAAATAGGATCGTTTCACATCCCCCCTATTCTCCAGACTTGGCTCCCTCGGACTACTATTTGTTCCCCAATTTGAAGAAATGGCTGGCGGGACAAAGATTTTATTCAAACGAGGAGGTGATTGCAGAAACGAATGGATATTTTGCAGACTTGGACAAATCCTATTATTCGGAAGGGATCAACAAACTAGAACATCGTTGGACGAAGTGTATAAGCCTAAAAGGAGACTATGTCGAAAACTAAAAAAAGGTTTACCCCAAACACATATGTAGTTTTTATTTTTGCACGGACTTTTCAAACCAGCCTCGTATATATATATATATATATATATATATATATATATATATATATATATATATATATATATATATATATATTAATTTGTTTTTCTTTTTTTGAACCTTGTTATTTTTATTAATTACGTTATTTTTCTATTATTGGGTATTTAGGTTCGGTAATAAAATGAGTATTTACTTTATTTTTTTTGAGGTTTCGTCCAATTTTCGGAGCATTTTCAAAGTTTTTATTTCACATATCTTAAAAGTGTGCTCGTCAGTGTACTTTCAAGATATATGAAATACAAACTTTGAAAATGCCCCAAAAATTGGGCGAAACGTCAAAAAAAAAAAAAAAAAAAAAATAAAATAAATACTCGTTTCATTATCGAACCTAAACACCCAATAATAGAAAAATCATGTAATTAATATACATATATATATATAATATTAAAATTCCGGGTTTCGATCCGTTCGTCTAACAATGAATTTGCACGACGTTTCGTCAAATTCTCATCTGGCATTTTCAAGTGCTCTTGCTGCTGCTGCTACGCGATATACTGTGATCTTGCTGCTGCTGCCGCTCGAAGCTAACTCGGTTAGCTTCGAACGGCAGCAGCAGCAAGATCACAGTATTGAGTAGCAGCAGCAAGAGAAATTGAAAATGTCAAATGAGATTTTGGCGAAATGTCGTGCAAAAATTGTTAGATGAACGGACTGAAACCCGGAATTTACATTCCACCATCCGTGAAAACCTCTATTGTAACTATATATTATATATATATATATATATATATATATATATATATATATATATGTATGTATATTAGGTCCAAAAGAGTCTATTCTAAATAGCATGTAATAAAATTTACCTCACAGGTTACTCCTGCCACTGCTTTTGCCTGTGTTTGCCTCATCTTGAAATGAAAGTTGTTGGTTTTAAAATTCGTTCCTCTTAATTCACTTTTGTCTTCTACACAACTTGGTAACACTATCACGATTTAAGTTCATTGTTATATTCCTGAGAGCCATATTTATAACATATAGTGTCAGCACTTTAATTTTATCTCGTCTAAACGTACTTTTTACACAACAATAGCAAGTCACTGTACAATATTCAGAGTTTTTTGACACATTAGTTAACTGTGGTGGCATACAAATTTCGGTAAATGTGCCTTAAAATTTTTAGATATCATTATTAAATGGATGCTGAACATAAGACTTGAAATAAACATCCAACAAAACACACCGTTCCAAAGTTCTGAAATGTTTAATAACATATGTAGGTTAAATTTCAACTATATATTTTTTTTTTGAATTTGAATAGACATCATTACATTTAACAAATCTGTTTTAGTTAATTAAAAGCTATATATGAATTTACATACTAATATATCAAGAATCTCGAGAAGAAAAAGGTAATCTTATAAATAAGCTAGAACTATTTAAACAGCTATTAAAAAAAATCGTAAAGTCGTTTACCCAGGACTTCCTTTACAAATAAGTACTAAATTTGACTTTCTCACAATAAAAAAACCGGTCAAGTGCAAGTTGGACTTGCGCAATTAGTGTTCCGTACGTTGATTACTTATAAAATAAAAAAAAAAAATTTTGTTACAGAGGTGTAAAATGATCAATGGCTTCACAAAACACATCCCAAATGAGTTTTCAACAATTTTTTTTTGCGATCTTTACTGAAAACTGAATTTCCTTGTTTTTTTTTTATATACTAGATAAATTATTAAAGGCAATGCACTCATGATAATTTTCGTTCAATTTAGACCCTGTGGAGTAAATTCCAGAATTTTTTCAAAATTTTTTAATCAATAATTTTCGAGATACGGGGGGGGACAGCGATTTTTCGCAATTTTTTAGAAATAATACAAAGAAAAGTGTGCGCAAGTATTACATTATATATATTTTTGAACTCGTGTTCTTACAAGCTTTCATATGACATACCAAATTTTTTTTTTGTCACTTCCGATTTCACCCCCCAAAACTAACCCCTTAAGTCAAAATTTAACTTTCAAAACTACACGGCTCTGATGAGGTCATCAATTCCTGTATTAGTGCCATATTTCAACTTTCTATATCGAATAGTTTCGGAAAAAATCGGATGTGACAGACGGCCAGACAGACAAATGGACAGACAGACACCAAAGTGATCTTATAAGTGTTCCGTACGGAACACTAAAAATGATTTAATCCAAGTACGAATCTATATTTTAAATGATAGGTGCTTCATCCGAACAAATTAACCTAAAAAAGGGGAATATTTCCGTCTATTTCTGATAAAATTTAAAATAATGAAAAATAATATACTTTTTAGATTTTTCAACTCTGAGAATCTTAAAAAGGTCATATTGCATGATTAACCGCTTAAACCCTTTGAACTCTTTCCCCACCATATTAACAATATGTTTGACGATAATTAATTGAAAATATAGAAAAAATAGCTCAATTTTCAGATTCCTTCCCTTCAAGAACACTAAAAAGGGCGTATAACAGGATATACTTAAAATAACCTACTTCCTCAATTTATTAACTGTTTATAAGTTAAACTATAAATAACTAGGAAATAACATCTTCAAGAACCCTGAAAAGGACATATAACTCGATATATACGAAGCAAGTTTTCTAACAACCCAACCAACAAACAAGAAAAATTATCATAATATTATTGAAAATATACGAAATTTATACCAAATATACCAAATTTAAAATCAATATCTTATTTCGTTCGAGAGACAAACAAACCGACGTATCGATACACTAACAAACAGATAGACTGACGGAAATGGGGGACTTTGTTTTTCATAACTTAGGGATCCTGAAACGTAGAGAAATGCAAAAAATCTCGGAGCAAGATTTTTTCACGAATGCAATATTCATTTTTAGTGAAGGAAATAAAATCGTAATGATGAAGGTATAAAGATGATATTTTTACTATGGTAGGATACAACGAATTGTATTAAGTACGCATACCTATTACTCCATCGAAAGCTGACAGAGCAGCTTTCCAGCCGACAGAGTGGTTGACACAATCAACGCTTAAAAGCAGGTAGCGCTTTTCGAGGGATCCTTCCTCAGGCATATATAGTTATTGTAAAGCAACTGAAAATAGACAGAAGTCCATATTTCAGCAGTTTACTAGCTGTTCTCTTGTCCGTCAAATCCATCCTGAGACGCGTTTCGCCGTATCACGGCTCGTCAGTCAGGCTAGGCTTGACCAACAAGAGAACGGAATCAACTGGTACTTATCCCAGAAGTTACGGAGTACGATGGCATGATTGTATTAAGTACGCCGTTGATTTACAATAACTATATATGCCTGACGAAGGATCCCTTGAAATGCGCTACCTACTTTTAAGAGTTGACTGTATCAACCACTCTGTTGGCTCAAAAGCTGCTGTGTCAGCTTTCAATGGAGTAATAGGTATGCGTACTTAATACAATTCGTTGTATCCTACCATCGAACTCCGTAACTTCTGGGATAAGTATCAGTTGATTCCGTTCTCTTGTTTGTCAATCCTAGTCTGACTGACGAGCCGTGATACGGCGAAACGCGTCTCAGGATGGATTTGACGGACAAGAGAACAGCTAGTAAACTGCTGAAATATGGACTTCTGTCTATTTTCAGTTGCTTTAAGATAACAATGATATTTTTGCTACTTGTCCTTATAATGATGATTGAGAGAGGCTTTTAGGAAAAAATCTCTCCTATCATAGAACTTTAAATATCCGATCAACACAATAAAAACAAAGATCGGTGACAAGGGGATGCTTTAAAAACTTAAATCCTTTCCAAAATAGAATAAAAAATGCATGGGTTCACCACGAACATACAGATCTTATTCAAGAACAAGGTGTACTTTCCCTTGAATATTGGACGCCCTGTCCTCGTCTCCTCCCTAATCATCCCAAAAAACAGAATATATTTTATTTTCCTGATTTAATAAAGAAAGCCTCAATTATCATGAAAATAATTATGAAATAAAACGAAAAGTTTCAGCAATTACATTTCGATTGCCGCAGACTGTATTGTAAACTTATATGATTATGATTATAAATTTTAATAGAAAAAGTTCTGTTATTAAATATATTAATAATTTGATGCTGGTTTAGTGACTACGTTATCGGGTGTTGACCTAGGATAGAGTATCTTGCACTTCTTAATATACATATGTAGTTGTCATTACAAATAAATTTAAATAATTATTTATTAACTTGTGTAATATTTTTTTGTAGTGTTTTTACGTTTTAATGAATTAGTTATACACTTCTATTGTTTAAATGACGTTGGAAAAACATGTTTTACATGTAATTTAACAAAACAAATAAATAATAATTACATTTGCCTTAAATCTGGATTAAATTGTTAAAATTGTTTTTATTATTCAGTATTTCCTCACGGAACCATGACACATAATTGTTTTTTTTTTTTTCAGTAACCCAGGAGACCAATAATATGTTTTGACAAACATCTTATTTTTATAAGCATACAAGAAATACATAGCCTCTCCCAGTTACCATAGCTATGCATTTGAGTACCCATATCTCAGTGATGCTGTGTTAATAGGAAAAATATATGAACTAAATTTTTAAGCTTTAAACAGGTATGTTATTCTATGATTTTTAAACGGCATACAGATTTTTTTTTATGGGTCTAGCACACGTGCTGCAGGGAGGTCCCTAAAACGCTACAGGAGTGACACGTGTGCGGAAAAAACTATTCACGTTGTTCTTGAATCCCTGTAAATTGTACTCGGTGGGGAACACAGTCCTGAGCAAATTATTCCAAAGGAATGATATTTTCCATATTAAAGACTGCTTGAAAAACGTTGTAGGAGGAGTAACAAGCTGAACCTCAAATGGATGTGAAGTATCAGCGCGACGTGTATTTCTAACATGCACCGCTCTGGGAGGAATTAAACGGGCCACATCCTTCGAACACTTTCCATGAAAATACTTTTAGAATAGGCTCAAGTCACCAACCGTTCTTCGATGTTCCAGTGAATCAAGGCCGCCGGTCAGTTCCGGGTCTCCAATCAGACGGACAGCTCTTCTCTGAATAGTATCCAACAAATGCCGTGTATGTTTGGGAACGGAGCCCCAAACATGGGAGCAGTATTCCATAGTTGGTCGAATTTGAGCTTTGTAAAGAATTAACAATTGTTGTGGATTGTAAAGCTTTCTGGCTCAAAATAATATTCCCAACTTTTGAGAAGCTCTCCTTGCTATGCCTGCAACATGCTCATGCCAGGACATATTTGCCATAACGCCCAACAAATTGAGTGACGATGTTAGAGGAATGGAGTGCCCCGCCATAACTATGTCGGGTTCAGCAACGTTAACTTTTTTTGAAAAAACTGCCGCCTGGGTTTTTGTAGCGTTAAATTCCACTTGGTTACTGTCACCCCAAGACCCCAAAGAGAATTTCTTTTAGGTCGTTGTTAAGTTTAACAACTTCCCTCTGTCTGCGGACACTCGCCTAAGCAGCCGATGTCCGAGCGTTCAAAGTGAATGAAGAGATAAGCCTACTGTCATCTGCAAAGATTGGATTTCCGGTCTTTTCCAGCAGATCGTTAATATAAATGAGAAAGAGAGTAGGAGACAGTATGGAGCCTTGGGGTACACCGGCGTTGATAGTGAATGTGTTAAAAAGAAAACCGTCGACCGCCACTCGTAAAGAACGCTCACTGAGGAAACTTGAGAGCCACAAACAGAACTTTTCAGACATACCACAAGAACGTAGCTTAGCCAACAGCTCATCGTGCCAAACACGATCGAATGCCTTGGATATGTCAAGAGCAACCGCTCGAGATTCTCCAAAGTGTTCAATTGCGTTGTTCCAAACATGTGTTACATAAGTCAGAAGATCTCCTGTTGATCTATGTTTACGAAAGGCATATTGGTGATCGCTAATAATGTTGAATTCTTCAAGATATTTTAGAAGGTGTTGAATGATAGCCTTTTCCATGACTTTCGATATTATTGAAAGCAGTGCGACTGGTCGGTAGTTATTTGGCAAGGTCTTCTTGCCTTTTTTAGGTATTGGCTGAACTGTGGCACATTTCCAGCAGAAAGGAAATATTCCCTTTCTGTAGGATAGGTTGAAAAGTCTACAGAAAACTGGGGTCAGTTCGCTCGCACGGTTTTTGAGAACTATGGCAGGTATTCCGTCAGCGCCAGAAGCTTTTTTGGTGTCTAACTTCATTAAAATACGTTGTATGATACGCTATCTGAAAACAACATCGGGCATCGGGTGATCATTTTTAGACGGTCGGTCTCGATTTATGGAACATAGTTGGATATTTATTTCTTTTTTTAAATGTAGAATGGTATAGTGCATGTCAAGGAGTATACGGAAGTATTTGACATTTGGTAGTGAAAACGTAGCGGGCGTCGCGAAATCAAACAACTTTTTTTTCATAGACATACCTTTTGTAAAACGGCATTAGAAAGCCCTAGTTTTTTTCAACATTTTTTCCTTATACTGTTTTTTCCTAATTTATTTCGCAAAAAAAATTATGCAGCAAAAACCCTCTAAAATATTATTTTTTAGTCATTGCGGTTGCCATCCTGTGCCACTTTTAGCGGTTTTCAAACAATTTATCTAGTAGGAAGCTACCACACTTTAATTTGATAGTAATTATAATAATATTAGTTACTATGCTGTTGAGGTTTTTCCTTTAATAAAATATTTTTGAACAATAAAAAACAAGAATACATCATTTTTATTAAAACCACAAAAAACTATATAATTTTTAACTTTACATAACTTATTACATATTTATAAAATTAAATGTTTGAAACTTAAAAAATAAAGAAAACATCAAAAAAAAATTTTTCTATATGTCTTCCTTCGTCTATCATGCATTTTTTCATTTTTTTCACTTACACTTTATAAATAATTTCTCCAGATATACTATTGCACGCATCTGATATTTTTGCCTTTAAGTGCTCAATATCATTTGTCACAGTCCCCTACAAGAAAAATCTAACGACGTGAAGTCTGGTGACTTACGTGCCCATTGAATAATTGGCCTGTGAACCCCTATCCAGCAGTTTGATGAGGTGGTGCTCGGTCGTGTTAATACTGTTGCCTTCTTAAAATAAGGGGAACATTTTCTAATAAAACTGGTAGATTATTAACTAAGAAATTAAGTTATCTATTTTCAGTAAGTTTTCCCTCAAAAAAAAATAGGGTCCAACCAAATGTCTCCCAATTATCCCACACCATACATTCTCTCCATATTGACCTTGATTCTGAATTTGATTAATGTTGTGTGGATTCTCGTTAACCCAGTAATAATTTTTCTTTTAGGTTTGCCGTTGCTGACAAAATTACTTTCATCTTTCCATAATATATAATTCAGAAAATAACATTCTTCGTCATATTTAATCATCATTTCTGCTACAAAACTCAGTCGTCGTTCTGAATCAAATTGTGTTAATAACTAAAGATTATACATTTTATAGTCATAGTATTTGTGAGCCTTAAGAGATTTCTGAATAGCCCCATAAGATACATTCAGTTGCCTGCTTGCTTGTCTGACTGAATCATATGGATGGTTTTGAAAATAGTGCATAATTTCAGCTACTTTTTCATCTGCTAAAACAGTTTTTCGTTTAGAAATACCTTTCTACCCAGAAAGTGCAACCATATTGCTCCTCAAATTTCATTCATCGACAAAACATAGTGTGATCCGGGATATACCTATCGGGGTAACGTTCTCGATACAGTCAAATGGCTTCCCGGAATTTCTTCTTGCTTCTTCTATAATATATATAAAATGCAACGTCTCTCTGTCTGTCTGTCTATCCGTTAGTGCGCTTATCACTGGAGAAGCACTTATCCGATTTACGTACTTTTGTTTTTAAACATACATATGTTCTCTGGCCAGGTTATAAGCTATATTTTATTACGATAGGTAGCATAAGGAATGAGCAGTGACGTAAAATAGTGAATGAAGTCGAAAAAAGTTTGCCGCTAGCGTGTTCCCTTGCAATACACAGTCTAAACCATTAAATATGGAACAATATTATGTAGCAGAGAATATCTATAATCTATAATATATGTATATATATATATATATATATATATATATATATATATATATATATATATATATAAAATTCAATGTCTCTCTGTCTGTCTGTCCATTAGTGCGTTTATCACGCGAGAACCACTTTTCCGAGTTACCTGTCTTTTTTTTAAATTCCTACATATATTCTTTGGCCAGATTATATAATAATAATATTCTATACCTATAATATATATAAAATGCAACGTCTCTCTGTCTGTCTGTCTGTCCATTAGTGCGTTTATCACGCGAGAACCACTTATCCGATTTACGTATCTTTTTTTAAATTCATACGTATGTTCTTTGGCCAGGTTATATAATATTAATAATCTATATCTATAATATATATAAAATGCAACGTCTCTCTGTCCGTCTGTCTGTCTGTCCGTCCATTACTGCGCTGATCACTGGAGAACCACGTATCTGATTTACGTGCTTTTTTTTAAAACATGCATATGTTCTCTGGCCAGGTTATAGACTATATTTTATTACGTCTCTTTGTCTGTTTGTCCGTTTGTGCGCTTATCACTGAAGAACCACTTATCCGATTTACGTGCTTTTTTTTATAAACATGCTAAACCATTAAATATGGAACAATATCATGGAGCAAAGAATATCTATAATATATAAAAAATACAACGTCTCTCTGTCTGTCTCACTGGAGAACCACTTATCCGATTTACGTGCTTTTTTTAAAACATACGTATGTTCTCTGGCCAGGTTACAGGATATATTTTATTGGGTTAGGTGACATAAGGAATACGCAGTGACGATTAGAGTCAATCAAGTCGGAGAAAAGTTTGTCGCTAGCGCGTTCTCTTGCAATACACTGCCTAAAGCATTAAATATGGAACAATATCATGTAGCAAAGAATATAATATACAAAATGGAACGTCTCTGTCTGTATGTCTGTCTGTGTGTTTTTATAAATTTATACATATGTTCTATATAATTCGATAAAAGGCTAGATAATGGGAGATAAGGTGAGATAATGGGAGATAAGGAGAAATAATGGGAAATAAGTCGAGATAAGCCTCGATAATGGGAGATAAGGTGAAATAATCGGAGATAAGTATAAATAATGGGAGATAAGGAGAAATAATGGGAGATAAGCAGAGATAAGTCTAGATAATGGGAGTTATGGTGAGATAATGGGAGATAAGAAGAAATAATGGGCGATAAGGAGAAATAATGGGAGATGAGCAGAGATAAGCCTATATAATGGAAATTATGTAGAAATAATGGGAGATAAGGAGAAATATTGGGAGATAAGGGGAAATAATGGGAGATATTTTATTACGTTGGGTAACATAAGGAATAAGCAGTGACGATAGTAGTGAATCAAGTCCACGCGAGCGAAGCAGAGGGCCCGGCTAGTCATAAATAAGAATTATATTTACTTTTTCAGTGTGGGAAGCCCCTTCAACCAGTTTACGTAGTCTAACTCTATTGAATTGAATAGGTGAGCAAACAAAATTAAATGACAGCCGCCTACTAGATAATTTTTTTTTGAAATCCGCCAAATGTGGCAACCGCGATGACCAAAAAAACAATATTTTAGAGGGTTTTTGCTGCATAACTTTTTTGAAAAACAAATTAGAAAAAAACAGTTTAGGGAAAAACTGTTGAAAAAAATTAGGACTTTTTTATGAAAGGTATGCTGGTGAAAAAAAGTCATTTGGCGTCATGGCGCCCAGCATCGTTTTCACTACCAAATAGCAAATACGTCAGTATACTCCTTAACACGCACTATACCATTCTACAAAAAATAAATATCCAACAATTTTCCGTAAATTGTGGTCGGGCGTCTGTAGGACAAGACCTGTAGGACAATTCAAACCAATTCTCCTGGTAAGATCAAAATATGTAATATATTGAATCAATGCTTCTAGTTTAATTTCTATCGAAAAAAATTCATGAAGCCAGGCAACTCCAAGATCTTCAATTTTTATGGACTTCCAAAAGTTCCTAAATACCTTATACCGGGGGTCGGCAACCAATGGTACGCGTGCCATCTCTGGCACGCCAAGCAATTTTGAATGACACGCGTACCTATTCAAAGTTTACACATTAATTCTGTAATCCGTGACATGTTTCGAAATTAAGTAAATAATCGAAGACAGTATTACTTTAACGATACAAACAAAAACGATATATTATATAGGTCACTAGGTATTATTACCAAAAACTACAAAATATATATTTTGTAATTTATAATTTTACTGAATGCATTGGTCTGGCTTTAATTTCGGCAAGTATTAAAGACGGCAAGCCTCAAAATATAAGCCTAGGCAAAAACACAAATAAACGTCCTCAATTCAAATCAAAAGAGCCGCTCTAAGGAGGTTTCTGTTTGACTTGACTTCAATCGTTCCGACGCGCGCCGCAACTCTTTTTATATTGCCGAACTTTAGTTTTTGTTAGATTTAACTTCTAGGCGGCCCTTTGATTGCAATGGGCGCGTTGTAGATAATAATTTTTGTTCTAAGAAATTTAATAAACGTAATTACTGGAATTTTCTGGAAACATTATTTTTCTATATATAGCAAGCGGCTACACGTTTGGATCACTTAGTATAGAAGTAACATCCGTTCCAGTCAATAGTCGTCGAAAAGTTTAAAAATTAAAATTACGTTGCGTTATGGCCGCGAAGAAACAGAAGGTAGACGTTCGATCATTTCAAAATTCATGGACAACAGATTACGGTTTTGTACATCAAATCGATCGGGCCATTTGTGTCCTATGTCGGGAAAGCGTAGTTTTCCGGACATCTAGTGTTCAACGACATTTCCAAATAAAACATGAATCGTCATTTAAAGATAACGCTGATAAAAGGGAGGCAATACAAAGAGCAAGTAAACAATACGAGAAACAGTCAACATTCTTTAGCAAAGTTTTCCAAGGAAAAAATCAGGTAACTGAATGCAGTTTCAAAATTGCACAATCGTTGGCACAAAAGGGTAGGCCGTTCACTGACGGAGAATTTATGAAGCAAACGTTTTTTGAGTACTAGCGAGATTTTATTCGACGACTTGCCCAATAAAGATACAATATTGGCCAGGATTAGGGATATACCGGCATCAGCGCGGACCATCGAGAGACGAATTACCGAAATGACACAAAATGTCCAAAAACAGCAGAGAGACGCTATCAAACGGAGTTTTGTATTTAGGGTAGCATTGGATGAAAGTGTCGATATTAATGACATTGCCCGTCTGGCAATCGTTGCGCGATACTTCGATGATGGCAGTGTGTATGAAGAGCTGATTTGTCTGCTCCCATTGCAGGAAACTACAAGAGGAGAGGATATATTTTCAGAATTTGTTAAACATTTTGAAAAGCATTGATTTAAATAAAATTTTTTGTGTAATGATAGATGGCGCTCCTGCTATCATTGGGAGACATAAAGGATTTGTTTCCCTTCTTATTGAACGCATCAATTTTGAATTTTCATTGCATAATTCACCAAGAGAGTTTGTGCTATAAAATCTCCGCTGGAAGTTTAAAATCCGTGATGGATAGGGTGGTTAAAATAGTTAACTACATTGTCGGTCGTTCTTCACTGATCCATAGACAATTTAAGGCGTTTCTGCAGGAATTAGAAAGTGCATATTCAGATATACCATTGCACAATAATGTGCGCTGACTCAGCCGTGGTAAAGTGCTCTCTAGATTTGCGCAATGACTGGGCGAAATTAAATCGTTCTTGTTGGGAAAAAAATCAAGTGGATGCTTATCCTGAACTAGAAGATAAGAACTGAATCTGTATGTAAGTGTTTCTTACTGATATTACAAACCATCTCAGTGAACTCAACTTAAAGTTACAATATTCAGGCAAAACAGTTCTGGATTTATACGAATCCTGGAAATCATTCAAATTAAAAAATAGATTTATTTATCAGCGATATTACTACAAACACATATAAATATTTCCAAATTTAAACACTTATATATCCAGTGTCGACGATGGTGCACTAATAGACGAAATTCTTAAATATATGACTAATTTAAAAGAGGAGTTTATCGAGAGGGGTCAGGATTTTGATAAACATGGTCCTATGTTCGCTTTTTTAATCAAACCAGATTTAATGGATTTTTCCAGCAGTTGCTTTGACATATCTCTTTTCTCATGGATGGACATTAATGATTTTGATCTTCAATACATTGAATTTAAAAGCTCCGAGTTATGGAACACGAAATTTGTAGAATTAAGAAGGGTATTAGAGGGTGACTGCCAGAACCATTCAAACGAGATACTCAGTTGTTGGATGAGTTTACCAGAGAAATTTATTTATCTTAAGAAAGTAGCGTTTGCCATGCTTACAGCTTTCGGATCATCTGTGAACAACTTTTTTTCCCATATGAGAGTGATTTTAAACCCGTACCGAAGCAGGCTGACAACAGACAACTCGGAAGCATGTGTGACACTAAAAATAACCAGACATGAACCGGATGTAAGAAAACTCTCTAAAGAACTTCAAGCACTGGGTTCACACTAGGTCCTGGGACTAGTATAATAAAATCATTTGTTAAATGTTAAAATTTTTTTGTAATTAAACCTTCTAAAAGCAATATTTTAAGTTAATTTAAGTTAATTTTTGTTATTTTTAGTTGTAGTAAGTACCTATGTCGGAACGCAAAATGTTGTATGGATGAAAACTGGCACCCCTTAGTTAAAAGGTTGCCGACCCCTGCCTTATACTATTCCATCCAATCATCAGTGCAGAAGGCACCCTGTACATATTATCGTTATTATTTTTTTTTTCAAGTACCTGAAGGAGTTTGTTTCTACATGCCTCAGAATAAGGAAATAGTGAATAAGAGACACACGTAAGAAAATTTTAGATCCATAACTTATTACCTTAAGGAAATAGTTTTTCGTCGCTAATTAGATGACTCTTGCTAACCTTCCAATGAAAAGTCTTTAGGCATTACCGCAATAAACTCATTAACATTGCACATGTTGCAATTAAACAACACGTATTTCGTCTTCCAATTTAATAAATGAAATATTATTTTACGATAGAAGTTTCGCAACTTCATTCAAGCCTAATACCAATAAAATACTTAAAAGTGTGCATTAATTGGACACCAGATTTAATTATGCATACGTAAAGAATATTCTTACCGCCCACTGATAAGACACGTACTCAAATTGGTTTTTAAATTCAAAACATAAAAACATTATTTTGGATGTGAAAACGAGCCAATAATATTTAGTTTTTCTTAAAACAACTTTTCAGCTTAGGTATAAGGTTGCTGAGTATCTTGAACTGAACAGAACCAAACCGATATTATATGAAAAATTATTTAATTATGAACAAAACTATGCACGAACTAACCAAAATGGATCCGATATTAAATTTGTCGGCAAACTTATTACATATTTTTTCTATAACCATAAAAAAGTAATATTTGTAAATAAATGACACTGTCAAGTGACATTTCTTTTCATTGACGATATTTTTTAATGTTACCATAACACATTTTAAAACTTATAAAAATGGAACATCTACCAACAAATATATAGATAAGCAAATATTTTTAGTGTTCCGTACGGAACACTTATAAGATCACTTCGGTGTCTGTCTGTCTGTCTGTCACACCCGATTTTCTCCGAAACTAAATTCCTAGACAAAATTAACGCAACAATCTGAAAATTAATTTATCTTTTTCTTATGTCAGTTTTAAAGTTTATCGAGTATTTGAATAGTAGGCTATGCATATTTTGTTTCGTTGTTCATGACATAAATCAAAACAATTCGTTTAGATTTACAGTTTTTAAAGAATTTTTTAGAAGATAAACAATTTTCTGTAATAATGCGATAGATTTTCTTTAAAAGTAAGCTTATAAATTGTTCCCATTTTCAAAGTAATACGTTTTTGTGGTAGACTGTTTTATTTTTGACCCCGAAGATTTAGAAAAATGAATCGAACAAGGAATTTAACTGAACACGAGGTAGTGCGGGCCTCAGTTTTATTGGACGAGGCATATTGTCAGAGTTATGTTGCCAATTTGTTAGGCAAACATTGTTCCACAATATGTCGTATGGTAAGACGCTTGAATGAAGTAGGAACTTATTCTAGAAGGCTAGGGCAAGGGCGAAAACGATGCACTAGCGACCTAGATGAACGTTTTATAAGACAATATGCTTTAAGAAACAGGACTGTCACTAGTTCTATAATAAGAAACGAACTCGAAGCTGTTCGCAATGTCACAATTTCTTCTAAAACAGTTAGGCTCGAAATCACGAAAACTGGTCTGTGGATGATTGGAAACAAGTTTTCTTCACAGATGAAACTAGGGTTAGTCTAAAACATCCAGATGGTCGTGAGCGAGTATGGCGAAGACCAGGAGAGAGGTTTGCTCCTTGCAATACCTCTGCAAGGATTCCATTCGGCGGTGGCTCTGTTATGTTCTGGGGTGGCATCTGCTCGCACAGATTAGTTCCTGTCCTTACGAGATCCATGAATGCTGACTCCTATCTTGAGAATATTATAATAGAACATGTGATGCCTTTTGGTCATTTTGTGGGGCCCAATTTCCTGTTTATGCAAGACAACACTCGACCTCACCTGGCTAGGGAGGTACTCGATTATCTTATTCAAGTTGATATACCGATTATGCAATGGCCACCAAAACGCCCGGATCTGAATCCGATAGAACATGTATGGGATCACCTTAAGAAAAATGTAAAACGTCATATACCTGCACTTAGAAACCTGAGGGAACTTGAAAATGCAGTTATCACAGAATGGGAGCAAATTCCTCAAGATTTTATCCAAAATTTAATTAGAAGCATGCCTAGGCGCATAAACGCTGTCATCCAAAGTAGAGGAGGCAACACACTCTACTAGTGTCCCAGTTACACCATTAATTTTGCTACTAGTGTCCCAGTTTATTTTTTTCATTATTACATCATTTCAACGATTTTGTTATTATATTAAAGAATAATTTTAATTCGAATCTTATAGAGAAATTTGGTAGCTAATTCACTTTTAAAGTATCAGAATAAGTTTTTTCTAACTTTTAGTGTTCATAAAAAATTATTAAAATTAATTCATTATAGAGATTTGTATGATTTAATATATTGTTGCGTTAATTTTGTCCAGGAGTGTATTTGACATAGAAAGTTGAAATTTGGTACTAATATAGGAATTGATGGCCTCATCAGAGCCGAGTTTTGAAAGTTAAATTTTGACTTAAGGGGTTAGTTTTAGGGGGTGAAATCGGAAGTGAAAAAAAAAATTTTTACTAGGTCATCGAGTGTGGTGTCAAATAAAAGCTTGTGAAAACACGAGTATATATATATATATATATAGATATATATATATATATAATTTAATACTTGCGGGCACTTTTCTTTGTATTATTTTTAATAAATCGAGAAAAAACCGCTGTCCCCCCACCTTATCTCGAAAAATACTTATCAAAAAATTTTGAAAAAATTCTGGAATATTCTCCAAGGGGTGTAGATTGAACGAAAATTATCACGAGTGTTAATAATTTATCTGGTATACAAAAAAAAAAAACAAAAATTTCATCATCTTTGTTGAAAACTCATTTGGGGTGTGTTTTGTGAAGTCACCTATCATTTTATACCTCCGTAACCAAAATTTTTATTTTAAAAGCAATCAACGTACGGAACACTAATTGCACAAGTTCGACCTCACCGGTTATTTCTAGTTATCATTATTTACCACCAATATTTTTTTCCTAAACTCATTAACGCAACTCTAGACGTAGAAGTGAAACAGTCCCTTATTTTTGAAGTGGGTAAGATATCCATCTAAATTTAAAACTTTACACTTCAGAATTTTATTTGAAATTTTTAGTTTATTATTGATTAAATCCTCTACATATATTTGAACAAGTTTCTACGTTGCACTTCAAATCAGACATATTGCTCTCTTCATTGGCAAGAAGTATTGCCGACGTTCTGCAAAAGCAATGACGTGTATAGACTTCGGAATTTAGTAACTTCAGATACTTGGCTATCCTCCAGTTAAATTAATTCTAACGACATGGTTTATGCATTTCTTATTTGGATATTACAAAAACAAATGCCGGCTAGTTGTAAAATTTGGACGAAGAGTCGGATATTTTCGACAAAACTCGATATAATTTAATTTAGAAACTGTAAAAATTCGTTATATGTTAATTTTTATATCAAAAACAATTAAAACAAATCCCTTTTCTCTAGGTCATCTACAGCCATATTAGTTTTTCAGGGCGACATACACTCGAAATTATAATATGCCTTAAATAAAATAATAACAAAAAATTTTATCTTAATCAAAAAATAGGTTTCATGATCTACCTCTGTAAAAAACTGATTAATTTTCGTTGTGTTTGAAATTTTGGAGTCCTTAACACAATGTCCAACTGACATTTTTTTAAGGTTCCGTACGAAACACTTATAAGATCACTTCGGTGTCCATCCGTCCGTCCGTCCATCTGTCACACCCGATTTTTTCCGAAACTATTTGACATTGAAAGTTGAAATTTGGCACTAATATAGGAATTGATGGCCTCATCAGAGCAGTGCAGTTTTGAAAGTTAAATTTTGACTTAAAGGGCTAGTTTTGGGGGGTGAAATCGGAAGTGAAAACAATTTTTTTTTACCAGGTCATTGAGTGGAGTGTCAAATGTAAGATTGTAAAAAGACAAGTTCAAAAATATATATAATGTAATACTTGCTCACAATTTTCTTTGTATTATATTTAAAAAATTTTGAAAAAATTCTGGAATATTCTCTACAGGATGTAGATTGAACGAAAATTATCACGAGAGTGGTGGTATATAAAAAAAAATTCAAGGTCATCAGTTTTCACTCTAGATCGGAAGAAATCTTTGTTGAAAACTCATTTGGAATGGTTTTGTGAAATCACTGATTATTTTATACTTCCGTAACAAAAATTTTTATTTTAAAAGCAATCAATGTACGGAATACTGATTGCGTAAGTCCAACTTGCACTTGACCGGTTATTTCAAATATAAAAGTAATTTGGTAAACTGTCTAACATTTACGTTTCCTTAATATCAAGTGTTGATTTTAGCATAGAATACATTGATAAGAATAAATAAACTTTATTTTCAGCAGAATATTCCAATAAGACAATCTCAAACACTTTCCTTGCTATATTTATTTCACACCATTTTTTAAATTATTGATATGCAATTTTAAATTGCCGCTTAAATTTGTCTGGTAGAAGATCTAAAATGATCTGTTTTCTATATTTTTTAATAAACCACTAAACTCATCGTTACTCTCAACGAGTTCCATTATTTTGTAATCAAAAATATCTGGTACTAAATTCAACAACTAAAGCATTCATTACTTTAATTTTATACTCGTAGTTGTGATCATAAATTGCTTTGTTTTAAAATAGAAATTTAGCTCTGTTTAGCAATTAATTAACAGTATCTTATAATATTTAAATTTAAATACAACGGTTGTAGAAAATATATTGCTTGCAACTCTTGCCGGAAATCTGTCCCGCGTTCTCGAATAATTTTTTAACTTGGCTATGCTTCAACAGCAGGAGCAAAGTAATTTTTCGCGCAGTAGATACAAAAATAATTAATTCTGCTTATTAGTTTTTAAACCTATGAAACGGAGGGGGTATACTAGCGTATCATTTTTTAGTGTTCCGTATGGAACACTTATAAGATCACTTCGGTGTCTGTCCGTATGTCTGTCTGTCACACTCGATTTTCTACGAAAGTATTTGACATAGAAAGTTGAAATTTGGCACTAATATAGGACTTGAAGGCCCCATCAGAGCAGTGTTATTTTGAAAGTTAAATTTTGCTTTAAGATGTTAGTTTTGGAGGGTGAAATCGAAAGTAAAAAAAAAATTACCAGGCCATCGAGTAAGGTGTCGATTGAAAGCTTGTAAAATGTGTTCAAAAATATATTTGATGTAATACTTGCGCATACTTTCCTTTACATTATTTTTAAAAATTTGCAAAAAATCATTGTCCCCTTCATTATCTCGAAAAATACTGACCAAAAAATTTTGAAAAAATTCTGAAATATTCTCCACACGGTGGGGATTGAACGAAAATTATCACGAGTGTTTTCAACAAAGATCGAAAACAAACTTTGTTAAAAACTCATTTAGGGTAACAATTTTTTTTATTTCAAAAGCAATCACCATACGGAACACTAATTGCACACGTCCAACTTGCCTTTGGCCGGTTTTTTTTTGAGATCAGATTAGTTGTAAAAGTTCTGCTACATATCGTAACATAATACCAATATGTATGATATATGACATATGTATGTACATCATTAAGTAAGTATTTAGATTAGTCTAGCTTTAGAACAGATTAAATCGTAAACTACCACAGAATTACAAAGTTGATTTTAAAGCCACTTAAAAACACACCAATTTTCTCGTTATTCCTAACCGGCAGACACCCGAATCTAGACTAAATCAAATCAGAGGTGCGAGCCTTTGAACACTGTATAAGCCTCAAAATACATAGTAATAATTTTATTAAAGAGAAAATTAACCAATTACTAAAATACGCGCAAATGTCGTTCAGTGTGTTCTTTAAAGGATGTAGAATCAGATCGTGTGACGCTATTCATTATTTATGAATTGGACTTTAAAGTATAGCAAGCATTACAAGATATCGGCAGGTTTAGAGCACTAAGACAAATTTGTTGGGCACTCCATGTGGTTTTCATTAACTGAATAATTGTCAATATAGATAAGATTTTTTTTTACTCAGCCTGTTTTACTTCGGCTATCATCCTTAAGACTAGAAACCTATAATATTCTCTATCATGTGCAATATAAAGAAAAAAATAGAGAGGTACGTAAGAAAATAAAAAAAGAAAAAAATGAATACTGGAAACGAAAATGTGCACAGATTAATACGTATATTGGAGGAGCACAATCGACAGAAGTGTGGCAAACCATCAGAAATATAAAAACGAACAACAAAGAGAGGGCCGTAAATTTAATACCCCTGGAAGAATGGAAAAATTATTACGAAATATTACTAACTGAACACAGACACGAATTCCTTAGTACAGAGGACAATAAATCAGAAGACACAGAGGGAAAGGACTGGGACGAAATAACCACGGAGGAAGTATAAGCAACTTTAAAAACGATGAAGAATGGAAGAGCGGCCGAACCAGGTTATATCTCTGCAGAAATGATTAAAAATGGGGGTATATAACCATGTGGAGAACAATAACTGGCTTATTTAATAATTGTATATCACAAGGGAGAACACATAGCGAATGGAAAAAAAGCTACATTTCATCAATCTATAAGAAAGGAAATAGAAAAGACCCTAATAATTATAGAGGTATATGCGTTACAAGGACTATGAGCAGACTGTACGGTAAAATATTACAGAATAGAATAAGAGAAACAATTAAAGGAAAGATATTCGAAAACCAAAGCGGATTTACTCTGAGCCGGTCATGTATAGACAACTTGTTTACTTTACAACAATTGATGACGAAAGATGACGAAATACATATGACCTTTATATATCTTAAGAAGGCATACGATAGTGTACTGAGAAATAAACTTTGGCATTTCTTGAGAACAGTAGGGAAAAAAGAAGGGATGATAACAACAATAAAAGAGTTATATAATGAAAATATAGGATATGTGAAACAGGGACGCTATCTCTCGGAAGCTATCCACATTACAAAAGGTACAAGACAAGGGTGTTGCCTTTTACCAATCTTATTTATTATATTTGTAGACAACGCTCTAAAGAAGTGGAACCGCACTTGCCAAAGCATGGGTATCCCCATAAACACCTAATATCATTAAACTTTGCAGACGACCAAGTAATAATAACACAAGATGCATTCAATATGGAATATGTATTGAAGAGATTATACACAGACTACAAGGAATGGGAACTAGAGGTGAGCCTTGAAAAGACTCAGTATATGGTTATGAACTCGGAAATAGAATCTGATGTCTTAATTAACAACGATACACATGTTAAACAAGTCAAGGAATTTAAATATCTAGGAGTACTGATTCACAACAAAAATGGTATAGGTAAAAAGGAAATACAGAATAAAATACAAAAAGCCAGAAGGATCAGGAAGGAGCTCTTAACTCAATATGGTGGAATCAAAACATTACTACACAAAACAAAAAGAGAATTGGAAGAACAATGGTATAATCGGTTTTAAGTTATGGTAGTGAACTGTGGGTAATGAAAGAAGAGGATAAAAGAAAAATAACGACGATAGAGATGGATTACCTGAGAAGAAGCGCCGGAGTGTCCAAATTCCAACACATAACAAACCAAGAAATACGCAACAGAACAGCATCAACAGAAACAATTATACAAAGAATAGAAAATAGAGGTTTAAAATGGTTTAGACACCTACTCAGAATGAACGATACAAGATGGTCCAAAAGGCTCTTGACATGGAACCCACCGGGAAGATATAAAAAAGGACGACCACGTAGATCCTGGAATGAAGATATGAGACAACCATTAGGTCACGAGGAATGGACGAAGAGATGGCGGACGATAGAGACGTTTGGAGAAGGCGAATGGGAACACAACACTTAGTTGTACAAATATAATGCAGAATCCACCTATCAACTCACTTTTCTTTTAATAATAAAGTAGCGTATGTCGCATGTAATATATAAATAATATATATATATATATATATATATATATATATATATATATATATATATATATATATATATATATATATATATATATATATATATATATATATATATATATATATATATATATATATATATATATATATATATATATATATATATATATATATTATATAAGACGTAGGCTGAAACATTTTTGGTTTAGCTACTTAAAACACATTTTTTTTGCAAAATTCGGTTTAATCATCAATATAGTCTCCTTCAAGAGCGATATAATCAGTCCAATGCTTTTTTAACATTTCTACACCTTTCTTGTAGAAGAATTTTTCTTTGGCTTCAAAATAGGCCTCAGTTTCGGCGATAACTTCTTCATTGAAGCCAAATCTCTTTCCCGCGAGCATTTTTTTGAGGTCTGCGAATAGATAATAGTCGGTGAGGACCAAATCTGGAGAATACAGTGGATTAGAACGGAATTCAAACTTCAGTTGATGAAATTTTGTCATAGTAACCATTGACTTTGTGACACGGTGCATTGTCTTGATAAAAGAGCACTTTTTTCTTGTTCATTTGGGGCTTTGCGACTTCTGCCTTTGAACGCACCAATAACTTTATATAATATTAGCTATTGATGGTTTTTTCCCTTCTCAGCATAGTCGATGAAGATTATTCCATGCACATCCCAAAATACAGAGACCAAACCCTTCCTAGCTGTCTATTGTGTTTTTAGTCGCTTCGGGCGGTTTTCACCGGCCACTGTTCACTCAGCTGACTCCCGATTTAATTCCGGTGTGTAGTGGTGAATCTATGCGTCATCCATTGTCACATATCGCATGAAAAAATCCTTTTTATTGCTCTTAAACTAGTCCAAACAGCGCTCAGAATCATCAACACGTTGTTTTTGGTCCACTCGTGGTACCTATTTCGAAAAGAGCTTTCTCATGCCCAAGTGTTCATGCAAAATATGACCAACATGTTCTTTTGATATCTTTAGGATGTTAGCTATCTCATGCAATTTGACTTTACGGTCATCCAAAAGAATTTTGTGTATTTTTTTGATGTTTTCCGGTGTAACGACCTCATTTGGGCGTCCAGAGCGTTCAGCACCAATTGTATCTGTACGACCGCGTTTAAATTCAGCATACCAGTTAAAGATGAGTGATTTTCTAGGGGCAGAGTCCCCGTAACACTCATCAAGCCATTGCTTTGCTTAAACGGTATTTTTTCCCATCAAAAAACAATGTTTATTTAACACACGAAATTCGATTTTTTCGATTGTTTTGAAAACATCAAAAGTAGCGTCAATAAAACCACCGTAATGTCATGAAATTTTGATATATATCTTTTGAAGGTTGGTACTTCCTAAAAATCATGGATTTTTTTTGAAAAGAGCGACATCTGTGTCAGACCAAAAACTTTGCAGCCTACGCATATATATGTATGTTAATTATGTGAATAAATTTAAACGGGTGACCTATTTGTTTATGTTTGTTCGTTTAATAAAATATTTGTATTTTTCATACGGTTTATTTCTAAGGCTTCCTTCAGGTTAGTTTATAACCTTTATTTTTTTGGTGTAGTATTTTGAAATTTGGATCAAAGGAGTGATTTTCAGATAATAGGTGATTCGCATATGTTGAGTTATTTTTTCAATTTGTAAAACTTCTATAGTGTCCGTTTTACTTTTAATATACGGATAAATGAACACTATATTGAGTACGTCTGAAATACCTATCATTAAGACAAATAATTTTTTCAAAGTATTTACTTAATAATTCTGTGTAGTTACCTATCATAAAATTTGTTCATCATTTTGTACCTACTTTAGTTTATATTTACCTAATAATTCTGTATATTATTTATACTTAACAAAGCTACATTGTTAGCGAAACTTGTACTGAACAATAAAAATATTGTGAAAATTTTGTCTTTAAATAACGAGTTTTTTGTTGTATATAATATATTATTTGCAACTTGTACGCGAAATCTCTTTGGTGTTTTCAAATGATTTCACGGTTTCAATCTCGGCCACCAAAGTAACATTTCGTCCACTAAAGATAAGAATAATTATTATTAGGGTAACATCTGAGTTTCAATTTTTACAAAGTATGTCCCAATTCCCCACTTTACCTGTAGTAAGAACAATCACCTGTTAGTCGTATTAGATTTTGTCACTTTTGACATGTATGGTAACATTTTTACTAAATATTTTCAAATACATTTTTTAAATAATGCCTCCCAAGCCTAAACTTACTGCTGAAGAAAAGAAAGAACTCCGTGCTGCTAAAAAAGCGGAAAAAAAGGAAAAACAAATAGAACGAAAGAAACAAATTAAAAGAGATCACTTGGAAAGAGAACAGAGATATGGCGAAATTACTCTTAAAAAACAAGAAAAAAATTGGAGAAAGATGCTAATTGATATTACCTTACCAGAAATGAAAAAAGATTTGGAATTTGCCTGGCATAACTTTGAGACAGTAATTGACTTTAAGGATTTTACCATTTCGCTTTTGTTGGATGAGCTCGATAAGGCACAACAACAATATATGTTAAATTTAAAAACTCATTCTGAAAATGTAGATAGATTTGTTCTCGGTTTTGAAGAAAGAATAAATGCCTTACATGGAGAATATAAAAAACAGGTAATATCACTGTTAAAAGTTTGTCGATATTATTGAAAAATGACTGAACAGCATTCGTTGGACTAACATTGTCTTTATTTTTTGTTTGTTACGAAATGTTTAAATTAGATAGTTACTAGTTAATGTATACTTAATGACAATTATAGAGATACTAATTAGACAAATGGTAGTATAGAAAAAGAACAAGGGGAATATTATTCCGACGAACCTCTTTTAGTCAGATTACAATGGAAAGAAAATAAACGATAATGATAATTTTTCATGCCAGTTTCTTCCTTATTCGATGCAGTCTTATTAAACTTATGACACTGGTCTTACGCATAACGAAAAGGTTGCGCCTAATGAAACGGTTGACCAACTGGCAAACGAGACAATTGTTGACCGTGAATTCTTACCATTTCCAACAGGATTATTAACTATTTATAAAACTACAGGAAAAAAAATCATAAGAGAATGGCAAAATAAATGGAAAAAACTTAAGAAGAGGTAGTAATACAGGTTTATTCTAGATTTAGTAAAAACTCCAAACAAATATTGGCACAATCAAGGGAACGTATCCAAGAGATTTATTACTACTATTATAAGACTTAAATTTAACCATGCATGTTATTTTAGTCAAATTAATGTCATAGAAGCTAACTTATGCGAGTAATGTGGAACTGTTGGCGACTTGAATCATATTGTTTCTGAATGTCGCAAATATAGTAATGATAGGCACCCAAAATAAATAAAGAACTACTGTATAGCCTGTCCTAAAATATAAGATCCTGATTTTTGCCGTTACAAGTGGGCAATATAAAAATTCTGACCTTTTGTTTATGATAGGTTGCAGAGATGGACTTAAGAATTTTATTCATTAATGCAAATAAATAAAATTATAAGTGTTATTTATAGATGCGTGTAAAAACAAATGGATAAGAAGTACAAATATACAGTTTGAATAAATGGGGTTTACAAAAGGAGACATATTGTATAAATAAAAATATATTTTAACTTAAGCCTAATTCGGTTTCACTATCACTGTCATCAGCTGAGGTAATTATCAGTGGTTTTATATTATTTACATAAATATATGAATCTTCGACTTTAACAACATGCTGAATGGAATTCTTCCAGCTTTCACAAGGTATACCATTTATAACTATTTTTACTAATTCAACCACTGACAAGCTCAAAGTAGGAGAAACATTTTCTGCCCTTATTTTTGATTTAACTTGATGCCAAATATGTTCAATGGGATTAAACACACAATAAAAAGGAGGAAACCGCAAAACAGTGTGTCCCATTTTCTCAGCCATACTATCACAAACTTGTTTCTTTTTCAATTTACAGTCTTTCAAAACTTCCAAAAGATCACACATATATTCCTGTATTTCCGATTTGGTGTTGGCTGCATTAGGAACCTTATTTAGTAGGCGACTATGGTAACTTGCATTGTCCATAACTATAACACTCTGTTCGGAAATATTTGGCAAAAGGGAACTTTGAAACCAATTTTCAAAAAGTTCTGGAATCGTGTCTTCGTGATAGTCCAATCTAGAATCTTTTATGTTTTTTGCAGATAATAGTAGACGATTTGAAATCCAGCCCTTTTCAGATCCAGTATGCAAAATGGTTATTCGTTTACCTTTATTTGAAGGTGCGTTAGTCTGACATTTTGTACTGCTGTCAACCCACCCTTTTTGCACAGTGTTATGGGTATCGAACCATGTTTCGTCAAGATAAATTACACTGGGTTACAAATTTTAAAAAAAATAAGTAACCACTTACGTCTTTCCTGTTTATTTATTCATACACACCACTTATTAAGAATACATAAGTACTTTTTGTCTATTACGTACTGTTTTTTAGGTACGATAGTTAACAATTTTAAGTAAAATAATTAAGGAGTAAAGTACAGTGTATACGTAGCTTCATTAAATTTTCCAATAATTCGAATAAAACTGCTAAAAAAACTTATTATTAATACATTTGGACACAACTAAATATAAAATATATGGTAAAAAGTTTATATTGTACATTAAAAGTTAAAAATATTTAACTTTTTCTCTTATGTTGGGAAATATCTTCTCGTTTTAAAAGCCAGCAGTAATTTCCCGACATAGCTACGTCCCAACGACCTTGAAACCGTTCCTCAAGCCTTTTCACATCCTGATGAAATCGTTCCCCTTGTTCATCACTCACTGCTCCAAGATTTGATGGAAAAAAAGAGAAATGGGAATGGAGGAAATGAATTTTTAATGACATTCGGTAACCCATCTTTTTGTATGCTCTTAACAAATCGTTCACTAAGAGTTCTGCATTCTCGGCTCTATGATTTCCTAAAAAACCTTTTATCACGGCTTTTAATGATGTCCATGCGCATAGTTCTTCGTCATTTAGTGTTTGATCAAATTTGTTGTTTTTCATTAATAGGCGTATTTGTGGACCAATAAAAATACTTTCTTTCTACCTTTGCGTCATTTAATCTTGGAAAAATAGATTTTAAATATAAAAATTCTTCGCCATTTTTATCCATCGCTTTCACAAAATTCTTCATTAAGCCGAGTTTTATGTGTAGAGGAGGTAAAATGACGTCTTCGGGATTGATTAAAGGCAAGTATTTTACATTTGACTTCCCACAGACAAATTCCGTTCGTTTTGGCCAGTCTTTGATCAAATAGTGCTTATCAGTAGCTCTTTTCGAACCATCAATAAAAAGACGCCATTCATTTGTATCATAGGGAATTTTTAATTCACCCATCAAAGATACACTGTCATTACAAAAACATATGTTTTCTGAACTAGAGTAAAAAGTTGCCATTTCTTTACTTCGTTTTCGTTGTACAGATATTTTTGTATCTGGTGCCAAGTGCCATTCCTGTAGTCTTGATCCAAGTAATTCGGCTTGTCTAACAGACAAATTCAAGTCCCGTATCAAATCATTTAATTCCCGTTGCTGAATTAAATGCGGTTGGCATATGTAGATCACTTGAAGAGGGTAAAAAGTCTGGATCTTGGTTGTCAACTTCCATGTCTTGTCCATCGTTATTTTTATCGCTTGGTATATCTAACTCTTCAGTTTGACTTTTCTTAGGAGGCAAAGGAGGAGTCATGTCTTCACTATATGGTATTGGTTTTGATACAGAATTCACAGAAGGGTACTCGATATTATGCTTAATTTTCTTTGAAAATCCTCATACATCAGTCATGCAGAAGTAGCAATCGTTAAAATGATTGCTAGGTTCGCGCCACACAGTCGTTACTGCAAATGGCATAGATGTTTTGTTTCCGTTCAACCACGACAGGAGAGTAGCATAACATGATACACTAAACAGTTGCGGAATCTAGGGTTTATCTTGATGTACAGTACGTCCAAAATATAGAAAATACGCAGTACATACTTTTTCAGATATTTTTTTTCCTTGAAACTTGAGAATATACTGTCCACGCACGTAACGAAACTTGTTTGGTGAAGTTTTGCACTGACAGCGACCACTTTTTTCAGTATTCATCTTTAAAATTATATTATTACAATCTTAATCAGGTAATCTCAAAAAAAAATAACAAGAAATGAACATATCCTCACAATAGATTATCTAGCAATTACATTTATTAATATGAACAATATGAGGGTAGGTTAAGAAAAGGTTATCGGTGTGTACCTTAAAAACAAGACGTGATAGAAATAAAAGACATCCACTGCTTACATACTATAACTAATAGGAAACTATAATAGCAATCAGTTTTTCGGGTACCAAAATCATGTCACGCAGTGTTATTATTAGTGTAACAGCTGAGTTTCAATTTTTACAAAGTATGTCCCAATTCCCCACTTTACCTGAAGTAAGAACAATTACCTGTTAGTCGCATTAGGTTTTGTCACTTTTGACATGTATGGTAACTTTTTTACTAAATATTTTCAAATATATTTTTTAAATAATGCCTCCCAAGCCTAAACTTACTGCTGAAGAAAAGAAAGAACTCCGTGCTGCTAAAAAAGCGGAAAAAAAGGAAAAACAAATAGAACGAAAGAAACAAATTAAAAGAGATCACTTGGAAAGAGAACAGAGATATGGCGAAATTACTCTTAAAAAACAAGAAAAAAATTGGAGAAAGATGCTAATTGATATTACCTTACCAGAAATGAAAAAAGATTTGGAATTTGCCTGGCATAACTTTGAGACAGTAATTGACTTTAAGGATTTTACCATTTCGATTTTGTTGGATGAGCTCGATAAGGCACAACAACAATATATGTTAAATTTAAAAACTCATTCTGAAAATGTAGATAGATTTGTTCTCGGTTTTGAAGATAGAATAAATGACTTACATGGAGAATATAAAAAACAGGTAATATCACTGTTGAAAGCTTGTCGATATTATTGAAAAATGACTGAACAGCATTCGTTGGACTAACATTGTCTTTATTTTTTGTTTGTTACGAAATGTTTAAATTAGATAGTAACTAGTTAGTGTGTACTTAAAGACAATTATAGAGTTACTAATTAGACAAAACGTAGTAAGAAAAAGAACAACGGGAATATTATTCCGACGAACATCTTTTAGTCAGATTATAAGGTTTTGTTAGTTTGTGTCAGCTGTCGCATTGTTAAACGTTACAATGGCAAGAAAATAAACGATAATGATAACTTTTCATGCCAGTTTCTTCCTTATTCGATGAGATTTATTACTACTATTATAAGACTTAAATTTGGAATTTTTTCAGTTTACCGGAGTTTTTCATTTTTTGATCAAAACAAGTTTTTCTACCATTTTCAATGTCGGTAATTACAAAAAAATAAGCTAAACAGACATACATGGAAAAATAAACCTTACGCATTGAGAAAAATCGCAAATTTTCAACAAAACCTTTATTCCAAATCAATTTCATTATCTAAATCTTCATCAACAGGTTCAATAAAAAGCACTATCTCGATACAGCAAACCAGCCAGAACTAAAAATTCAACAGCTCGATCTAAACTCAGGGATGTCAAAGATACGGCCCGCGGGCCGCATCCGGCCCCCGGGACGTATCAATAAGGCTCGCGATCGCAATGAAGAATCATAATTTTTAACAACCGTATATTTATATACTATATAATTAAATAAATAAAATGTTATAATAATTCAGTACATTTTTTTTATTTGAATCTGGCCCGCCTACACATTCTAAATTTAATATATGGCCCTCTGCAAAATTGAGTTTGACACCTCTGAATCTAAACCCAACTGAGCAAATTTTTTCTCGAACATATATCTTGCCAAATTTCCGGGAATATGCGCCTTAATTCGCCCACTAGATGAAAACGACGCTTTAGCCGAACGCCACGAGCTCTCAATAGAATTCCTGAAACTAACCTGAACTAATTGCTCGTGAAGTTTGTCCTTATCTCCACACAATTTGGCTATATTTTCAAAATTAAGTTCCATACCTAAAAACATATGAGAAAACCAATTTCCACAAAAAAGCAATTATTTTTTTGTAATCAACGACCTTGAAAATGTTAGAAAAATTTGTTTTCGTCACAAAATAAAAAATTCCTGTAAACTGCAAAATACCCTTAAATTTAACCATGCATGTTATTTTAGTCAAATTAATGTTAACACATGGGCTGAAAAGTCCCGGGCCTAACAAAGAAAACACGGTTTTTTTGGTTCAAAATTAGCTTTATTCATCAACGTAATCTCCATCAAGAGCAACGCAATCATTCCAGCGCCGCTCTAACATTTCAATACCACTTTTGTAGAACGATTTATCTTTTGCCTCAAAATAGGCCTCAGTTTCAGCGATAACCTCTTCATTCGTGCGAAATTTCTCACCGGCGAGCATTTTTTTCAGGTCTGCGAACAGCCAGTAGTCGCTGGGAGCCAAATCTGGCGAATACGGTGGATGTGGGAGCAATTCGAAGTTCAATTCATGTAGTTTTGCCATTGTTTTGATTGACTTGTGACACGGTGCGTTGTCTTGATGAAACAAAATTTTTTCTTTGCCATATGCGGTCGTTTCTTTGCAATTTCGGCCTTCAAACGCTCCAATAACGCTATATAATATTCACTGTTGATGGTATTTCCTTTCTCAAGATAGTCGATGAATATTACACCACGCACATCCCAAAATACCGAGGCCATAACCTTTCCAGCCGATTGTTGTGCTTTCGGGCGCTTTGGACGAGGTTCACCAGTTGCTGTCCACTCAGATGACCATCGTTTTGATTCCGGAGTGAAGTGATGGATCCATGTTTCATCCATTGTCACATATAGACGCAAAAATTCCGGTTTGTTACGTTTAAACATGGCCAAACACTGCTCAGAATCATCAACACGTTCTTGTTTTTGATCAACAGTGAGCAAACGCGGCACCCACTTTAAACAGAGCTTTCTCATAGTCAAATGCTCATGCAATATAAAGCCAACACGTTCTTTTGATATCTTTACGATGTCAGCTAACTCACGCAACTTCACTTTTCGATCATTCAAAACGATTTTATGGATTTTTTTGATGTTTTCTGGTGTTACCGCCTCATTTGGACGTCCACTGCGTTCTGCATCATCGGTGTCTCTACGACCACGTTTGAAGTCAGCAAACCAACGTTTTATTGTTGTTTCTGATGGAGCGGAGTCCCCATAACACTTTTCAAGCCATTGCTTCGCTTGAACGGTATTTTTTCCCATCAAGAAGCAGTGTAAAATTAAAACACGAAATTGTTTTTGATCCATTGTTTTGAAAATAACAAAAGTAGCGTCACTCTTAGCACAATAACTCACAAACTAATGAATAGAATATCATGAAATTTTAACAGCTGTCTTTTGAAGGTTAGTATTAACTGAAAAAAAGGTGACTGCAATAAAACTAGCGCCATCTATGTGTTAGGCCCGGGACTTTTCAGCCCATGTGTTACAGAAGCTAACTTATGCGAGTAATGTCGAACTGTTGGCGACTTGAATCATATTGTTTCTGAATGTCGCAAATATAGTAATGATAGGCACCCAAAATAAATAAAGAACCACTGTATAGCCTGTCCTAAAATATAAGATCCTGATTTTTGTCGTTTTAAGTGGGCAATATAAATATTCTGACCTTTTGTTTATGATAGGTTGCAGAGATGGACTTAACAATTTTATTCATTATTGCAAATATATAAAATTATAAGTGTTTTTAGAGATATTTATTTATAGATGCGTGTAAAAACAAATGGATAAGAAGTACAAATATACAGTTTGAATGAATGGGGTTTACAAGAGGGGACATATTGTATAAATAAAAATATATTTTAACTTAAGCCTAATTCGGTTTCACTATCACTGTCATCTGCTGAGGTAATTATCAGTAGTTTTATATTATTTACATAAATATCTTCAACTTTAACAATGTGCTGAATGGAATTCTTCCAGCTTTCACAAGGTATATCATTTATAACTTTTTTTACTAATTCAGCCACGCTTAAAGTAGGAGAAACATTTTGTGCCCTTATTTTTGATTTAACTTGATGCCAAATATGTTCAATGGGATTAAACACACAATAATACGGAGGAAACCGCAACATAGTGTGTCCCATTTTCTCAGCCATACTATCACAAACATATTTCTTTTTCAATTTACAGTCTTTCAAAACTTCCAAAAGATCACACATATATTCCTATATTTCCGATTTGGTGTTGGCTGCATTAGGAACCTTATTTAGTAGGCGACTATGGTAACTTGCATTGTCCATAACACTCTGTTCGGGAATATTTGGCAAAAGGGAATTTTGAAACCAATTTTCAAAAAGTTCTGCGATCGTGTCTTCGTGACAGTCCAATCTAAAATATTTTATGTTTTTTGCAGATAATAGTAGACAATTTGAAACCCAGCCCTTTTCAGATCCAGCATGAAAAATGGTTATTCGTTTACCTTTATTTGAAGGTGCGTTATTCTGACATTTTGTACTGCTGTCAACCCACCCTTTTTGCACAGTGTCTTGGGTATCGAACCATGTTTCGTCAAGATAAATTATTGGCCAATTCTCTGATCGATACTTTTTAATTTCTTGTAAATAAGTATGTCGCAAAATTCGTAATCTTTGTGACTCCATCACTACTTTTGTTGATTTTTCGGATAGTGAATCCCATTCTTAAGAGAATTCTGTGAAGGGTTGATCGACCACAATGTATATTGGTCTCGTCCTGCACCAGTCTTAATTTTATTTTATCTAGTGTCGGCACAAACTGCTCTTCATACATAGAATATATTTTTTTCCTGAAGACGTCTTTTTCACAATCGTCTACATGATGCATTTGAAAATCTTTCCATTTTTTCCTGCTCCTGAGTGATGGTTTTCCTACAATACCCTTAATCGTAAAAATTGGGGTGTTTGTTAGTTCACTGGTTTATTGCAAAGCACTTTGTTTATTCAAATTTCTTTTTACCAAACTGTCCTAAACATTTTTCACGATTTGTTTAGCGTCAAGTGTCAAATGTTTTCTCTTGCGATACCCACTATTGCAATTTTCCCACGGACGCCACATAATTAAAATAGAACCGTTATGTTGTAATTTATCAGTAAAACTAAAAATAAAAATCATAAAAAGTATCTTTCGAATCTTAATGGGGACCTGTGGTCATTAGGCCTATATTATTAAATACTTAAAGGGCTTCAAACCGGGTTGCCAGGTAGTAAATATATAGGTAAAAATAGAACCAATATGATTGCAGGTGCAAATGAGTGCGGTATACAAACCGGGTAAAATAAAAATATGTTTATCATAATACCTGGCAACTATGCACAAAAGCTTAATAGGGTCGTTTATTGCCCCACTGAAAAAGCAAAAAGGCAGGATCTTATACCTTGGGATTTACCATACACCGTTAAACTTTCTACATGTAGGTACTCACACTTTTAGACAATGTTCAAACTCCAAAGATCTTTGCGTCTTATTTACCCGAAAACAACTTTTAACTTTTAATTCTGGACATACTCGTAATTATTGTCTAGTTTGTTAAAAATCCTCATGTCACCCCAAATTTATATGTTACCCCTGCCCTACCTGTGTGTTTTAAAATGCTCTGATTCGTCCAGAGCGAGAAGAGTGTAAACCTGTCTGTATTCCTGTTAGGGAAGGTCGTTTTTTCACAATTTGGAAACAAGTAGCTCAGTCTATGTGAATAATTTGTGATACATTGAAAATTCAGTGAAAAGTATTCCAATTTGCGACTGGTTGTATGGCAGAACAGATCAAAATTAAAATAAAAAAAAACAGCTATTTCCATATAGTTTTTTTTATATTATTTATTTATACAGTACAATCCCGATTATCCGAATCACGATTATCTGAAATCCGGTTTATCCAAAACAAACTGCTAAAAAGCAAATTGTAATCCCATTAAACGGAAAAATCCCCACTTTTCGAAATAGACAATGAGTGGTTTCCTTAACGCGTCGGAGACTCCCTGACGTCTAGAATTTCACCGCTGTCTATATTTTGGTTAGTCGACGAGTGTTATAAGTTACTCATTACGTCTATTATTATCGCAGAGGTAATAGTTTCGTTTGAGTAGATATTTTACAAAAAGGAGCGTCATAATAATAAGTGTAAACGTGTTGTTATTGCGTTAAAAGACAAACTTGAAGCAATTCAACGTTTAGATAATGGTGAACTTCTTAAAAATGTAGCGAAGGATTTAGGTGTAGCCGTGAATACTGTTTCAGAGTGGAGAAAAAATCGCCAAAAACTTGAAAAGTGGTGTAGTGTTTTGTCATCGCCCACGCAGGCACGAGAAAGTATGAAAAGCGGTGAATACCAAAAAGTGGATGATTCTTTATTTTTATGGTTTACACAGAATCGAGAATGTGGAATACCAATTTCAGGAACAAGCGCCTGTAAATTTTTCTGCAAGTGATGGATGGCTAGGCAGGTGGAAAAAAAGACATGGTGTACGTCAACTGAAAGTTTGTGGAGAAAGATTGTCGGCTGATGTATCTGCTGCAAAAAAATTTGCAGATAATTTTGAGCAGCTTATGAAAGAACATGGTTTACAACCAGACCAAATATATAATTGTGATGAAACAGGCTTGAACTACAAAATATTGCCGTCAAATACCTTAGCTTCAAAAACGGAAGCTGGAGTACCTGGTAACAAACGTAGCAAAGAATGTATTACTGTTCTTATATGCAGTAATGCTTCTGGAAGACCCAAACTCCCATAATTATGTATTGGTAAGTCAGAAAATCCACGAACCTTTAAGAATATTCGTCGCAATGCTTTTCCTGTTTTGCATAAAAATCAAAACAATGCCTGGATAAACGCGACTCTATTTAAAGACTGGTTTTTTGGAGATTTTGTTCCCAAAGTGGAACTTTTTTTAAAAGAACATGGATATCCTAGAAAATGTATTCTGTTACTAGATAACGCCCCCATTCACCCAACTGAAGAGCAACTGGAAAGTGGGGAAATAAAAGCAATGTTTTTGCCTCCTACTGTAACTTCTTTCATTCAGCCTATTGATCAGGGTATACTGGACAATTTAAAACGCAATTACGGGCGTTTGTTATTGGAGTATATTTTAGAAAAAGTAGATGAAGGTGGCAATCTTACTGATTGTCTAAAAAAGATAAATTTGAAAAATGTTATATATTGGATAGCTTCAGCCTGGAATCAAGTAAAGAATAGTACTCTGGCAAAATCTTGGTAAAAATTGATTCCACAAGAGGAGAGACATTACTCAGAGGTAGAAACAGAAGATAATGAAAGTTTACATCAAATTATTACAAGAATATCAGGATGTGAAAGTGTTACGGAAACCGATGTTAACCTGACCAAGAATTAATTAAAAGTGTATGCCAAAATGCTAATAAAATAGACAGTGATGACGATGATGATAACGATGTTATGCAGTAAAAATGTCACATTCAGAAGGACTAGAGGCCCTAGAAAAAGCGTTAACTTATGTAGAACATGCAACCGCCGCGGACGTTTTGCTTATCAAACTTTGGAGAGACATTGCAGCCAAAAACAGAACTAACGCAAAACGAGTGCAGTTAAAAATTACCTCATTTTTAAGACATTAAAGTTAAGAATGAAACTGTTTTATTTTCGATTTTCCGTACATATACATAAAATAAGTAAACTAATTGTCCTATTCATTGTTTTAATAAATACCTATGTACGTAATAGCATATCGTATAAATGCTTTTAAGTCAATCTGCAATGTTGTATTCATTCTAAACTTCTATTTTATAAAAAAAATTCGGAATAACCGAAATTTTGATTATCTGAAATCACTTTGGTCCATATTATTTCGGATAATCGAGATTCTACTATATATATACGTATATATATATATATATATATATATATATATATATATATATATATATATATATATATATATATATACAGTATACTTCTCCATTAAAAGTACAGATGTCTAAAAAAATTGGCAACCAGGGTGTGTCGTCTATGAATCACCAGCCCCTGTAGCGATAACAGTACGATTTTTATTTTTCCGACCATGGACTCTTTGCTGCTGCCATAATTGTTTTGCAAGATGAAAAGAACTGACACTATCAACAAACTCTTTACTACTCTTTTAAATAATTCCTACCTTTTTTTTAGATTCATTAAAAATTTATAAAAAAGCTCTATTTAATTATATTATGAATATGAGAGTTCAATTTCGTGTGAATATTTTAGCACAGTAGTCCTAAAAATAAGCTATTGCCAGCACAATACTGAGAAAGTGTTTCGGAATCTTCTGAAATTTTAAAGCAGTACTTGACGCTATCTCTTATGTTATAGATTTTGACCTCATCAGCAAGCAGTAGAGAATTGGAGTTTTCAGGTTTTAATATGGTTAATATATATTATAAAAATAAAACGCTTCCAATTACTATCGTGAAAGGCACCTAAATTTGAAGTGGAAATGTGTTAACAAGTAGGCTGAAAAGCACTTAAAAAGATTTTTTTCATGCGATATGTGACAATGGATGAAAAATGGATACACCACTACTCACCGGAATCAAATTGGCAATCAGCTGAGTGGACAGCGGCCGGTGAAAGCCACCCGAAGCGTCCAAAGACACAACAGTCGGCTGGGAAGGTTTTGGTCTCTGTATTTTGGGATACGCATGGAATATTGGTCATCGACTATGCTGAGAAGGGAAAAACCATCAATAGCAAGTATTATATAAAGTTATTGGTGCATTTGAAGGCAGAAATCGCAAAGAAACGGCCCCAAATGAACAAGAAAAAGGTGCTCTTTCATCAAGACAATGCACCGTGTCACAAGTCAATGGTTACGATGGCAAAATTGTATAAATTGAAGTTCAAATTGCTTCTTCATCCACCGTATTTTCCAGATTTGGCCCTCAGCGACTATAATCTATTCGTAGACCTCAAAAAAATGCTCGCAGGAAAGAGATTTGGTGCCAATAAAGAAGTTATCGCCGAAGCTTAGGCCTATTTGGAAGGCAAAGACAAATCCTTCTACAAAAAAGGTATTGAAATGTTAGAAAAGCGTTGGACTGATTGTATCGCTCTTAAAGGAGACTATATTGACGAATAAAGTCGAATTTTGAAAAAAAAAAAAATTGTGTTTTAAGTAGTTAGACCAAAAACTTTTGAGCCTACATGTTATATTTGTTAAGTTTTTACCCTATTACGCTTAACAAGTGGCATAAACCTATGTCAAAGTAGAATATGCTTCCTTCGAGCTGAAATTAGAATATGTTTTAATTAGGGTAGAAATTTCAAGAAACGACGGAATGAAATTTTTCTTTAAAGCTCCTAATTTAATTAAAATATACATTTTAACAGATATTTATCGTGAAAAAATTTTTAATATAATATTTTGTCCTTATATGTATTTATTTCGATTAGACAACATATTTATAATTTATACACATACTGTTAAGAATCGTGATCACTTCCGCTTAACGATTTTGATGAGTGTAGTATCCATTTTTTTTTTTCATCAACTCATGAACTCGAAAAGAGAAAAATATCACACGGTGTTAAATCGGGATATTACAGATAGTGATCTACATGCAAACTTGGTTTTTGCTCAAAAAGTGTCTCACAATGATTGAACAAAAACACAGTTTGTTCATTATGATTATCAGTAGCGAATGTTCGTAGAAATTTTGGGGTCTCTCAGGCGGTCAAAATATTATGCACAGTTTTTTGGAATTCTCAGGTCGTCTTCAAGGAGTCACATGAACAATTTCTATTTTTTTTTCTAAAAAAATCACACAGTTTTTGAACGTTAACTTCACTCGATCCAGTTTTTGTCACTACTGTACTTTGAAATCGCTTTGATTACGGGATAAATACTCATCATAATACGCTTTATGAAGCATTTCGATTATTAAGTTTATTACAAAAGCCAATCGCAACCCTTTTTTTGAAACTCATTTTTCGACCGTTCGTTAAAGCACAAAGTCACTCTTATTATTACAACTAGACTCATATTAACAATGGCTGGCGATACCATTGTATCCTATTTTTCAGAATTTTGTTTTTTTTTTTTGGATAGAGAATAAACATTGTGTTTTATAAGTTGAGGTATTATCTTTAATTGGTTGTACTACTAACATAATAGTATTATCGTCTGTTAGAAAATTAGACATTTAAATAATCACGAGCTAAAATGTAAGAGCATATCAATACAGATACCTCCCGTAGACATCTTCCAGTAACCAGAAAACTTATTTTGAAAGAAATACTGATAACACAGCCCCACAAAAAAAAAAAAGTGGGGTATACTTTTGATGCGATATATTAGATCCGTAGTATTTTTGCCCGCTGATCACGAATCTGACGTCAAAATATCGCCATCACATCTCAATTTTTTTCTAACCTCAAAAAATAGGTAAAAATTAGTAAAAATTAAGAAAAATATACTCCTAAAAAATTGATTCAAGCTTTTTCATGAATCCAAAGATGTATTAATATGTATTCGGACACGCTAAGCTAATATTCATCGGTTGGATTGAGCCATACAGTTCTGTTTTCTTTCTAACCTCAATAAATCAGACAGATATAGTGCTTCTCGAATGCAAAAACAAATTCAAATTAAAATTCAACCGATCCTTACCAAATTTGGTACACGGAGATTTTTTGGGTCGCTGATCACGAATCTGAGGTTGGATTTGCAAAATTCAAGATGGCAGATGTTTTCGCGCCATTTTGAACGCCGAGAAAATTCATCGGTCGATTTTTATTCTTCTACCTGCATCCAGGGCACCTCCACGTGGTGACGGTGTTACTCCACTAGCCGGCAGAGTCTCTGGATAACGGCTTAGATGCCGTCATGGCAGGTAGAAGAAAGAGAATTACGATGCAGGGACTCGAAAACCCAGTATCGGCGGTTGGTCAGGGTGGGAAAGCGGGCCCGCAGCCGTCGTCATCCAGCGACCGTAGCTCTTCATGTGTGGATGACTTGGCTCATGTAGAGTATAATGCTACAAGAAAACGGTCTCACGGTACAAGGACTTTTCATAAGTGCGATAAAAACAGTGATTCATTTTGTTATATTTGCTGTCAACACGTATTGAGTAAAATGGGGTCACCGATAACGGATAAGAGTAAAACCTTATATAAGGATTGTTTTAACATTGAAATACAGCACCAGGATACAGATTGGGTTCCCCACATCATTTGCAGTTCTTGCAAAATAATGTTGTACATCAATAAGAAGGCGATTAATTATTCCAGACCAGCAATATGGAATAGACCATACAGTGAAAATGATTGCTACTTTTGTATGAATGTTGTATCTAGGCATAACCGAAAAAATAAAAGCACTATTACTTATAACGATGTTTCGACAGTAACAAGACCAACTAAATTAATTCCGCCTCCTGAACCACTTGATGCTGATGTTATGGAAACAAATGATTTCACCTTATCAGTTCATGCCGAAAACATTGAGACTGTCCAAAAAGATTCAAACACAGTTACTAATGAATGTTCTAGTGACAACCTATCATATACTAGTGACACAGATAAAGAATTTCTACCATACAACCGTAAACCAGAACCAATACTCGTATCACAGTCAGAACTTAGTGATCTAGTCAGAGACTTAGGCTTATCCAAAGATGGTTCAGAGCATCTCGCTTCCTTTTTAAAGAAAATACATTTACTTAAGCCAGAAGCTACGATTTCTTATTATAGAAACAGAGATGAAGAATTTCGAAAATATTTCACAATGGACGAGGAATTGTCACTTTCATATTGTACCGATGTAAAAGGTCTAATGGATGAATTTCAAAATAATTCATACGATCCTGAAGAATGGAGACTGTTCATTGATTCTTCTAAACGGAGCATTAAGGCAGTTTTGCTGCATAATACCAACGTTTACGCTCCCATTCCGATTGCTCATTCCACAGTTATGGAAAAGCAATATGAAAAAATGAAGCAGCTTTTGATAAAAATAATATATGCTGATCATAACTGGAAAATTTGTGGAGATCTGAAAATTGTAACAATATTGCTTGGCCAACAGTCAGGGTTTACACTTTATCCCTGTTATAAATGTCTGTGGAATAGCAGAGACAGGGAACGTCATTATAAGAAAAAAATTTGGCCAACAAGAGAATCGTTCACTCCTGGTGAAAATAATGTATTGTTTCCACCATTGGTAGATCCAGGAAAAGTTCTTATTCCCCCGCTTCACATTAAGCTTGGACCCGTGAAGCAATTCACGAGAACATTAGATACAAACGGCCCATGTTTCAAATATTTGCATAAAAAATTTCCGAAATTTTCTGAAGCTAAAATTAAGGCAGGCGTATTTGACGGGCCACAAATAAGAAAATTGTTTCAAGATTCATTATTTGTTACTAAAATGAATAAAGTTGAAAAAGCTGCTTGGCTTAGTTTTAAAGAAATCGCAACAAACTTTTTGGGAAATAATAAAAGTCCTAAGTACAAAGAAATAGTCGAGAAAATGGTAAAAAATTTTAAACATTAGGTTGCTTAATGAATCTAAAATTACATTTCCTGGACTCCCACATCGATGATTTCCCAGATAATCTTGGTGACTACAGTGAGGAGCAAGGGGAACGTTTTCACCAAGATCTGAAAATCATAGAAAATCGGTATCAAGGACGATGGGATGACCATATGCTAGCGGACTATTGCTGGTCGCTAAAAAGAGAAACAAGTCCTCAAAAGCGTTTGGGCAGAAAGCCTTTGAATAGGTCATTCGCGGAAAAAAGAACAAGATACAGCCAAAAAAAGGAAAGTTAGGCGCGGGTCTAACCTTCGCAATTCTAGGGCTTAAGGGTCTACTATTTGAGAGTATATGGTTTAAAAGTCCTGGTTTTGAGTTTATTGGGTCTCATTTTTAAAGTTACAGGGTTATTGAGGTCTATTTTTGAGGTTACAGGGTGTGGGAGTCTAAGGTTTCAGGGTTTAGTGTTTAAGAGTATCAGGTTTGAGGATTCCCCAACTGTATACCAAATTTGTAGGAATCGGTTGGTTTTCAAAAATTTTGTCCGCCATCTTGGATCCGCCATTTTGAATTTTGCAAATCCGACCTCAGATTCATGATCAGCAACCCAAAAAACCCCCGTGTACCAAATTTGGTAAGAATCGGTTGAATTTTAATTTGAATTCGTTTCTGCATTCGAGAAGCACTATATCTGTCTGATTTATTGAGGTTAGAAAGAAAACAGAACTGTATGGCTTAATCCAACCGATGAATATTAGCTTAGCGTGTCCGAATACATATTAATACATCTTTGGATTCATGAAAAAGCTTGAATCAATTTTTTAGGAGTATATTTTTTTTAATTTTTACTAATTTTTACCTATTTCTTGAGGTTAGAAAAAAATTGAGATGTGATGGCGATATTCTGACGTCAGATTCGTGTTCAGCGGGCAAAAATACTACGGATCTGATATATCGCATCAAAAGTATACCCCGCTTTTTTTTTGTGGGGCTGTGAATCAAACCAGTCATTCGACCAGAAAATGGACCGATTAGCGTTTGGTTAAAAATACCTATCAATTTTCTAGAAAATGTGGTAGTTCAATAATAGCTGTGAAACTTTCCCTTGCCAGCAACTAAAATTATTCTAATATAATTTTCATTCATCTTTGACAGCAAGAAGGTACAAGCAAATTCCTACTCGATCATATATCATTTTAGAAAAAAAGACTATTTGCTAATGCACACACGACAACATATCATCATATTAGAAGAAACTGGGAATATCCTAATAAATTTGCTATCTCGTAACGGCTAAAGAAGGCGCCAGTGTGCTCTATTAATGATATCTGCATTGTTATTAATTGAAAATAGACGTCCTTTATTGGAGTAACAATTTCTAAGAGTATTACTTTAAAATACTAATACAATTTCAGTTTCCTTCAGTACTAACAACCTCGATGATTTGTAGTGAAGATCACCAGCAAGTGTGATGTTAATTGAGGTTGCTGTTGAAAAAACAGCTGAAAGAAAATCCTGTATACATATATGAAGAATTTTTATAAATTCTAATTCTAACAAAATAATCTATTATTTTTAGGTTGACGACCTTTTGCAGGAGCATCAAGGTGATGTAGAGGAAGTTACGGCAACATCATCGGAAGAAGAAAATTATCTAAAAACAATGCTACATATTCTTGAAATCGAAATGAAGGACGTTAAACGCACTCGTCATGCAGAATATTTTTCGAAACTTGAGGAACAGGATTCCAAACAAAGTCAGTTAGTTCAAAGAATAAGAGGCATTTTGGAACAAGTTCATTTGCAAGTTTGGACGGACACGATAAATTTTCTCAGAGAATACAAAAATCGAATTAAAGAAAGGAAAAAGGAGCATAATGAATTAAAAGCGCGGGATGATCGATTACTAAAAGTTATTAAAAATCAATTGGAAAGTATTCGAAAAGCCTACAGTATAATAAGAAGTCTTAAAATAAGAAAAGCCGAACAAGAGAAATTCTTAGGAAGAAAATTGGGGGATTTGCAATCGGAATTTGACTTTTTTACATTGGCTTTCGATAGCTTAAAAGCGAAACTCGCCCGTGATCGGAAAGTTGACTTTGAAAAATTAAACTGTTTAACGTTGAACTATAATGACGTCATCTCATATTTGGAGAGCTTACAGACTAAAGGAAAACACATCCTTCAAGTTGGCGGAGTATGCCGAAAACTAGAAACTTTAGAAGAAAAAATTTTACCGTTTCCTTGCAATTTTATGAATGAAATGTCGAGGCCAAGCTTGACGGATTTTAATGAATACATCCCGGTTTTAGAATTATTTTGGCAGCGAGTTGGTAAAGCTGATAGTTCAAGATATGCCGTTAACGAGGAACGCGAGTTTTTGATAACGGAACATGAAATTTTAAAGAGAAGGTTACATCAGTATTGCGAATGTTTGTCTTTAAATTATCAGCCATTCCTAACTAAAGCTCAGTTGTGCTTTACCGTGACAGAAGGAACAATAGAAAAGAGAAAATATAGTAAACACCTTTCAGACGACATTAGTCAAAAAAGTTTTAGTATTGATTTATTCAGCTTTTCCGATCCCGATTCACCCATCAAATTAAATCAAAATTGAAATTAATCATTTTTTATCCATAATTATACAACTTCTATCCCTTTGTTATATAGTTTATCTAACATTTTTTTAGCAGTTTAAATTTAAACTTTTCACCTTTTTGAGGAGAATACAAGATAGCAAAATCCTCATATACGTGGGACTCAGTGGTAGAACTATTAATCTTATATTTTCCCCAATTTTTATAACTAGGAAAACAATCCTGAAAATCTTCTAAATTTGTATAGGAGATGTTCTAAGTAACACATTTCATAATTTTTTTTTTAATGTTTATAATGTATTCAAAATTTTGGGAGAGGTCGATTTCTATTTTGTTTTTTTATAGACACAGCGCATAGACTGCAGCAAAATCCTTGCAGTGTATGTAAGCAACTGCTAAAGATTCTTCGTAATCTTCAGTAGTGTTGCTCCAAAGATGGTTGAGAGATATCTTGTTGCTTTTTGTGTCAACAGCTACTAGGGTGTTTTTAAGCTATCTATCTAGCTGTGAAAATGATGTCATACAAAAAAAATTGATCAGATTTCAAATTACTTTGTGAGTTCATTGCAATCTACAGGTTTTATTATTTTTTTTTTTTTTCTATAAAGTCAAAATAATTTGGAGCAGTGATAGTTTCTCACTAAAAAGGAGACCATCAGATTTATTGAGGATCTGCTACTGCCACATCGACCAACAAGAACCTCAGTGCTTGCTAAAGAAGCTGAAGTATTCGAAACAATGGTATTTAAGATGGTGCACGAAGATTCAAGTATGAACACAAAGATTTCACAAACTTTGTTTCCAAAGAAACCGAAAACTCAATGGGCTTGGTAAAAGATAAGGGCGACCACTTTTTCGGACCATGTAAGAATCTTACTTATTGAATATATGGTAAAAACTCACAGTTAATGGATGATATTACGAAACGACAATCCAAAACCTGAAGCAAAACATTAGAGCAAAAAAGTACGAATTGACGAAGTATCAAAACTTTGCTGTTGCATTAGGCTCGCACAGTTCAAGCCATTATCGACAGCTGTGAATTCACATAGTTATAATATCCAACCCCTAGCACTGATTTAGCACCCTTCTACTTTTTTTTCCAACATCTAAAAAAAGATGTTATGGGCCGAAAATGATCCTCAGATAATGAGTTGAAAGCCGCTGTAGCGTCGTTTTTTAAGGTGCAAACGAAGCATTCTTTTAGATAGAATGAAACAACTCGAAAAACGCTGGATGAAGTATAATAGTGTATACGGTACTTATGCGGAAAACATATTTTTTAAGCTCTGTGAGTTTTGTTTCATAACTAGGTAGATAACTGAAAAAAAACTTTGGATATTGTTAAAATACTTATTGACTGCCATATCCTTAACTTTCGATATAATTGAAAGCAGTTGTTACTGGAAGTGCTTGGCATGTTTTTTTTTTGCTCTTAAGCGTATTTTCTACAAGTAGGAATAAAACCATAATTTGAAATGCCAAAAAAACTGATTTTAGGCGCAGAAACTTTTTTTTGTGTCCGGCTTCATAAAGATTCGTTGAATAACACACTGTATGAAAACAATATCGGATATTGTTAACTATATATTGGGAATAGTGAAGTAAGTGTTTTTTTTTTTTGTAAATGCTAGCTAAAATACAAAACAAAGAGCCCAACTAACAAGTTGGCTTTTTCAACAGATGAATGATATTTGCCGACCAGTCGTGGTAGTGTTGTTTGGTAAAACTTTGGTAAAAACTGCCACAGCGTCCGACCAAAACCATCTGGAACTACTGAAATAGGCAAGAAATTTATTTGTATTATGTATGCGCGTCCAGGGGTTTATCGATTATTTGTTTGTATCTGTTGCGAGCACTGACAAAGATCTAACTTACTTAAAGTGTCAAGACATTTGGAAGCAACAGCTTCTTTATATATTTGATCGAGCAAAAACTTTTCATGTACTCTATTTTCGTGACAATAAATAGTTCTACATTACTAGCAACGTATCTGATGTTAATAATTGTCAGCCAGTCTTGAAGGAACCAAATACAATATAAATGACAGCAACCTGGTCTTTTGTACACTAGACTCTTACAGCTGCATTTGACCCACCAGGTATATCTGACCACTTCAATTCCTATTCGTTTATAACAGGCAAACGGCCAAATAATTATAATGACGATTTAGCTGCGAGGGTGGATTGATAAGTGTGGTACATTTCTACAAAATAGCGGAAAATTTTGTTATGCGGTTTAAGTGTTGGTTACCATGTTTCTTATAAAGGTTATGTTCAAAGTTTCAAACTGATGCAACGCGCGGTTGTTTGTTACAGCTATCGTAGGTAATCGGGGTTACACGTTTCGTAGAAATTGATAAAGCGGGAGGATCGTGCAAGGATAAAACATTTTTATTTAAAAAGTGGACTGCTGCCCAGATAGAAACCGAACTGAAAGACGTTCATAGAAACTCATATATTAAGGACTTTTTGGCCAACCTTCGCAGCCATAATAAGGACTATTTGGTAACCTCTCGTAGGTTAATTAGTAGGTACTTTTTGGCCACACTAAAAAAAATATCCTACCTACCAACCAAATAATTTCTTTTTGACACCTTTTTACCCACGACCAAAAAAACACAACCCTCCTCCCCAACAAAACCCCTATTAACTTCATCAACGCTCTTTTGACCAATCTGAACTAACAACAGCCTCTGGTCTACAGTCATTGTCAACTAATTCTTGCTCTTTGCTTTCGGGAACTGTTCAGCTGACGATTCTAAGAACCGTCATTAACGAACTTTTAACACTCTATTAACGCTCTTTTGATCAAAAACCACCAAACTATTATCTCATTATCATCCACTTTTTCACCTAAACAAACATTCTTACAACATAACTATCAATCACTTCTTCAGATAAACAAACCTTACACCTAATGCATCACCTTTTCAGCAACCACTCCCGCTCCCGGTGGACAGATGCCACCGTCAGTAACAGTACCACGACTACATAACTACTTCCAGTAGATAGCATATTTCGAGGTCAGAAATTAAGAATCTAAAAATTGTTGTATAAATAAGTACTACAACATATTAAAATAAAAGTTTCAACTTACAGAAAATCATATATAAAATCAAATGTAATCACAGATGCTTTTTAAAACTGACGTCGACATCATCTATGGAGGCAACCAGCTAAAGTCCGTTTGTTTGGGGTCGATAGCACACAACATGGGTTATAAACATTAAAATGTCATAAACCATAAGCGTCCGAAATTTCTCTACCAATTATTGGCATTTTTAGTTTTAATCACCTTTATTTTCTATCTCTATACAACAGTGTGACCTTTTTCTAAAAAATATTTTATTACATGCCTTCTAAACTTTACAATAAGCTATATAAATCAACGCATTTCAAACTTTATTTTAATAAGTGAATAATGAAACAAAAAATCTCATTTGAATGATAAAACCCTAAACGAGTATAATTAATAATTCTTAAGAACTAGAAGTCTACAGTGTTATAAACCTTAATGATAATAGGTACGATAAAATTATTTGGGATTTCAGCAGTTATTAGAATATAATTACCCAAAGTACTTATCGGTGGGTAGGTGCCTAAGTAAAAATAAAGCAAGAACCTATAATATTCTTAGTTCAAATCAGAACAGCGTTGGCTTCAATTTTCAGTTTTGCTCCGGTCAAACTCCGTGGAATCTGTTCGATGCGAGAAAAAACGATACTTAACATCCACGATCAACAGCATCAACAACCAACAAGTCAAGTCCGTGAAATTGCGGAAACCTGTGCTAACATGACAGCAACTATTTGTAGATTTCTAAAATAAAGAAAACGCGGTCCTTGCAACAAACATCAGAATCACAAAGGAAAGGAGCCCTTACAGGTCGATGAAGACTTTAAAAACGCAATAAAAAGAAAAGTACACCATTTTTTTGTTAAGAAAGAAATACCTACACTACATAAAGTTTTGCAAGAAATCAGAGAAGACCAGGACTCACCAGATTTTAAAAATGGAAATTATGGAAAATCCTTCATAACCTGAATTTTCGTTGGGAAAAACACAATAGAAAATCTGTTCTTATTGATAAAACAGAAATAATTTGTTGGAGAAGAGAACATCTACGAGCAATCAGAAAATTTCGAGCCGAAGAAAGAAATACTTTTTAATTAGATGAGACTTGGGTTAATGAGGAACACACAGTGAAAAAATTCTGGATTGACATAAACATTTAGAATGCCAAACAAGCTAGACTAATTATAGCACATATAGGTAGTGAAAGCGGATTTCTCGATGGAGGCTTGTTGGAATTCGATTCGAAGTCACCTAAAGATTACCATGAGGAGATGGCGGCCGATGTTTTTGAGTTCTTCCAGCAAATGACTGAATATATACCAGCAGAATCAGTTATAGTATTAGACAATGCCCCATACCATTCTCGATTATTAGAACGACTCCAGACAAATTCATGAAAAAAAGCGGATATTCTGTAATGGATAAGAGACAAAAATCTCAAACATAAAGATGGCATGTTAAAAGCGGAACTTCTCAAAACTACGAAATGAAATAAGGCACAGTTCAAGAAATACGCAGTTGATGAGATGGCAAAGGAACGGAATATCACAGTGCTTAGATTACCTCCATATCATTGCGAATTGAATCCCATAGATCTAATTTGGACACAAATGAAAGGTTTCGTTGCAAGGGAAAACACCACGTTCAAACTTCAAGACGTAAGGCAAATATTACTCGCCGGAATAGAGAGGATTAAAGAGGATAATTGGAAAAATGGCATTCGACATGTTCCAGAAGAAGAAAATAAAATATGGAAACATGACGAATACATCGAAGAAATTGTGGAAATAGGACCCTCAATTATCAATTCAAGAGAAGTCAGATTTTGAAGATGATGATGGTTTTTGATTGTAATTAAAGTACTTATATATCGTGAATTGTGAATTTGTATATACAGGGTGTCTCTAAAAGGTGCGAAAAAAATGCTACCACAAATTCCTGAGGTCAAAATATGACGATCTAACTCAACTTACCTCAGTCCAAAAGTGGATGATTTCGGAGATACAGAGTGTCAAAAGTTCAATTTGGTTTTTCATAAATATTTTTTTTAATAATTGTTGTATTGTCACAATTTTCAGCTAAAGGGTTTTTTTAGGGTGAAAAATTGAAATCTGCATTCATTTTCATTGTAAAATTTAGAGGGCGCCACGTGCGGTACTTTGCACACATTTAAAACGAAATAACTTTTTTGAGCCACACTGTATTTTACTTTTACATAAAATTTCTTATTCTTCAACGTCTTTTACCTAAAAAAGGTATACCTGGTAAGAGTTGATTTGGGCGGCCGTTTTTGAGATATCTGGATTAAAACAATTCATTTCGTTTATGGCTAGATCTAAATTATTGTGATAAATGTATACAATTTGAAGCGAAGGCGTTATAATAAATTAACTGTCACTAAAAACTGACTGGTGTCAAATCGAATCTAAAACCATTCAAGCATTACGTTTTGATCAGAATAGGATGAATTACGGCCTATATTTTAGTAGGTGAAATTCGTAAAATTCCTGAAATACCCCTGATTGTGAGCAGTGTTGTTGTTGATGTTTTTGTTACATTATCGCTTTTTCCGGTGTTTGTTTTAAATTGCGAGTAGTACTGGAATAACGTGAAAGAGAAATTTACAAAGAAATGACCGATATGTTATTGGTTTTTGGATATTGCCAAGGAAATGGTTTAGAATCTTGCAGAGTATACAATGAAAGATTTCCAAATCGTCGCTTACCGAACCATAAAACCTTCGCGACAGTTGAAAGACGTCTTCGTGAAACGGGTAGGTTTGCGCCTGTTTCTATTAATTATGATCGTGCACATACGGTAAGAACTCCAGAGGTTGAGGAAGATATTCTGAATCGGATTAAAGAAAATCCAAAACTCAGCAGCAGACGATTAGGCTTAGAGCTAGGGGTAAGTAAAGATACTGTTAATAAGGTGACCAGAGAACAACTACTGCACCCATTTCATGTTCAGCAGGTACAAGATCTTTTATCCCATGATTCTGAACCAGCCTAGCTTTTTGCTATTTTATCCAAGAACACAAAAATCAAGATAGGAATTTTACACGAAGAATTTTATTCACAGATGAAGCCTGTTTCACGCGAATTGGCATAACTAATTTGCACAGTGAACATGTCTATGCAGAAGAAAATCCTCATGCGACTAAAATAACCCATTATCAGCATGAGTTTAAGATCAATGTTTGGGCAGGAATCATAGACACTTTCATAATTGGTCTTGTCATTTTACCACTTCGACTAGATGGCGAAAATTATGTGGAACATCTACAAAACGAACTACCAGATCCCCTGCCCTTGGAACTTCAAAGAAGAATGTGGTTTATGCACGACGGTGCTCCTCCACATTTTACGTTGAACGTACGTAATTATTTAAACGAACAGTATCCAAATAGATGGATAGGTAGAGGCAATGACGCACCCGCAAATTGGCCAGCTCGATCCCCTGACATGACCCCGATGAATTACTTTTTATGAGGAACTTTGAAAACCCTTGTGTATTCTAGGCCAGTTGGTACAGAAGATGAATTAAGGAGACGTATTCAAACTGCAATTGAGGCTTTAAGAAATGATGCCGAAATGCTCCAGAGAGTCCAATTTAATTTTTTACGACGTATTAATTTTTGTACACACGAAAATAGAGGGCATTTTGAATATTTATTACAAGCATTTTTTTTTCATTAACTTTCTGTTGTTGATAAATCTTATTGACTGTTTTTATTAGAGAATAAAATTAACAACACATTTACTTGTTTTTTTAATTTGTGGCAATGCAATGCAATGGTGAGTTTGGGTAAAAAATCAAAAATTTACATCCAAATATCCCAAAAACTCAGCTCATACCAGGTATACCTTTAAAAGCTGGAAAAGAAGAATTTACTTACTTACCGAATATACCTTTTTTAGGTAAAAGACGTTGGAGAATAAGAAATTTTATGTAAAAGTAAAATACAGTGTGGCTCAAAAAAGTTATTTCGTTTTAAATGTGTGCAAAGTACCGCAGGTGGCGCCCTCTAAATTTTACAATGAAAATGAATACAGATTTCAATTTTTCACCTCAAAAAACCCCCTTTAGCTGAAAATTGTGGCAATACACAAATTATTAAAAAAAAGTATTTATGAAAAACTAAAACCAAATTGAACTTTTGTCTCTCTGTATCTCCGAAATCATCCACTTTTGGACTGAGGTAAGTTGAGTTAGATCGTCATATTTTGACCTCACGAATTTGTGGTAGCATTTTTTCCGCACCTTTTAAAGACACCGACTATACATAGGTCTATAGATCAAAAAAATTTTGGTAATAAATCACATATTTCTATAACTTTATTTTTAAGATAATAAAAGCAGATTACGCTCGGATGGCATCATTTACATTTTATTACTCTATTGTATAGCAGAGGTTTTCTACCTAAAATAGGGTGAACCTTTAAAACTAATTCAAAACAGATAGCAAAATCCAGTAAAATGCACATATCTTTTTTTTGGGCGCACCCCAACATGTATTTCCATTTACAATGAAAGAATTCCGCAATCAACTCCAAACAAATACACTTTAGATGAACTTAAGATTAGAAAAAAAAATCATTTTAAAAACGATTTTTATTGGACTTTCCTACAAAAATACATGTAGAAAATCTACAGTAAATTTCGTTAAAATATTTGTTTATAATCAAAGGATTTGTTACCAAAATGAAGCATGCATATTCTTATTCTTTGCTGAACTTTTATTATTTCTGGATGTGGTGGCCTTGAAAATTTAAACAAAATTTCTATTGCTTGGAGAAACTTTTTTAAGGCGTTTTCGAACTGCCCAATACTCAAATGGTTTTCAGCTTGGGGTAAAATTTCTTCCAGTTTCTGAAAAATAATAATTTATTAGACTATAAATACCCACGTATGCATTAAGAAATTAAATTCATTTTATGACGGGGATGTACTCTCAAGAAGGACGTGTCTCATAATTAAGTTCAATTTCATTTGGCTTATTGCGCGAACACCACGGACTATAGGGACAACGTGGGGCACAGGGTGTAAACTCGGTCCTTGGAAATTTAGTACAAGTTAGTCCAGGAAAGATAACTGTTCACATCTATAATATATATAAAATGCAACGTCTCTCTGTCTGTCTGTCAGGAACATAAGAAATAAGCAGTGACGATAATAGTGAATCAAGTCGGAAAAAAGTTTGCCGCTAGCGCGTTCTCTTGAAATCCACTACCTAAACCTTTAAATATGGAACAATATCATGTAGCAAAGAATATAATATATATAAAATGCAACATCGCTCTGTCTATCTGTCCGTTAGTGCGCTTATGACTTGAGAACCACTTATCCGATTTACATGTTTTTTTTTTTTAATTCATACTTGTTCTCTGGCCAGGTTATCTATAATCTTCTATAATATATATAAAATACAACGTCTCTCTGTCTGGCTGTCTGTTTGTCCGTTAGTGCGCTTATCACTCGAGAACCACTTATCCGATTTATGTGTTTTCTTTAATTCATACATTTGTTCTCTGGCCAGGTTATCTATAATCTTCTATAATATATATTAAATGCCATGTCTCTCTGTCTGTCAGTCTGTTTGTCTGTTAGTGCATTTATCACTCGAGAACCACTTATCCGATATACGTGTTTTTTTTATTCATACATATGTTCTCTTTCCAGGTTATATAATAATAATCTATAATCTATAATATATATAAAATGAGGCGTCTCTTTGTTTGTCTGCCTGTCTGTCTGTCCGTTAGTGCACTTATCACTCGAGAACCACTTATCCGATTTACGTGTTTTTTCTTTAGATTTGTACATATGTTCTTTGGCCAGGTTATAGGATATAATTTAGACGTCATATAAAAAATAAGCAGTGACGATAATAGTGAATCAAGTCGGAAAAAAGTTTGCCGTTAGCCCACTTTCTTGCAATACGCTGCCTAAACCGTTAAATATGGAACAATATCATGTAACAAAGAATACAATATATATAAAATGCAACATCTCTCTATCTGTCTGTCTGTTAGTGCTTTTAATCTTATCTTTCAGGAACCACTTATCCGATTTACATGTTTTTTTTTTTAAATCTTAACTTAATATTTATCAAAAAAAATCTATAAAACGCAACGTCTCTCTGCCTGTCTGTCCGTTAGTGCGCTATACATATGTTCTATGTTAGGTTAGGTAACATAAGCAATAAGCAGTGACGATAATAGTGAACTAGGTCCACGCGAGCGGAGCAGCTGGCACGACTAGTTTAAGAATACAATAATTTTCCGAAGACTGTAGTTTAATGTATCATAAAGGTTTTTTTACATTAGGGTTATTATGTTACGATACAAAAAGGTGAGTTAAACAAATGTAGCTGTTAAGTTGTTCTGTAATTTTAACATGATTGGACCTTGACAACTGCTGTCTTACCAACTTACCATAAGTTGTTTAAGATATGGAATTAAACTGGTCACGTTATGACAATAAGGACAAGTTAAAAATGGATCTCCTTCATCGCGAACAATAAAAGTATAAGGACACCTATCTTTTTTACAAGGAATCCTTAGTTCATTTTCTCTCATTTCATTGAACATTGGCCACATTTCTGTACATGGCTGACACAAACATTCAAACCTACAATGCATTTTGATATGTAATGTTTGCAAAGAATTCCACGGTTTTGAGAAACGGTAGCATCTAATGGAAAATAAACAACACCATTTAGAAAATTCTATAAACAATTTAGATATATGATGTAATAAAATATACAGACCAATATTTTCTTTTAAGTTCATCCTGCCTTTTCTCCAAAGGGTCTGTCATGTATAATGGGCCGTAGTTCTCGTAGATGATATCATCAGCTTTAATTGGTTTAATAGCTCTTACTATTATTTTATTTTTAATGTTGTACCTATAATAATGAAAATAACTTCCTTTTTAGTAATTTAATTTTAAAAACGGTAGGTACGATATAATATAGAAACAAATAATAAACAAATAGAACCATTATCGATTTTAAATATCTTGGATTAAAAATTGACAGTAATTTAGAATCTTGATACCAGATTCTACATTTAATTTTAAAAATTAGTACAGTAGAACCCCGGTTATCCGAGGTAACGTGGGGGGGGCACTCTCCTCGGATAACTGAAAACTCGGATAATCCGGATTTTTGTTTTTTATTCATTCAAAAAATAAACACCAATACTTTAAACCGATGTATTAACGTTTTTAACATATAAATAGGTACATACATTATAAAACATGAAGTCCCTCTCCAGGGTGAGAGGAGGCATTATGCATTAACAAAATTACTTTAAAAGGAAGACGGTTTCTGTTCAAAAATTTAGTCACAGATGGCACGAACTCTTCTTCAAACCAGCCAGACAGAAGCACACCTTTTAATCTCTGTTGGTTAAACCACATGAATAAAGCTTCGTTAACCTTTTCATAGTCGCCCGTTTTCATTGATTTATACACCGCTCCTGAGGACGAGGAGGCTTGATTTATACACCACTCTTCTATTTTTGTGCGGTTTCTTTCCCAATCTCCAACTGTTACCTCACCTACTCCATAATCTCGTGCAACAACTTTAATTGTCTCTCCTGCTTCAATTCTTCTAATGGCTTTTAATTTTTCTTCAATAGGAACGACGATTCTTTTACGCTTGTTTTGCTCCATTATAATACGACAAACAAAAATTCAAACAAAGCAGTTCGTATTAATTAGACTAAACTACCAGAACTCCAACCAAATAAATTATGTGAATATACTCGTACTTCTCCGTAGTAAACGCTATAACGCACTGCATTCACGCAAATTTACATGCTGAAAGAGTCCAAAAACATAAATAGGGGAACCCCTCACACGTGCCAGGGGGATTCCCCCAAGGCCCTGACGATTTTAAATGGAAATATGTACATACATATTTTAGAAGCTCGGTTAATACGCAGCATAGACGCGCGTACCTCGGATAATCAGGTTCTTAGAGTGGCTCGGTTAATCCGAAGCTCGGATAATCGCGACACGGTTAATCGGGGTTCTACTGTATTTGCAATAATTTTTACAATATGACAGCAAACACAATATTTTTTTACATTTATTTTATTTTATTAGACTTCAAGCGATTTATATTAGAAGTAGTAGTAAAAAATTCTGTATTGTAAACCCTTTTATCAGTTGTGAAATATTTAGTAATTCTATTAAAACAATAAGAAAAATTGAATTCATTTTTAGTGTTCCGTACGGAACACTTATGGATCACTTCAGTGTCTGTCCGTCAGTCACACTCGACTTTCTTCGAAACTATTTGAGCTATAAAGTTGAAATTGGGCACAAATATAGGAATTGATGGCCCAATCAGAGCCGTGTAGTTTTAAAAGTTAAATTTTAACTCAAGGGGTTAGTTTTAAGGAGTGATATCGGAAGTGAAGAATTTTTTTTTTGCCATATCATCGAGTAGGGTGTCAAATGAAAGTTTGTGAAAACACGAGGTCAAAATTATATATGATGTAATACTTGCGCACAGTTTTCTTTGTATTATTTAAACAAACTGGCCAAAAATCTGTCTCCTCACCCTATCTCGAAAATAAAAAACTGCTAATATCGGAGATAGCGAGAACTATAAGTTGGTGAGTTAGATAGTTTGAAGGCGGGACAACGTCCTAGACGATCAAACTTCCTTGTCAAACCGCCAGCCTTCCAACAACTTTTCTATGCTAAGAATGTGGAATCTTTGGCACAATGACACTATTCAGTATATATCACCACTACACCGAACACTTTATTTTTGCACTTAACGCGCGTTTCGCTAACCATGTTAGCTTCATCAAGAGCGATGATTGACTAAAACTAAACTACAAATCTACCCTATTTATACTTAGACTAGCACCTGAATTACTCAGGCGGAACTAATGGCATAAGCAAGGCCATCTGTTCCGGTCAAATAACCAGTAGGGGGAACTATAAGGACTAGGCGCTCTGTCTTTATTTACACTACTTCTACATTTTATAATTTCCATACTTTCGTATGCGTTCAACAATCTCCTATCAGATACATTTTTAATTAATCTTAGATTATCTAATGTTACAGTATGATCAGCTTCAAGGGCATGTTCGGCAATGCTAGACTTTTCTGTTCTGTTATATTTTAAATGTGATAATTGTTCTTTAAATCGTGTTTTAATTGACCTTTTAGTTTGCCCAACATACTTTTTGTCGCAATTGTTAGAACTAATTTCATAAATTCCACTCTCATAGTTAGGAATCTTATCTTTGAGATTTCCTCAGATTGTCTGATGACTTATAGACTAAAGTGAGGCCTACCTTATTAAATAGCTTATTGAGTCCCCTGCTATATTTCGGAGTATATGGTATGGAGACATACTTGGTCTTATTTACTTCGCGTGTAAAAAAGGTGGAATTCTGAATATTTAACTTGAACTTACGTCTATTGATTAACTTGTTTACTAAGTCGTATTAGAAATATAACTAGAGTTAATGGTTATGACAATAGTCTATAACGGGCCAGACAATCTGAGGAATATCTTAGGAAATTCCACAGATAAGATTCCTAATTGTGAGAAAAGTGGAATTTATGAAATTAGTTGTAATGATTGCGACAAAAAGTATGTTGGGCAAACTAAAAAGTCAATTAAAACACGATTTAAAGAAAATTTAGCACCTTTAAAGTACAGTAGAATAGAAAAGTCTAGCATTGCCGAACATGCCCTTGAAGCTGATCATACTGTAACATTAGATTAACTAAAATGTATCTGATAGGAGATTGTTGAACGCATACGAAAGTATGGAAATTATAAAATGTAAAAATAGTTTAAATGAAGACAGAGGGCCTATTCCTTATAGTCCCCTCTACTGGTTACTTGACCGGAAGTGATGGCCTCGCCTGTGCCATTAGTTCCGCCTGAGCAATTCTGGCGTTAGGCTAAGTATAAATAGGGTAGATTTGTAGTTTAACTTTAGTCAATCATCGTTCCTGATAAAGTTAACATGGTTAGCGAAACGCGCATCGAGTGCAAAAATACAAGTCTTTGGTGGAGTGGTGATATATACTGAGTAGTGAACAACTTTTCTGACAAATCCAGAAAACCGTCCAACTCATCTAACTCACCAATTTCGTGCCCACACCATAGGACTTACTTGACCAACTGGCTTCACAAGCCAAGTTGGACCAACTTATTTGATCGTGTCTAGGGGCCATTAGATTATGGAATGGAACAGATCTGAAAGTCAGTTTTATAAATTAAATTCGACTAGATTTCAAAAGAATATGAACTGAAGAACCTGATGTTATGATGAAAGTTATTATCGATAGTAAATTATACTAATCACCTAAAGATTGCTTGCCACATATAAATTTTTTTATTACCTTACAATACTTGGATCGCACGAATGATTAAATAATGCAAGTGTAGGATACAAAGCAGCACCAATCGTAACATTTTCATAATCTTGTTTAAAAACTGTATTCAGTTTTGGCAGACTTTTAGGATTTTGCAATTCGGATATTTCGTGAGCATTAAATTGTAACAGTTGCAGATGTCTGAGAATTAAGGCTCCTATAAACAATTCGTCATCGGTTAATACATCGTCATTAAATTCTCCGAAATAATCGCCATATTTTAGGATTCTTAACAAGTAAATGGCCATGCAGGCGTAATGAACAAGTTCTTCTTTTTTTCTCAATTCTTCATTACGACAGAGGAAAAATACATTGTCATAATCATCCGACCTAAAAGAATACGACAAAATTAACTAAACAGTATATGTACAGTTCGTAACAGTTGTCGAAAATAGCAGTTGTCCCTCGGATTTTTAAGACCGTCACACTATGCAGAAACAGTTTTATACTATGGCTCTTGCCAAAAAAAAGCTATCTTTTAATAAAAAAATACAACACAGACAATTAAAAATTGTTTATTTAAATCAATATATCCCTTCAGCCTCGATACAGCAATATGCATTTTTTATATCGGTTTTTAGAATACTAATGAGGTAACTGGTCACTCTCTCTTGAACGTTTCATATGGAACTGGCAATATATATATATATATATATATATATATATATATATATATATATATATATATATATATATATATATATATATATATATATTGTAACGTGTTAATTTGCCCGCACTTTGTGGCGTCATTTTTTGTACCCTGTGAAAAGTTGTTTGTCCCACGCTTGAGCGCAATTTTCTTGCAGCCCCTTTTTAATTTCTGAGAATGAATTGAGTGAATAAAGATTTTAAAAGAACTAAAGAAATTAAACAAACACTAGCTCAGTTTTCCTTGGTAGAGAAATATGGGTAAGAGATAATTGTTGTACGTCTTTTTGGAATTATTTTTTTATGGTTAAAAACTTTAGTTGTACTATTTTTTGGGCACCATTCATTTTAAAATAGAAAGGATCTAATTTCAGCTAAAAAAATGAAAAAAATACTGAAGTGTTATACAGTTGTTAAATAAAAGAATCAGTCTGCTACAACCCTTCTTATCCTGAAAAGAAAGATAGGTGTACAGTGAAACACTAGCTTTAATCAACAAAAAGAAAATTTATTAATGATTTAAAATAAAAGTTCTAACCCTTGCAGTTTTAAGAATTACAAAAATTCTAGCCTAAAAAGTAGTTATTAAGAGTAGAGTTCCTAAATCAGACATTTTACTTCTAAAACTTTACTACACCCGAAATCGAAGAGTCGTGATATTCACTTCACGATTTATCAGTTCAAATTGATGTTAAAACACTTATTTGCGGGAAATAGATCTACTGATGTATGTTCTGGTGACTTACGGTTTTCCTACGGGCTTCTAGGCCTTAAATTGAACACAAAACCGATTTCACACATTCCATCACTTATGAGAAGACCCTACTTTGGCTACTCCATGTAGAAAACACACAAAGCCCACTACGGCTTTACGTTAAAAAAACTCGTGCTTAACTTGGCTCTCGTAAATATTGCCAGAAGCCTCTACTGCGGCTTGATGGACAAAGCCTGGCTGCGGCTTAATGAGAATAAGCCTTCTCGGCGGCTCGATGGAAAAAGGCCACTCGGCGGCTAGGTGGAAAAAAGCCCTGATCTGCTTTCTGCAGACCCTTAAATAAGCCGTGAGAACTCTCTCTAAAAATCCGGCTTCCGGGATACACACATTTGACCAATCGCGACGTACCACGAATTTTAGGTCGGACACCCGCACTGCACACTGTACTACGAGCGGCTAGAAATTTCTGCGAAATACACTGCTCGATGAAAAGAAGTACATTGTAAAGAAAAAAATCAGTAACATTTCATACTCTTAAAATCTAGGAAAAAATGAATGTTACAAATATATATATATATATATATATATATATATATATATATATATATATATATATATATATATATATATATATATATATATATTTATTTTCAATTTTTGGGATTTGGGTTCATTTTATGAATATTTAGTATTCAAAATTAAACTTAAACTGACGTTTCGCCCTTTCGTTTAGGGCATTTTAATTTTTTTTTCTTTATTTCTTGAATCTCACATGTTTTATTTACAACTTACAAGTCATGTATGACATGAGTAAATAAAACATCAGATGTTTAACTTCTGGGGAATGCCCTTATGAGGAAAGGAGATGAGCAATCAAAGATCTATAGGCTCTAGTACAGTGATTTCCAAAGTGGTTCAGGTGGACCCCCAAGGGTCCACGGGAGACTCGACGGGGGTGTACGTTAGCGTAAAAAAAAAAGTGGGAGCTCACAAGTTGTAAGTGGGAGTCCACGAAAATTTATCTGGTTTCCATAGTAAAGAACAAAAATGGCTTGGCTTTACCTATCAATGTAGGCAGATAATACACTACTCAAAAAAATTAAGGGAGCAAAAAAAAATTTCAAATTTTTCGGTGATTTTTGACAGGCTGTATTTCGGCGAAAAATGGTATTTAGACTTTAAAAAAAAGCATTTTGAAGCTTTAAGATTCTAATTTTCAGATTTTTTGGCTAAAATGTTTAAGGAGCTACGGTTCTCATGTAATGCTAACAGATAGCGCGAAAAAATAATATTTTAAATATTTTGCTTTTTTTTTGTCCTCGGGCTTGAAAAAAATTTTTTCAGTTAGGCCGGCATATGGATCAGATAGCCTGTTTATTTAGCATTAATTTCCTTGTTTTAAAACCTCCCTTAATTTTTTTGAGTAGTGTATTTTAAGGTCAGCGACTGTTACTTGTAAAAACTTGCATATTCGATATTCAGTACAACGCGCGTCGAGACTTGCAAAGCGCCGCCCGCCCGCCCGCAACGCAACCCGTTCAGACGTGCAAAGGGGCGAAATACGACTAGTGTTGTGCTTGCAATCTTGCATGAACTTGTTTGATTCTTCACCAATATAAATACGAATGCCAAGGACAAACGTTACTCATTTGTTTCCGGAATTTTGAAAAGAAAAGTGTGAGTGAATCGATGTCAGTGTTTGCCAGTGCCGGAAAAAGTAAGTACCTGCCTATTTGTTATTCATACTTTTATTTTATATTGTAATAATATTATATTTGTTATGTTTGCGTGTAGTAGGTACGTAATAAAAATTAAATACTGAACGGGGCCATTATTCGATACTTCTATAAAAGAACAGAAAGCCGAGAAAGATTGAACTTTTAGTACTTTTTATTATAAAATTATTTATTTACCCGACTGTGGTGATTCACTAAAGGAGAGATATATGATTGACCTGCATGTTTGTACATATTTCAGTTCCCTCGTATTTACTAATGCTAAATGACTAAAAATATTTTCATAAATTGTATGTGTCTTTATGTACCACTCGTAACGTACATCAAAGTAATAAATAAATCATTAAAATCACAGAGTTTTCATGTCAAAATATTCTTTAAAAGTATTTTCTCTCGAATTTACAGAAATGTATCAAAATATAATTAATCAATTCAGCCGTTTTGTGAAAACCTCTATATGGGTCTTAGCAGTTTATTGCTTTTAATAGATAAAATCAGTTTTGCCGCCGGCATTTTGGTTTTTTTTTTTTTCATTGCAATAATTAATTAAACCTATTTTATTCTGTTAAAATAGCCATATCCTGTTAAAGTCGCCTTATGATTACTAAAACAAACATTTTTTTCTTTACAGGTAGGTAACTGATACGAAACATTTCTGAATCTAAGAAGAAATGTCGACAGTACAGTGTTGATTATTTGAAATTTGGTTTTCTTCCATCAAAGGCAGACAAACGATTGCCCATATGCCTTTTATGCAACAAAGTTTTGAGCAATGACTCTATGAAACCATCGAAGTTCGAAGATCATCTAAGAAGGTGTCATCCTGATAAAATAGGTAAAGATTTAAAATATTTTCAAACATTGAAGGAAAAATATGAAAAGAGACCCACCGTGCACAGTATGTTCGCTTCAACGTCTCAAAGTAACGATGATGGCTTGCGGGCATCTTACAATATCTCATTGCTTATAGCGAAATCTAGAAAATCGCACACCATCGGAGAACAGTTAATTTTACCCGCTGTTGAAGAGGTTTTAAAAACTGTTCTGCACAAACCTCCATTTGACGTACTCAATTCCTTTGAGTAACAACATTTTACAAAGACGTGTTGATGAAATGAGCTCTGATATTGAAAGCTTCTTGTGTAATTATCTGCAAACAACTCATTTTTCTATTCAACTGGACGAGTCAACTTTACCTGGTAATGAAGGATTATTATTGGCATATGTTCGATTTGTTATGGACGAAGAAATCCATGAAGAGCTGCTATTCACGAAAACTTTGAAGACGGACACTAAAGGCGAATCAATATTTAATGTCCTGAGTGATTTTTTTAAGGAAAAATCGATTCCATTTACAAACATTATTTCGGTGGCAGCAGATAGAGCTCCTGCCATCTTCGAGCGATATCGTGGGTTTATAAGCCATCTTAAAAGAATTATACCAGGAATAACTGCAATTCACTGTGTCATCCACCGACTACACCTGGTAGCGAAAAATGTGAGTGATAGATTGCACCAATCGCTTCAATTTGTGATTAAATCAGTTAACAAAATAAGAAGCAATGCGTTGAACACCCGTTTATTTGCACAATTGTGCGACGAAAATGATGAAGTCTTCCAACGATTGCTCTTACATTCTGAAGTACGCTGGTTGTCGAAAGGTGCATGTTTAACAAGATTTTACTCACTTTTTGAATCAGTTTTAGAGTTTCTGGAAAGTAAAGATCCAGGTTTAAAAGAAAACCTGATCAAATTGAAAGCAAACATCGCGTATTTGACAGATTTGTTCAAAAAATTTAATGATTTTAACTTGCAGTTACAAGGGGACAGCCTAAATTTAATAAAAACAAAGGGTGTAATTTCGGCTTTTCTTGGAAAATTGAAATTTATGAAGCAAAATATTAGTCGGCGCGAATTCTCTCAGTTTCCAAACTTGTCACAGGCAGAATGTCTTGATGAGGATATTCAGACATACGTTCAACATTTAAATGCCCTGCATGATGTATTCAAAAATAGATTTGAAGATATTCTGACCATGGAAATACCACCATGGATCATAAATCCATTTGATGAAACGGAAGTGGCGAATGCGGTATTACAAGAGGAGCTACTCGAGCTTAGCACCAATGAGGAGCTGAAGGTGAAATTTAAAAAAGGCTATCAAACATTTTGGCTGCAGGCAGAAATACCCGAAAAATATCCTGGGCTGTGGGAAATTGCGAGAAAACTTTTGATAGCGTTACCCTCGTCATACCTTGTCGAAAAAAGTTTTAGTGTCGTTACAAACCTATTAACAAAAAAAGGAGCAGATTGAACATCACAGAACGAGGGGAGATTTGCGGTTATTCCTTACAAAACTGAAGCCAAATATTGATAATTTGCTGTCAATCCATCAAGTACATCCCTCCCATTAAAATTATGACTAATTTTTTTTTATTGATGATTTGCATTGTTGAAGTTACGGTACGTTATTAATGTTTAATTTTAATTCTATTAAGTCTATAATCATATTATTTTAATAAATAGAACACAAGAAAATATATTATTTTTCTTTTTATTTTTACCACTTCGAATTTAAGGTTGGAACTCAGCCACGACGCAAATTTCCATCGTTAGATCTAATCTTCACATTTTTTGACGAGTTTTGGCAATATGGTAGAAATGTAGCAGCAAGGGCTCTACCGAAACCAGTAAAATTTTGAAAGTGGTCTACGAGAAAAAAAAGGTTGGGAACCTCTGCTCTAGTATAATAAAAAAAAAACAGAAACTAAAGCCTACAGATCTTTGACTGCTCATCTCTTTTCCTCATAAGATCGTTCCCCAGAAGTTAAACTTCCGATTATATATATATATATATATATATATATATATATATATATATATATATATATATATATATATATATATATATATATATACCGGGTGTTATGGAATTCACTGCATATATTGGAACTGGTGGATCCTTGTGGCAAGACCGATTGCAGAAAATTCACCTTAAATAGCAGATCTCAATAATACAGGAAAAAATCAACCCACAAGAAATGATGCCTTGAATATTTTTTTACGCCACCACTGTTGAACGCTAAAACTCCCCAATATCAAAAATCGTTAATCAGACGTAAGGTTGAGATTTGAGTCGGCCTTTCTGAGATAAATTTAATAAAAAAAATATTAAAATATTTTTATTATTTTATTCTTCTAAAATCGATAAAGGATTTCCCAGTTGTCGGAGATGAAAGGGTTTTTGCTGTAAGTGGCCACTTTCTAGCCAAACTTTAAATTCAGGTTTAGTTTATTTGCTTTCTTGTCAGCGAATGTTTACAAATTTTGTAATATGTTGTGGGTAATTCGAGGTACTTTATCAATGTTATTACAATTTTTTTTAAAGATGTCTGTGTTAATTTTTTTAAAGGTGTGTGTATAAATTTGTAGAAAGTGTCATCAGCAAGTGTGATAAATTGTGTTATTCGGTACAATTATTTAGTTATAAATGTGTCACTGACAGTTTAGGATGTGTTATATGGGGATCGACGAGTTAAGATTATTTATTTTATATGGATGTACATTGCACACAGCACACTTGAAATTAAATAGAATTACCTAAAGGAATTACACCTAAATAGGAGTAATGATATAACACTTCAACAATAAGATGCCGATTTAAGGTAGATGAAACTAATACGTTTTTTCACTTTGACACTAAAAAATCGTACTTTTCTTATCAGAAAATCGTTTACTTTAAGACTAAAACATCTTCCTACAAGTAATCGTTTACCATTTCGGAAATGTTAAAAGAAAAATCTATTTGAAATTCTGTTTTTATTTTGCCCAAACCCAAATAGCTGTTTATCGTTTCATGATTATTATCATTTCTTTTTTTTATAAAGGCACTTTGGCTATTGTTATTAAAATTAGGGTAATTTTTTAATTTAGTCTGCTGGGAAAATTATATTATTAGATTATATATATATATATTTTTCTAATAGTAAAAATTTTAACACATGGAATTCACTAAAATTTTATTTGTGAGATTATATAAAAATGTTCAAAAATAAATTACTGACCTAGGTCAAAAGAGTTGTTCACCTTCTTCGGCCTTTTTTTGTTCTCAATAAAAAAAGCCCTTTTTATTAACGGCGGCGCGGTAAAGCTTCAAAGCATTTTTTTGGATGCCAGCAGAGTGTGGTTTTATACTGCAGGTTTGTAAGGGACGTTAGGTTCATTATCATAATTATTTTTGTTATTGATGGTGGCTTTATTTTTCTTTTCTTGTAATTTCCATAGGTTTTTGTAGAGTATTTTTTGTAGTATTGGTCATAAAGATTTTACGTTTTTTTTTTTTAAAGCCTTAGCGGTAAATCCCTAAGTAGACGATTCACTATTTTAATGTGTTTTGATAGTACTAAAAGCGTCTTGTAAGATCGATGTGCTTTCATTACTTGAGTTTGTTTGAGAAAAAGAAAATTTATATTTTCAGCGGCTTTAAGCAAATGTTTGGGAAAGACGTTCTTTGTCCACGAGTTAAACTCCAGCCGCTTTAAATCCGTGACAATGGTGCCAATGATAGCAGCTCTTTGATAAGCTTCAGCAAATAAACTTGCAACTTAATATTGCGTTACTTGACGACCTAGATTTATCCTCAACCATTTTTTTGTTGCTTGAATATTATAATTGCTCATAGGTTTAAAAAAAAAAAAAAAACACGTTCAGTTGCTGAAGCCGATGAGCATAAGGTCTGACAGTTGTAACATTAGGCTTTATATATATATATATATATATATATATATATATATATATATATATATATATATATATATATATATACATACATATAGAAAACCTGTGGGAATGATTCTTTCACTGGTATTTAAGTTAAATAATACCTGATCATAGAACACATCAAATTATTAAAATCCTGATACCAGTGAGGGAGCCAGGTTAAAGGGGCAGGAAAGAAGGGACATTTTTGTATAGCAAAAAAGAGAAAACAAAAGGAGGGCTGCTTTTGGAGAGAAGGCGTCGATGAACAAACAAAAAGAGCGTTAAACGATAACCAGTGGGCATTTACTCCCTCTTAGCTATACCGCAGGTACATACATACCAGGTGTACAAGTTTGAAGTGCGGATTTCAGACAACAGATGCAGTTTGTGCTATAAAGATTTGACACTGCGCCATTTTCTTGTGTCATCAACAAGTATCAGACGCGCACGAGTGATAAATTGGAAAATGTGTGCATAGTGTTGTGTTGTTGTGTCCAGTTTGTGTGTTTTCATTTGAAGAAAACTACTGTTGAATCATACCGATTACTTCGAGAAGCTTATGGTGAACATGCTCCATCGCAAGATACGCATGAACGATAGTTTCGGCGTTTCAAAAGTGGTGACTTCGATGTTGCAGACAAGGAACGTGGAAAACCGCCAAAAAAATACGAAGATTTGGAATTGCAAGCATTGTTGGACGAAGATGATTCGCAAACACAAAAACAACTCGCCGAGCAATTGGGCGTTAGTCAACAAGCTGTTTCCAGTCGGCTACGAGAGATGGGAAAGATTCAGAAGACACACTTTGCTCGCTCGGTACAAAAGGAAGTCGTTTTTGCATCGTATAGTTACAGGGGATGAAAAGTGGATTTATTTCGAGAATCCCAAGCGGAAAAAATCATGGGTAGACCCAGGCGCACCATCCACATCAACCGCAAGACCGAATCGCTTTGGCAGAAAGACGATGCTCTGTGTTTAGTGAGACCAGAGGGGCGTGGTCTATTATGAGCTGTTAAAACCTGAGGAAACGGTTAATACTAAACGTTACCAACAACAATTGACCGATTTGAACCGTTCGCTGCTTGAAAAAAGGCCAGAATACCGAAAGAGGCAACACAAAGTCATTTTTCTTCATGACAATACTCTATCACATACGGCAAAACCCGTTCGTGAGACGTTGGAAGCACTCAGCTGGGAAGTTCTACCCCACGCGGCTTACTCACCAGACTTGGCTCCTTCCGATTACCACTTGCTGAGCAGCGCTTTGGTTCGTACGAAGATGTGAAAAAATGGCTCGATGAATGGTTCGCAGCAAAAGGGGAAGATTTTTACTGGCGTGGTATTCACAAATTGCCAGAAAGATGGGAAAAATGTATAACAAGCGATGGAACATACTTTGAATAAAGCACTTTTTATCATTAGAAAAAAAATCCGCATTTAATACTTGTACATCTGGTACATTTGCGAAAGTTATCTCGGCTTGAAAGGATATTTAGACAAACACCATCAATATTACAAACAGTATTACATTTATACGTGTTTAACTGAAAGCTTCCTTTAAGTCGGTTAAAAAAATAAACTTGAACTGCTTGTACTTAGCGGCGAGAAAATGAATGAAAAAATAAAACAATATTTTTTTACAGAAGAACAAAATAATTAAGGAACTTTATTATCGTATTTTTCTTTGTAATTGCAGATTTTTTTTGATGAATTGTTTACTATTGACAAGCCGGAAAGCTCTCTATCTACCCCTTTAGCTAATTCTAAGCTACATTAGACACAAAAATGTCAGTATAGCAAGCAATTTTTACACAAAAAATAGTCATAAGTATTATTACAGTCTGTCAAATAATCCGCGATAATTCATTTTTGGTAGACGTGATTCTAGCGATTCAACAAAAAATCGGTAGAGGTAACCTTTGTCTGGGACGCATTTTAGTAAAATTATTAGTCGACTCCGAACTTTCGTCGAAATAACGTAAAATTCAACATAAGTCATTTGTTTCTGCGTCGGTTCGAGGCAGTCTTTCTTTGTCCCCATCCAAAGGGGCCTAAAATGACACATTCCGCGGCCCCTAAATATATTAAAACGTCGGTATCGTTTGTAAAGAAATGGGTAAATCGTTTTAATGAGCCGAAAAATGTCGACAACTTGCCAAAACGTAGCTCGGTAGGCAAAGTCACTCCACGGAACCCGAAATTGACGCTGATCCGTCAAGGAGCAGCAGAATTAAGAAAATCGGATTTGAATGTGTCCCATGAGACCATTCGAGAACATCTTCGTGTGCATGATGTCAAATTCCGAAGCACGTTGAGGAAACCTTTGCCGGGCGAAAATCACGTCACGAAGCGGCTCGCTTGTGCTCACGATAAGATACTAGAGTGACCCACACAATCGCCCGAGGTCAATCCTATTGAAAAGGTTTAGTCCCTTGTAAAGAGAAAGCTCAGGGAACAGAATCTGAGTACTTTGACTCAATTGTCTCGCGAAATTCGAAAAATTTGGAGCTCATTGCCGTAGTATGCAGAAATTCTCGTAGAGAGCATGCCTCAAAGATGTCAGGCGATTATTGAGACAGGAGGCGATTGGACAACTTACTAAGGTAATTGCGCCATTGTTAGTACATCAAAGAAGACATTGCTGGTAAAAATTTTTCCCGAAACACATTTTTTTAAGAATACGAGCGTTCACATTCTTACTTGTCAGACTGTAGATCATATTATTTTTAACATTTAAGTTTAAGTAAATGATACTTGCCTGTAAATTTTTTTTCTGACGACGTTCTTCTTGCAAAAGTCCTTCATGTAATCTTTCAATTTATTTCTTTTATCGAGAAAAAAATTAAGTGGTTTCTGATCGATAATTCTCATTGCCAAAAGACAGTTAACAGAAGCACCAGATTTAAATAATATTTTTTGCAAACCACATTCTACCGAATGAAATGATTTTGTCGCTAATCTACTGCAATGTGTGCTACAAAATACTACATCTAAACATCCTGGGCATGCGATGGGTAATTCGATTGATGCTAGGCAATTTTGGCAGTTCGTTAAAGCGTGTTCCTTATCCACTACCGAACAAAAAGCGTTTTCTTCAACAAGAATGGTACCTGCATAACGGAAAATATTCAACAATGATATTTTAAATATTTAGGCTCTTATACTTAAAATATTCCTTCCTAAACGTGTCTTTTGAAACAATATCATGAGATGTATAATGCGTTTTTTACCCTCGCACTTACCGATCCCTTTTTTAAAAAAAATTGGTAGTTTTTTTACCCAGTAATTCTTTTGCAGATACAAGTTGTATTAAGCACTTTTACAAAACTGACTTTTTCTTCTACTGTAAAAATTTAAAATAATCAAAAAATATTATAAACTTCAATTCCCTTGACTCCAAGAACCCCGAAAATGACGTATAATATGGAATATTCGAAAACATATCGTAACGCTTCCTCTCCTCATCCTTTTGTGTTCGATTAAAAATAATTTTGCCTAAAATTATTACAAAACAATTCTTTTAATAATAAATAATCCCTTCAAAATTTACCAATCCCATCACTTTACCCCCTTCCCCTAGTGCAATATCGCTCAAAAACTACATATATGTTCTTCACTACTTTAACTACTGCGATGTTTCATAATTAAAGAGGATATTTTCAGTGTTCCGTACGGAATACTTACGGGCTTATGGATGGCCGTCTCTCCGTCCGTCTAGACGTCTGTCTGTCACACCTGATTTTCTTCGAAACTATTTGACATAGAAAGTTGACATTTGGCACAAATATAGGAATTGATCGCCCAATCGGAGCCGTGTAGATTTGGAGGTTAAATTTTGACTTGAAGAGTGAGTTTTGGGGGGTGAAACCGGAAGTGAAAAAAAAATTACCAGGTCATCGAGTGGGGTGTAAAATGAAAGCTTGTGAAAACACGAGCTCAAAAATATATATGGTGTATCTAAATGGCCAAAACCCTGTCCGCTAACCTTGTAACTTCGATTCACTAATGTGATCCCGAATCAAAACAAGAATCAATACAGTAGACAGAAATGAGAGATAAGACATCCCGCGCTTTCAAGGTTCTGCAAATATCGGCGAAGCTTATGACCACCATTTTCTGAGATACAAAAGGAAATATTCTTATTGACTACGTTCCAAAGAACACTGTAATGACAAATAGTTATTGTGCTGAATTAATCGACAAAATTTGCAGAGCCGTAAAAGAGAAATGGCGGCGTGGAAAATTAACATACTTATCCACGACAACGCCCAAGTTCCGAGACGTACCATTCACAAAAATGGATTAGAAGAACTTAATCATCCATCAGGGGCGACTATAGCATGTGGTCATGGTGTCTGCTTTCTACGTCAGCGACCTGAGTTCGTATCTCGGTCGGAAAATAATAATAAAAAAAGAGATAAATAAATAATAAAATAAAATAAATATTCACAACGTACCGGTCGCCTCTTCCGGGAAAGCAATGGCAAAGCACCCCTAGTATCATGCCTAGTAAAGCCCTCTCACTTTGACCGTTAAGAACTGGTATTAAACTGTAGATCCCCTTTGTCTGTGGATATACTTAAAAACGCACCAACCACAAGCAAAGGCGAGAGGGTCGCCTACATCCGTATCGGACATGGCATTTCAAGAAGACTAAAAATCATCCACCCTACAGCTCTCACTTAGCACCCAGTGACTATTATCTGTTCAAAAATTGGAAAAAAATACTTGAGCATGGTGTGTGGCCCACAGATTATGGAAAATAATAGATAATTGTAAGAACCATTAAATTATTTTTACCATGCATTTTTATATATTAGGGTGACTTTCTGCCAGGCATCCCTTGTTTGCATCGATTATCATAAGTTTTTATTACCTGCTTCAATATCTTCACTAGCTATTGCATAGCGACCTAAGTAACTGTCTTGGCTAAAACCAACTTTAGGATTTGCAGCAACGAACTCCGTTCCACCAACAAACCTTTCTTCAGGCAAAGCTGGCATTAAATCTAAATTTTGTGTTTGTTTTTGCTTCTTTGGTGTCTTTCCTCCACTCTTTAATTTTTCAATTTCTCTCATTTTTGTTTGTAACGTATTTTCATCAAGATTGGCATGTTTAAGACATTTAAGAGCCTCGTTATATGCTTCATTAGCTAACTTTTTATTTTGCAATTCGTCATAACATTTAGCTTTTCTTAGCCATATTTTGTATTGAAGGTGGGCTGGATAGTCCCCAATTTCTATAATATAGTCAATATCATCCAAAACTCTTCGATATTTTTCAACTTCAAAATTGGTTCGCGCTACGATTTGATACCAGTATTGTGAGTAATTCTCTATCTTTAACTAAAAATAAAAATTGCGATAAACATTACAACTTAGAAGTTTTAGTGTTAAAAACGTAAATTTATCGGCAAAAATATATTTTGTCAATTTCGTGGACTGGAAATCTGTGTTTTTCGAGGACTGGAAAATTAAAACTAGCAATTTACTCAGTGTTTTTAGCTTTCTTAACTCTTCTGCTTCAGTAAAAAAATTTTTAAGAAAAATGTACTTTTGAATAGTTTTGTTATTTTTCGCTTTCTTCCCAATCTAAGAAACATTCAAGTGACGGTAAAACGAAAATGTAAACCATCTAATTTAACAAAACATATCAGCCCTCATTATATATATATATATATATATATATATATATATATATATATATATATATATATATATATATATATATATATATACTCGGCTTTTACAGTTCTTTTTTAGTGTTCCGTATGGAACACTTACGGAATCACTTCGGTGTCCGTCTGTCTATCTGTCACACCCGATTTTCTCCGAAATTATTTCACATAGACAATTGCAATTTGGCACAAATATAGGAACTGATGACCCAGTCAAGCCGTGTCAAGTCAATCATCGCTCCTGATGCATGGTTAGCAAACGCGCGTCGAGTGCAAAAATAAAGTGTTTGGTGTAGTCCTGATATATACTGAGTTAAATTTTAACTTAAGGGGTTACGTGTGGGGGGTAAAATCGGAAGAGAAATTTTACCAGATCATCGAGTGAGGTGTAGCTTGTGAAAACACGAATTCAAAAATATTTATGATGTATTACTTGCGCACACTTTCCTTTGTATTATTTTTAAAAACTGCCAAAAATCGCTGTCCCCTCCTCCTATCTCGATCAAAAAATTCTGTAAAATTCTGGAAAAGTGTAGATTGAGTAAAAATTATCACGAGTGGATTACGTTTGATAATTTACCTGGTATAAAAAAAAACTATGAAAACTATGTGACTTAATAATATGGTTGAACTTCTTTTAATATACTTTTCAGTACATTATTGTGGCGTGTCGTTCCTGTACCGAGACAATTTTATTTTATTTGCTTACAATTGAAGAAATATTTAGGTAAATATTTGTTTTACAATTTTATTACTAGATTCTAAATTGAGCTAGATTGATTTATTGACTATTAGGTAGCTAAGATGCTATAACTATTATACCTTATTGACTAAGCAAAAACGTGAAAATACATATTGGATCTTAAGATGTCAGGGACCTAATTAACTTAGCCTAGGTAAGGATTGGCGATTTTTGTCCTTAAAGAAGATCCTTTATATTTATATGCCCTCTTGCCCCTTGAACCATTTAATGCATTTTATTTATCCTCTTTTCTGTTAAAAAATTCAAAATCTTAATTTGTGATATTTAAAAATGCAAAAATATTGCATTTTTTTAAATATTAGTAATTATGTACATTAGGACAAAGGTTTAATTTTTTTCCAACATTTTGACTTTCACATTATTATCGCAACGTTACGTGTTATTGACATTTATCTTTATTACTTTCTGATATCTGAGAATAGTAATATAAGTGTTTACATAAAGAGAGAAAAATTAAACTGAATTCAAATAGGTAACCAGTAGACGATTAAAAATCCAACTTAAAAATATTTGAAAATACTGAAACGAAAAATTTAATATATTGAACTGATTAATTATAAATATATAAAACATAGCGAAAAATTTAAACAAATATTTACCAGACACGTCAATTATGTATTGGAATCTTACCTGTTCAATATATCTCGCGGCTTTTTCAGAGATTAAACTTGAGGTGCATTTTTAAATCTGTCATAAGCGTCTGTGTAAATTAATATTACAAATTTTCTTAAAAATGAACACCGAAATTTTTGCTTTTCGTGAAAAATAAAAAAAAAGACTTTTATGCTGTGTTTACAACTGTGAAAGTCGCCTGCAAAAGGATTTAAATGTAGTTTTTCTTGTATTTCCAAAAGGAAATGAGGATTATGTAAATATTACTAATGCATTTGGGCAAGTGGAAAAAGTTGACAGGTTGAAAGTCTGTTATTCCGATCAACAACACAATTATGTTCCGATAAAGGAGTCGGTTCGAATGTTTCTAATACCTCTTGACGTTTCACTTTCCAGGTACATTTGATATCAGTGTAGGTTAAAACACTTAGCTAATTACTGAAATCATTTTAAAAAATTAATTCTCATACAAAAATTGAAATGTAAATAATAAACATTTGTAGGTTAGAATCATACCGGTAACAATACAAAAGAGTTGCTGTTTGCATTTTTCAACTTCAGCGGCTTTACAAGAGCATTTCATACATAAAATTTCCCCTGTTCTACTGTTAAATGTGCCATTTATTTCAAACACTACTCTTTGCAATTGGGCCGTGGATATACATGCCGCTTGAATTTTCGTTATGTTTAGCGCGACAGTTTTATCATTGATCATTCCACATCCAAGGAAAAGATTTGATTTTAAAAGTTTTTCACCGAGTGTGAAATTCGTTTGGGCAAAATTTGTACCGGCCTATTTGCCAATATTAGCAACTGTTAATAATATTTAAAAAAAGAACTGTCAGACACTTCACACGTTACAAATTTAAGTCTGCACCCATATTTCAGCCATCTTAATAATAATCATACTAGGCTCCGCCCACAGGTAAGATCCCAATAGAACTAGCTCCGCTCGCATAGATTGCAGAATTATTGTTTAGTTTTTTTTTTGCAAGAGAGCGCGCTGGCGGCAAGCTTTTTTCCGACTTAATTCACTCTTATCGTCACTGGTCATTCCTTATATTACCTAACGTAACAAAATATATACTAAAACCTGGCCAGAGAACATATGTATGGATCAAAAAAAAAAACATAAATTAGATAAGTAGTTCTGGAGTGATAAGCGCACTAACGGACAGACAGACAGGCAGAGGGATGTTGCGTTTTATAATATATATATATATATATATATATATATATATATATATATATATATATATATATATATATATATATATATATATATATATATATAGATACAGATGCTTTGTAACGAATTATTTATTATACAGAATTTTTTAAAATTAGCCTATTTGGAAGAAAACGGTTACGAATGGAAGTGTGGCTACAAATGAGACTTCTACTCTATTTTTTCAAGTCCATCGAATCGCTATTTGTTTGAATTTTTGGAACTATTAACCAAAAAGTTAATAAAAATAATTGAAATGTGGAAGTCACCACTCAATCAGACTATCAAGTAATATGCATAAGCTTAATTATTTTATTAATTTATGCAAAAGAACAAAATTTTCTATTAATAATACATCTTAAAATTTTTCACAACATACCTGTCTCTTGGGGACACCTAATAATTCCATCATTGTAACATTTAATGGCATTATCATAATCTTTTTTAGTAAAATGCTTATTCCCTTCGTTTTTCTTTTCTTCGGCAATTTTAAAACTTTTATCACTGTTATCCGATACCTTTATAGGAATTTGTTTAGCCACGTCATACATAAGCTGTATCCTAGAAATATCATCTTTGGTAGCTTTAAAAGATTCTATACATTCTTCAGTTAATTTTCCTATAGCTTTTTCACAATATTTCTGGAAATCAGTAATAGCTTTCTTCATTGTAATACGACGGCGTTGTGCATGTGGAAAATAATCAATATTTATAGGCGAACGAGATGGAAACTATTATTAGAAAGCCGGTCAAGTTATTTTTGTCAAGTTCAGATAGTTTACCGGTAGTGTGGAAAGAATGGAGGAAAATATGTGTAACGTTCCGTTCTCATTTATTATTTTTGATTTTAATTAAAAATCTACTATTTTATTTATTTTAATTAAGTTCGTGGTTGTTATATATAGTTCCCAAGATCAAATAAGACCTCTGGGGATAAAACAACTTATTATATATATATATATATATATATATATATATATATATATATATATATATATATATATATATATATATATATTCAATTTTTGGGATTTGGGTTCATTTTATGAATATTTAGTATTCAAAATTAAACTTAAACGGACTTTTCGCCCTTTGGTTAAGGGCATTTTCATTTTTTTCTTTATTTCTTGAATCTCACATGTTTTATTTACTACTCACAAGTCATAGTAGCATTCTCATCGATAAGAAGAGATTCAAGAAATAAAGAAAAAAATGAAAATACCCTTGCAATAGAAGCTATTTTCAAGAAGGTAAATTAAGAGAACGAAGGCTTTAATATCAACGGCCAATTTCTACACCATCATTACAAACGATGTAGTTCTCATAAGAAACGATCTGAAAGTGGTACATAAAATACAGCTCCACCTCAAAGTGGTATCGGAAGGGTATGGTCTGACCATGAACATAAATAAAACAAAAATTATGACCTCCGAACCTCCCGATATTACGGTTGATGGAAATGCAATAGAAATTGTTGACGAGTATCTTTACCTCGGTCATAAAATAAAGCTTGGGAAAGAAAACCAAACGGCTGGATAGCTCGCAGAATACGCATGACTTGAGCAGCTACTGAAAAATTAAGCAACGTCATTAAGGCCCCTATATTATTTATTAACATAAACAGAAAGGTTTTTAATGGCTGCATTCTTCCAGTAATGACGTACGGGATGGAAACGATGATATTAACAAACAAATGGATCACTAAACTGCGCACAATACAACGCGCAATCGAACGAGTTATAGTGGGCATAATTTTACGAGAATACATTCGAAAAATATATATATATATATATATATATATATATATATATATATATATATATATATATATATATATATAATAGAACTGACGGTAACTAACGATATCGAGATAGTAACCGCATTGAAATGGGCGTGGATTGGACATATCACAAGACAACACGATTCAAGATGGACAAAACGGGAAGTGCAATGAAGTCCTAGAACATACCGAAGAAGCATAGGAAAGCCGCTAGGAAGACGGATAGAAGATGTTTGTTTGTTTTGTTATGTTTCTGTTGGGCAGGGCGCATCGACAGCTAAGATCATTTAGCGCCCACTAGAGTTAGTTTGGTATAAATAGGTTAGACTATGAAGTTGAATTCTTTTAAGTAATTAGTTATGTTTTCTTTAAGTGGGACAAAAGATTTTATGAGGATGGTGATGTTGGATGGGATGCCGTGGGTGTCTCTCAAGTTTTGATGTTGAATGGATTCGATTAGATGTAACACTGATAAGGGGGAGTCACATTTAGGACAGAGTGGAGGGGGATCTCTGTTTAACAGATGTACATGCATACAGTAGGTGTGTCCCAATGCCAGTCTTCTCATTATTACATTATGTCTTCGGTTCAATTCTGTGGAGTTAAGGGGAGGAAATACATTGATTTTCATGGACCATAATTTGTTGTTGGGATCTTCCAAGTCCCATTTGAGTTGGAAGAGAGAGCTGTGTAGGTGTTTTATGAAGATGTTAAAATCAGAGTAGTGATTCTATCCCATGTTCATACTGCCCCTTTCTATGGCAAGTTTAGCAAGATAATCCGCTCTGTCGTTATGAGGGTTGCCTATGTGACTGGGCAACCAAAGCAAGGATATGGTACGTTTTTTCAAGGTGGCCGTGTACATCAGATCCAGAATTTGCCTGATATAATTGAAATTGAGATTTCTAGAATTGATGGCTTTGAGAGCGCTTAGGGAATCAGAAATTATGAGAGTTGGTTGTTGGATGTTTGCTTGGAGGGAGTATCTGATAGCCTCCTTTATTGCCAACAATTCTGCGGAGAAAATAGAGATGTGTTTAGGTAATTTAAACATTTGGACGATATTATCAAAAAAGAAGGCAGCCCCAACTCCCTTTTCCGTCTTTGATCCATCTGTGAAGAAAAGTAAATGATTGGGATAGATATTGGATAGTCTGTCAAGAAAGAGCTTGTTAAAGAATATGTTTGAATGTTCTGATTTTTTTATAGGAGTGTAAAGTTAGGTCAATGTTGGGGAGAGGGGAGAGCCAGGGAGGAAAGGTGGTTTGGAGGGGGTAGTTGTAATGAGGGGGGAGATATTGTGCTGGATAAGTAATTTGTTGATTCTGTGGGGAATAGAATCAGTGAGGAATGTAATGCTTGGTCTGTGGACATTGACCAGGTTGAGTGAGGATCTGGTATGAGGTCGATGTAGGGAAGTTGAGTAAAATTTTAACAGTGAGAGTTGGCGAGATAGTTGGAGTGACTGAGTGGATGCGATGCACTGTAAGCTAGTGATTGGGGTAGTTCGGAATGCGCCTGTGGCCAGTCGGAGACAGCAATTTTGTATAGTTTCAAGAGGTTTCTTGACATGAGGGCTTGCGGAGTCATAGATGAAGTTGCCGTAGTTGATTCTGGAAAGGATAAGAGACTTGTATAGATGAGAGAGAGAATGAAAGTCTGCGCCCCAGGTCGCGCCAGAGAGCATTCGACTGAGATTGATGTCAGAGAAAGATTTGGTTTTAAGGGATTGTATGTGAGGTTTCCAGGTGAGTCTATAATCGAATATTAGGCCTAAGATTTTTAGTTGGTCTGCTGAGGGGATGGAGATGTTTGCAATGGTTAGCGGATTCATTCTAGGGCAGCATTTCTTCTTGCAGAAGTGAACGGATGAAGATTTATGGGAGGAGAAAATATAGCCGCGTTTGGTTGCCCAGGTGGATAATGAGTTGACGGAGCGTTGCAACAATCTGGTGCAATCTGAAGAGGAAGGAGAGGAGGTGTACATGAGGATATCATCAGCGAATATTTTGCATTTTATGTTGGGGGCCGGATAGAAGATGTGAAAAGAACCGCAGCAATAGAAGAAAAAAGAGGAGACCTATGTCAAAGGGTGGACTAAAAAGGGTTGCTAAAGAAGAATATATATATATATATATATATATATATATATATATATATATATATATATATATATATATATATATATATATATATATATATATATATATATATATATATATATATATATATATATATATATATATATATATATATATATATATATATATATATATATATATATATATATATATATATATATATATATATATATATATATATATATATATATATATATATATATATATATATATATATATATATATATATATATATATATATATATATATATATATATATATATATATATATATACATATATATATATATATATATATATATATATATATATATATATACATATATATATATATATATATATATATATATATATATATATATATATATATATATATATATATACATATATATATATATTACGTAGCCGAAAAGTTTTTGGCCTGACACATAGATGTCGCTATTTTCAAAAAATCCATATAATTTTTAGGTGGTACAATTCAAACGATACGTGACAAAATTTCATGACATTTCTACGATTAATTTACAAGTTACAGCGATTTTAGTGACGCTACTTTGATATTTTGAAAACAATGCAATGATTGATAAGTGTTACAGGGACTCTGCCCCTGGAAAATCACTCATCATTTACTGGTATGCTGAATTTAAACGCGGTCGTACAGATACAAATGATGCTGAACGCTCTGGACGCCCAAATGAAGTGGTTACACCAGAAAACATCATTTGGGCATGAGAGAACTCTGTTCGAAGAGGGTATCGTGTTTGCTCACAGTGGACCACAAACAATAACGTGTTGATGATTCTGAGCGCTGTTTGGACCTGTTTAAGCGCAATAAATAGGATTTTTTCATGCGATATGTGACAATGGATGAAATATGGATCCACCATTACACACCGGAATCAAATCGGCAGTCAGCTGAGTGGAAAGTAGCCGGTGAAAGCAGCCCGAAGCGACCAAAGACTCAACAGTCGACTGGAAAGGTTTTGGCTGCTGTATTTTGAGATGTGCATGGAATGATTTTTATCGACTATGCCGAGAAGGGAAAAACCATCAATAGCGAATATTATATAAAGTTACTGTTGCGTTTGAAGGCAGAAATCGCAAAGAAACGGCCTCAAATGAACAAGAAAAAAGTGCTCTTTCATCAAGACAATGCACCGTGTAACAACTCAATGGTTACGATGGCAAAATTGCATGAATTGAAGTTCGAATTGCTTCCTCATCTACCATATTCTCCAGATTTGGCGTCTAGGGACTATTATCTATTCGCAGACCTCAAAAAAATGCTCGCGGGGAAGAGATTTGGCTCCGATGAAGAAGTTATCGTCGAAACTGAGGCCTATTTTGAAGGCAAAGACAAATCCTTCTACAAGAAAGATATAGACATGTTAGAAAAGCGTTGAACTGATTGTATCGCCCTTAAAGGAGACTATATTGATAAATAAAGTTGAATTTTACAAAAAAAAAGTCAAACGTGTTGTTATAGTCTATAAATACTGAGTACAAATCCTTTTTATATTCTAAGATTTTTTCGATGATATTTCAAATTGATTATATTTGATCCCGAATATTATATTGTTTTCCAAAACCGCCTTGTTCATTATTTCGATATAATTTGAATTTGTTTGGTAGCAGTTTTTTCATGAACAACTTATATATTTGACACCGAAAATTTACTGGTCTGTAATTCCCCAGCTCTGACTAATCACCCTTCTTATGCAGTAACACAATTACAACATGTCCTACGGAATTTTCCTTTCTTCTAACAGCACTGTCTTAAGATTTTTTTATTAAAGGTTTTAATCTAATTTTCCTAACTGCCTTTCTCATTTCATTTACTTCAAGTAATAGGTGTTTCGGTTAATAATGTCGATTTTTTCGCAACATTTAAGCGTTTATTTCCATTACAAAATGAATTACCTTAATAATCAAAGTATTGCCCATCGTTAGCTATGCCTTTTTCCCAGAAGAATGTAAGTGTTGTCCTGAAAGTCCGTGCTGCATCGATCAAAATAAGTGATAGTCTGAAAGGGCTAAGTCCGGTAAATACGGCGGGTGGGGTAGAATGTCCCATTTGATGTTTTCCAAATAGTTTTTAACATATTTTGCAACATGGGGCCGAGCATTGTCATGTTGAAAAATGCCTTTATCGTGTCTTTGGGCATATTTTGGTCGTTTTTCCTTCAATGTTCAATTCAATTTTATCAATTGTTGTCGGTATCGATCGCCAGAAATCGTTTCACCAAGTTTCAGTAGTTCGTAATACACAGCTCCTTTACTATCCCAACAAATACACAGCAAAGCTTTCTTTCCTTGTATATTGCGCACTGGTTGTGTTGTTGAAGGCTGGCCTGGGTCTACCCAAGTTTTTTGGGTTGGAGCATGTTCACCATAAGCTTCAACCAACAATCGATAACTTACAGCAGCCGTTTTCTTCTTCTTCAAATGAAAGAAGGTTATTAAACTTCCCAGCAAAATGTCTTTTACTGGTACAAAACACGACATATTCAAAACTATGAAGAACTATGTTTTTCGCACAGTGACAATTAATAACGAAGTGGCTTTTGATGGCATATGTTTACTTTCCAAAATGCCATAGGTGTCACTAGTCTATATCAACAAGTGTATTAGTAACGCCATCTCTTAGCAAAATCGACATTATTAACCGAAACACCTATTTCTTTTGGGAACAGGTGTTTATAATATGTTTTCTTTTTACTGCGTTTGACTTTTCTACCTTAAAACCGTATAGGTTTTGATAACATTTTTTTTTCTTATTTCAGTAATTTCTTCCCTATCACTTGTAACTGTTTCGTTGTCCCTTTTCAGGTGATTAATAATGCTGTTGTTTGTGTTTAATTTGCCTCATAATGCTTGTAAGCTGTTATTTTCTTCAATTTTCTTGTCTACTGTAGACTAGATCCTTCGCCTGATATCTTTTTTTTATGTAAGTTCTTCTAAATGTTTTAATTTGGGGTTAAATTATAAAAATCTACTAATGTTGCAAACCATAAACAGAATTCGACCATTATCATTTTTTACAACCATTTTTTCAATATTTAAAAAAAAATAGGTTAAGTTCCTTAAGCTAGCTTATTGTTAGGATTTCGGGAACTACTTATAATAATCAAACGAATAATAAACAAATAAAATGGTGATTACATCCATCTATCAGTCTTAAATCTATTTTTAGTATTATACTTAAAATTAAGTGCTGAATAAAATTCTTCTTCTTGAAGTGCCATATGCGATACGGACGTAGGCCACCCTCTCACCTTTGCCTGTATTTACACAAATAAAGGGGACCTACAGTTTAATGCCGGTTCCGAACAGAGAGGAGCTTTACTTGGCATGATACTACGGGTGGTTTGCCATTGCCTTCCCGAGAGAGGCGACCGATTTTATTTTTATTTTGATTTATTATTTTATTTATCTTTTTTTATTATTATTTCCCGAGCCGAGATACAAACTCTAGTCGCTGGTTTAGAAAGTAGACACCTTAACCAGTACGTTAATAATTCGACGGTTTCTCGCCCGATGGCACCGAGATCTGCTGATTACTAATATCTTTTGAGATATGGCTCTTAAACCTCTGTTTATACCGTTATTGTATTGCGAGAGCTGATGACTATCATCTTCGCTTTCGATAAACTAACGAACTCTGAACAGACCATCAATGAAACATTATTCTCTTTAAAATCCATACTCATAATTCTCTCATTAGGGCAGTAACTAAACTCAAGAAGTCAAGGAAACAAAAATCCATTACCACATTTAAACTGTAGGATGTATTGACACTCGAGTCGATACCAGACTGCAAAATATTAACACGTCGAACGACATTTGTAGGTAAATCGGAGTAGACAATTTAAGAATAAAACGTTTGTGTCGGATTTGTAGATGACTAGTAGAAAAAGTATCATTTAATGTCGCACTGCTTTTAAAAATTTATCGGAAGTAACCAGCAGAATACACCAGTGCAAACGTTCTGTGTTGAATAAATCATCCAGCATATGCGACATGATCAAAGACGATAACTAATATGTTGATTTACGAAACCTAATCGTTGCCAACGTTAGGTCCTGCTGATTACTCCCAATATTTCTTTACTCAACAATGATCGTCGTCTGAACTCACCCTTATAATATAGTAATCGTACTGCTAAAGATTCTATTTGCGGATCAATGATCAATACCCAAAAACTGTTTGTAAACATGAGATGACAGTTTTACTGAAAAATGGCATCTCAAGAGTGGTTTTCCGGCAAATTGTCTGATTTATTACAGGAAGATCAACGAATTTCAACATTAAATGAATTAAAAGATCATCTTAAATCATTACCTCATGAAGAAGCCACAAGAATAGCCAATGTTCTTCAGTTGCCACTGGTATTTGACTGCTTAAACGACACCAATTCGTAAGTTAACCTTAAAATTGCTGAGTTAATACCGAAATTATTAAAAGTAATGTAGTAATTTACCGTATTGGTAGTCATATTTGGCTTTCCTATTAGTTTAAGATACCTAATATCATGAAGTAAAAGGACTGTTTATTGATTATATTTTTTTTTTGGGAAATTTTATTCATGAAGATATTTATTCTGGCTGGCAGGTCTCTACGTTTCTTGTCTCTTTATTATTTTGATATCTTTACTAGTCCGGCTTGTCACTCCATAGTCTGGCCTCGTAGAACTTCAATTGCCAGCAGCCTTCAGCATTCAGTAATTCAAATCATTGAATTAAGTCTAATACAATTAAACTTTCCATTTTTTATTTGAAGTCCGACACACTCATTATTTCAGCAATTCTCTGTTCAGGTTACAAGACTTGTTCAATTTTGACAAGAGTTATAAAAACAATATTTACAAAAAGGTTTTAGTGGTATCTTTCTAAAACTCCTAAAAAAGAGAAACCAAAACTACACAGTTTCATTTTTACTATGTATAAGGGTGTTTTTTAAGTTATGGAGAAAAATTCATAGAGACCAAAAGAAATTATTTTTCAACATAACCTCCTTTTGCACTAATACACTTAGCTACAGTGGCTTTCAACTCATCATCTGAGGAAAATTTCTGGCTCTGAAATTTTCTACAGATGTCTCACATCTGTAGGGTAAATGCATCCACAGCTTTATAAAATGACATGAACTGTGCGAGCTGGTTAACTCTGGTTGTAGTGCAACAACAAAGTTTTGGTTCTCTATGGATTCAGATGTATTTCTCAAATGGCTGGTTCAAGTTTTACATCATCTGTCTATAGACCTCTCCATTAATTGTGGATCATTTTTTGTATATTTAATAAACAAAATTTTTTCACAGTTTTAATAAGTTGTCACTATCGACTTTCTAGAATCTGATTGAGTTTTCATCTTCTTTGATGGTGGAGAGTGGTTATGAACCTATTGCATTGCCTCCTGCTTCATGAGAAGATTCTAATAAAATACCCTAGTCTCAGCACCAATGAGAATTCATGAAAAATAACTCTCATTGTTATCTAAAGTGGCCAAATGTTGTTCAGTAATTTCTTTCCTATATAGTTCCTATTCTAAGGAGTTTCAGAATTCATTGTGCAGAAACTTTTTCATCCTGAAATTTTCATACATAATCTTAAAAACTGTAGTTTTGAGTATTCTAGCTTCTTGAGCAAGCAGTTATGACCTTTATTTAATTTATAGTTCTGACAGCAGAAAATTCTCAACAAGCCTGGATATTTTCCTCAGTTCTTGCTTCAACCTGTCTCTGTGATGTAGGGTCATCCTAAATTGAGTCTCGACCCATCACAACAGTTTAGACCAAAATTTTATTTGATAAAAAGATAGACTGTTATTTTTGTACCGCTGGAATATTCTTCGACCAATAACTTTTGGTCCATTTTCCTCAACTAAGCAAATTTTTTGTATGATATAATTCTAATGGTTCTGTAGATAACCTGATAAGAGGCCCTCATGTTTAAGATTATTATACACAACAATAATAAAATACTTCCAAAAGCAAACACAAAGATGACCTATCACTAATTAACCTGGTTAACTTAAGATAACAAGAATGATTTTCCCTTAAAATTTTTAGTTATAGTTGCGTGGTTTCTGCCATTACTTTCATTTTTGATTGCCTAGATTAGTTAATGAAATGCTTTCATGTAACAAAACTAACCTTAACACAACAGTCATCACTTGGTTAAAAACTCATGCTTCCTAGGCCTGTTGCAACCAAACCATTAGAGGTCATGGTTCTTGAATAAGTCTCCATCACTGCTATAATATTGTATTTTAGAATTCAAATATATTTTACTGACACTTACTTAAGTTCTAATGAAATATGGCTCCTATTAGATTTATCAGTATTTAAGATTGGTTATTACACTAAAATTATTTTAGAGAACAAATAGATTTAGCTTGTGAAGTTCTTTCATTATGCCTAAAAAACTTAAACCTTGGTGAAAGTACTAACCGATATGGTACAGCATTGGAACGAGCTCTTATTCATCCCTATGTAGCAGTTAAACAGATGGCACTTAATGAAATAGAGCGATCACTTTCAAATGAGGAGGTTTTGTACAGATTATGTCAAAAAAATGTGCTGATAACCAATATTGTATCATGCCTAGGAGACAATGACTTAGGCGTTGCAAAACAGGCTTCCAATATCATCACAAGTTTGGGAATAACTGTTCCAGGAATTAATAAAATAACCAGTAATGAGATCCTGACAGAATTTCAACAAGTAATGAGTATAAATGAGGTTGTCAGGCTTAGATTTTATGAAGTAAGTATTCACACCATCCACTTATTCAAAGATTTCAAAGTTATATATAGTTACAATGTTAAAAAATCAACTGAACTCTTTTAAGTAAATTTTTAGACAATTGATAGATGCCATCAATCTCAACTAGTATATTTTTTTATAATATCATGGACATATAAATATGTTTATATGAATATACTTTTCTGGCAGAGATTCCTTGGTTATTTCTTAATTTTAATGAAATACTGTGTACTCTATTCATTGGCCCACTAAATGACATTTTAGATTAAATGTTCCTAATTTTTTTTCTGTATTAAACTAAAGTATTTTTTCTGTAATAATTAATTAGTAAAAATATATTTGATTCAGAACATATAGAACAGAATAGGATTTATTAACAGAGAAATTGTTACAACATACAAAATGAGAAAGAGTTTTGAGTCATAAATCGCAAACAACTTTCATCAAAATGACCACCTTTATTGTTAATTGCTACCTCACAAATATCTGACATCCTGTTTATTACTTTATTAAAATACTCAGCTTCCAACATGTCCCTTTTTTTTAAGTTTTCTAAAGGCTGCATAGTGTTTGATAGAGGGCCAAAGAACTTTAATTTAAATGTAATACATCCCGTACTGATTCGATGACAGACAGAGATTTCCATTCTATTAATTAATTTCTCTTTTTCTCTTTAAGATACCCGTAACATAGTTTTCAAGGCAGTGTAAGGTTGTTGTTTGTGTAATATTTCCTCACATGCAATATTTTCGAATATCTTTCTTTATTTAATTTCTGGTCTATTCATCATCAACATATCTGGCCTACTGCCACTAAAACATACCCAAACCATAAGATTCTCTCCTCCATGTTTAATAGTTCGTACAGTGCAAGCTTCTGAAGCCCTTTCATTAATTGAGCTCCTCACACCTATTCTATTAGAAGGAATGATTAACTGGTAATCTGAGGAGCAATTAAGTGTCAATTTCTATTAGACATCACTTTGATGAGCTGATCTTAACCTTCTTCGTGATTTTAAGCTGACCAGACCTTTATCTGTCTTCATTTGTTCCAGTTACTTGTTTTGTGTAAAGGGTATAGTATACGAGTTGTTTTGCAATTTGTTACCGTAGGCTTCCTCATGTAGGATCCAGATAGGGCTTCGCTATCTGACACTTAGCTGCTTTCTTGGTACAATTTTTAAAACCAAGTTTCAGACTAACAACCGTACAAACACTTTGAAGCACAATAAATTCAGAAATCGCAATTATCACCTTTGAATCCTTGAGTACATCTGCTAAAATTTTATCAAATGTGAAATTATTTATTAAAATTATTCATTGTAAGTAAACAACCCTTTTTTGGATCACAAAATGCAAAGGTAATGAAAGATATGTGTCCTTGGAAATTGACAAAAATTAAAGTTATAAGAAACGCGTATAAAAACTGACTAAAATTACATCAGATAGCTGAAGTAATCAATCAAAACTTATAGCAAATTATTTTTACCCCAGATTTAGTTTTCAGTTAAAAATAGCCACCACTTTCAAACTTTCAGATGGTAGTGTTAATTTAAGTGGTTTTTTAGCTGGGAAACTCTATAATTATACTCAGTGGTATACTCTATCATAAAATAATGTATCCATTTTTAATCAGTGTTACTGTTATAATAAAATTTTTAAATGTTTTAGATGATAATAAACATTTCAAAGCAATCAGACCACAGTTTTAATAAACTTAAATCAGTAGGGCTAATAACAAAAATTATAGATGAACTTGGAAACAACGATGTTCTGCTAAAGATGAACATAATTGAGATTTTGTCCCAATTGGCCCAGAGTGAACATGGTTATGAGTTTTTGGAAGAAAGTGGAATATTAGAGAAAATACTCCGTTTGATAGATGACGATGAGTTAACAACACAACTTTGTACACCAGGTTAGTGGAAACTAAGGCCCTTCAGCCTGTAAATATAGCTGTTTTTGAGATGCTGACATTTAAAAAGCATGTAACTCTTATTTATATTTTAGGTATAATAAAATTTTTTGGACATATTGGTCATAGGAAACCCAGAGAAATGATGATTAAATATCCTAGGCTATTTGATATGTTATATTCAAACATTGAAAGTGGTGATTTGATAATTGTTGGCATTTCATTAGACACAATTGGATACATAGGACTTACAAGTCAAGGGAAAGTTGCTTTAGAATCATCAGGTAAAGTATTGTTAAACTCATAAGATTTTTCGCGATTTTTTAAAAATTGTACAAAGAAAAGTGTGCACAAGTATTACATTGTATATATGTTTGAACACAGCAAATAAAGTAAGTGTGAATGGACAAAAACCCCAATTATTTAAAACTAATAGAGGAGTGAGACAAGGCAACCCATTATCGACCGTTCTATTTAACATAGTACCGGAGAATGTAATAAGGGAAAGCAATATCCATAGACACGGAATGCTACTCAATATGAAACAACTACTACTAAATTAACAACAGTATAAGTAAAGACAGTGATATTGTTTCTCATGTATTCGGTCTTTTCTTGAGTCCTAGTGTTTATTAAATTGTGATTTTTGGCTATATTGTATAAAAGCCGGTCCTCTGTTGATTCTTTAAATTATGCCTATACAGATTTTGAGTGTTAATGACTATTTGCATTTGAGTGTTAAAGAATAGATCGGAATTTAGTGTTCAAATTTTTATTTTTTGCTGCCGGCCCAACGTGATAAGCAAAATAAATAAATAACCAGATACAAGCAACGAGTTTATAGATCTTGGAGTCTACACCTGCTGAATTTAATTTTATTTGGCTACTTAATTTGTTTTATTACTCATAATTATGTCTGTGAACTGCTTCAGCTGCAATTCGACAACTATCTTCAAAGAGCCTAAGAAGAGTTCTGAAACTTTTGGATGTGCTTGCGATCACTGCAAATGTGTGGTGTGTCAAACATGCTCAGAAATTAGTGTAACCGAAATCCGTGCTATATTACGATCGGGTTGTGAAGGTTGAGGACAGTCTAAGGGAGGTAAATAGAAGTCTTGTTGATTTGCCTGGACACATTGAAGAATTGAAACAGGTTGGTGACTTGGCGCGTTCTTTGGAGGCGAGAATGGTGGAGTTTTCTAACAAACTTGGTCAAATGGCGAATTCTGCTGGTTCTGTTGCGGCTGTACAGTCTGAGGGAGTTACCAACAATGCCATACTCAATGAATTTCGTAACCGTAAGGAGCGAATGAATAACTTTATGCTTTATAATGTACCTGAAGGGAGTAATGATGCGACGAGGTAAACAGTATTATTTCCAACTTATCTGGATCAATTCCTAGGATTGTTAGTATTACGAGAGTGGGAAAGAAAAATATCAATGGCCGTCGATCAATAAAGGTTGCGTTGGATTCAGCATCGGCTGTTCAGGCCTTGTTCAAACAACGATATAAATTAAAGGCAAGGAAGTCTACTTGGGGTATGATTTGACCAAGCAGCAGCGGGATACTGAGAAACTGATATGTACTGAGCTTAAATCGAGAATAGATGCTGGCGAGAATAATTTAATATTCAAGTATGTGGATGGTCAGCCCAAAATACAAGAGCGGAAAAAAAAACTAAAATCTATCGGGGCAGCTCAGACTTCTAATTATGGTGGCTTAACTGTTTATTATCAAAATGTTCGGGGACTCAGAACCAAGCTGGTTGCTCTGGCTCAGAATGTTGCATTGCAGTCCTATGATGTAATAGCCTTGTCTGAGACCTGGTTGTCGAATGCATTTCATGATGCAGAGCTTGGAATGCATGATTATGTGATTTTTAGAAGAGATCGGTCCCTGGCCACAAATACTGCACTCAGGGGAGGTGGTGTACTGATTGCCATTAGGAAGCACATTCCTTGTCAGCTAATTGCATCGCCGGATAGTATTGAACATCTATATGTTTCTATTAATTTTGGCAAATGCGTTACTGTTATTGGCTGTGTGTATATACCACCTAGATCACTTCTGAAACTTACCAAATATTTAGTGATACCCTTGATAGCATCTCTGAGGCATATCCAGACTCTAAGTTTTGTGTGACTGGTGACTTTAATATTCCTAAAATGGCCTGGATCGAGGAGGCATTGAGTTCAACACCGTTTCCCCTGGATTCACCCGCTGGCCGTGAACTGGAGATATGTGAAATAGTGTCAAATATGTGTGCCTTTCATAATTTATTTCAAGTGAATAATGTAATTAATAAAACTGGTTCTGTTCTTGATCTGGTTCTAAGCCATGTAAATGATCTATCCCTGGGGATGGCTGATGATCCTCTGATCCTACCGGATGATTTCCATCCACCTCTTGAATTTAAGCTAATATTTATAACTAATAAAAAAGTTATTTCACCCCAATGTACTGAATTCTATTATGATTTTAAGTCTGCGGATTATATTTCGATAGATCATTTTGTGGGTTCGATATCGTCGGATCATCTGCTTTCGAACCGGGGGGTTAACCAGATGTTGAATATTTTTTATGATGTACTTTATAGGGCCATAGATTTGTATGTTCCGTTAAAGAATGGTATCTAGTAGAAAATTCCCTAGGTGGTTTTCTCCTGAGTTGAAAAACTTAATAATTTGTAAAAAAGAAGCACACAAGAGGTTTAGATCATCTGGGGAACCTCGGGACTATTATTACTTCTCTGCTTTAAGATCACAGTGTAAGAATCTATCACGTAGGTGCCATGTTGATTATATCACCAACATTGAACTCTCTGTTAGAGATAACGTGAAAAGCTTTTGGGACTTTGTTGGCGCACAGCGTGGCACAAATGACCTTCCTCCTAGGATGTTTTATAATGAACAATCTGTGGAGGGTTACTTCCTGACTATTGGAAGATCAGTTTTGTCACCCCGGTATTCAAGTTAGGGGACAGGGTAGATATCGCAAACTATAGGCCAATAAGTATTTTGAGTACTGTTCCTAAATTATTTGAAAACCTAGTAACTAAAGTATTGGCATCTAACTTGGGACCATCTATAATGGATGAACAGTTTGGTTTTCAGAGAGGCAAGTCTGCTGAATTGAACTTGATTTCCTATACGGACTACCTGTCGAGGACCTTGGAGAGTGGATCTGAGGTACATTCCATTTATATCGATTTCTCTAAGGCCTTTGATAAGGTCAACCATGGTGGGTCAACCATGGTGTTCTTCTTAAGAAGCTCAATAACCGTGGCATATCGGGTCCACTGTTGGGCTGGATTAGGAGTTATTTGTGTGGCAGAGTTCAAGTGGTTCGAGCTAATAATTTTAAGTCTGTCAACATTACTGTGCCCTCAGGAGTGCCTCAAGGCTCCCATATGGGGCCTCTGCTGTTTAACTTGTTCTTGAATGATGATGTGGCTGACTGCTTTCGGTCTTCCAGGTTCTTGCTTTTTGCTGATGATTTAAAGTTGTATACGACGGTTGAATCGATTGAGGATTGTGTGGGATTGCAGAGTGATTTGGATAGACTTAGTGTCTGGTATCAGTTAAACGGTATGGTTTTTAAATACTTCTAAATGCTTCTCTATGTCTTTCTCGAGATCGCGCAATTCATTGTTTTTTGATTACAGCATAAATGGGACTTCGCTCGTGTCCGTGATTAATGTTAAGGATCTGGGGGTTAAGTTTGATTCGGCACTGAGTTTTATTCCTCATATAACCGAGGTAACGTCTAGGTCTCTGAGGATGCTTGGGTTCATTAGGCGTTGCTCATCAGAATTTTCATCCATTACCTCTATAAAAATGCTGTACTGCTTGTTGGTTAGGCCTCTCTTGGAATATTGCTCATGTGTGTGGAACCCACCTTTTGCTTGCCATGCTAGGAGCTTGGAGCTTGTTCAGAGTAAATTTCTACGTCATATTAATTTTAAATTCTTTAACAATGATTCTTTTAGTTATTCAAAACTGACATCTGTATTAAACTTGAATACCCTGTCTAACCGGAGAGTTCAGCGCGATCTTGTAATGTTCTTTAAAATTTTAAATTCCATTGTAAATTGTCCAGAACTTTTATCTCAGATTAATTTGTATGCACCCTCTAGACATACTAGATCTACGTTGTCCTTCTCAAACCTTATCATAAGACAACCTACGGAGCTAATACCTTCATAACAAGATCTATGGGCATTGTAAATAACTGCCCATCACTGGACTTGTTCTCCAGCTCCTTGTCAGTTTTTAAGAGGCAGATCGGAGTTCTTTTCTGAATTTCTTAGTTTTAGCCTTTAGTTTTAAGTAGTTTTAAGTGTCATTTATATTGTAAACTTTTGTATTTTGTCTTTATTAGTTAATGGGCCTGTCCCGTAAATAAATAAATAAATCAATGTTTAATATACGCAGACGACCTGGTATTACTAGCTAGATCAAAGAAGGAACTGATTCACGTAACCAGAAGGATAGAAACCGCTGCAAGAAAAAGGGGGTTAGAAATCAATGAAGAAAACTCCACATACATGGTGATAAGACCTGAGGAAGAAACTAGAGATGAAAAGCTAGTAGTTAGCAACTGTACAGATGGGAAAATATATCAGTTTGGCAAAGCAGAAAACGTTACTTACCTGGGAGTGAACTTAAATAGTAAAAATGAAGAAAGCAGAGAAATAAATTACAGAATAAACAAAGGAACTGGAAGTGCAGGAGCTCTAACGAAATTATTTAGATCAAAATTGGTGTCTAAGGGAGCAAAAGAAAGACTATACAGGACAGTGATAACACCTGTAACCATATATGGATGCGAGTTATGGACGCTAAATAGAGCCGAAGAACAAAAATTGGAGATATGAGAAAGGAAAATATTACGAGGAAAATATGGGAAAAAAAAGTGGACGGAATCTGGATGAGGAGAACAAATAGTAAACTATGAACTTTACAACAGCCATTCAATAATAGCACAAGTGAAATCACAGAGGATCAGATGGCTATGTCACGTACAAAGATTGCCGGAAAACAGAGTAGCAAAAAAAATGTTGAGAGAGGCGGTAGTGGGAAAGAGAAGGAGAGGACGCCCAAGAAAAAAAATGGTGGAAGCAGTGGAGGGAAATACTAAAGATAAAGGCCACAGAAAAGACTGAACGGAGAAGAATTACCGATCAAGCCTTAGCCTACAAGGGCTGTAGAGCTACCTTATATATGTTTATATATATATATATATATATATATATATATATATATATATATATATATATATATATATATATATATATATATATATATGTATATATATGTATATATATATGTATATATATGTATATATATATATGTATATATATGTATATATATATATGTATATATATATATGTATATTATATGTATATATATGTATATATATGTATATATATGTATATATATGTATATATGTATATATATGTATATATATGTATATATATGTATATATATGTATATATATGTATATATATATGTATATATATATATATATATATATATATATATATATATATATATATATATATATATATATATATATATATATATATATATATATATATATATATATATATATATATATATATATATATATATATATATATATATATATATATATATGTATATATATATATATATATATATATATATATATATATATATATATATATATGTTTATCTCGTGTTTTTACGAGCTTTCATTTGACACCCCACTCGATGACCTAGTAAAAAAAATTTTTTTCACTTCCGATGTAACCCCCCAAAACTAACCCCATAAGTCAAAATTTAACTTTCAAAACTACACGGCTCTGATGAGGTCATCAGAAAAATAAATAACTTATTAGTACCAAATTTCAACTTTCTATGTCAAATAGTTTCGGAGAAAATCGGGTGTGACAGACGGACAGACACCGAAGTGATCTTATAAGTGTTCCATACGGAACACTAAAAAAGTGCAAGTCGGAGTTGCGCAATTAGTGTTCTGTACAGTGATTGCTTTTGAAATCAAAATTTTTGTTATGTATTAGTAATTTCACAAAATACACCACAAATGAATTTTTAACAAAGTTTGTTTCAGATATTTGTTCTTATATTCCAGATAAATTATCAAAGGTAGTGGGCTCGTCATAATTTTCATTCAATTTACCTTATGGAGAATATTCCAGAATGTTTTTGAAATTTTCTGATTGGTTCTCTTAAGGATAGGGTAAGGGGACAGTGATTTTTGGCGGTTTTTTAAAAATAATAAAAAAGTTTGCATTATACGAGGCTGGTTTGAAAAGTCCGTGCAAAAATAAAAACTACTTATGTGTTTGGGGTACACCTTTTTTATTTTTCGACATAGTCTCCTTTTAGGCTTATACACTTCGTCCAACAATGTTCTAGTTTGTTGATCCCTTCCGAATAATAGGATTTGTCCAAGTCTGCAAAATATCCATTAGTGTTTGCAATCACCTCCTCGTTTGAATAAAATCTTTGTCCCGCCAGCCATTTCTTCAAATTGGGGAGCAAATAGTAGTCCGAGGGAGCCAGTCTGGAGAATAGGGGGGTTGGAATCTTATTTCCTATTCCATTAATTTTGCGACCACAACTGCTGAGGTGTGTGCTGGTGCGTTGTCGTGATGAAAAGGACTTTCTTGTGGGCCAATCGCGGGCGTTTTTCTTGCAGCTCGGTTTTCAAACGGTCCAATAACAATGAATAATATTCACCTGTAATAGTTTTACCCTTTTCCAGATAGTCGATGAGGATTATCCTTGCGAATCCCAAAAGACAGTCGCCATAACCTTTCCGGCCGAAGGAACGGTCTTCGCCTTTTTTGGTGCAGATTCCCCCTTGGTAACCCATTGTTTAGATTGTTGTTTGGTCTCAGGAGTATAGTAATGTATCCATGTTTCATCCACAGTGACGAAACGACGCTTAAAGTACTCCGGATTCTTCTGGAACAGCTGCAAACCATCCTTGCAACACTTCACACGATTCCGTTTTTGGTCAAGCGTGAGCAATCGCGGCACCCATCTTGCAGATAGCTTTCTCATGTCCAAATGTTTATGCAAAATATTATGTACCCGTTCAGTCGAGATGCCCACAGCACTAGCAATCTCACGCACCTTAACTCTTCTGTCATCCATCACCATATCATGGATTTGATCAATGATTTCTGGAGTCGTAACCTCCACAGGCCGTCCAGAACGTTCAGCGTCACTTGTGCCCATATGGCCAGTCCGAAAATTTTGAAACCACTTATAAACTGTTCTAATCGAAGGTGCAGAGTCACCATAATGTTTATCAAGCTTCTCTTTAGTCTCCTGAGGCGTTTTGCCTTTCATAAAGTAATGTTTAATCACCACACGAAATTCTTTTTCGTCCATTTCTTGAAAATCACTCGACTTCCTTGATTCACACGAATGCCAAACACAAAGAAATAGACCAATATGGCTGAAACTTGGTGTGCGTTCATTCAAGAGATGCTACTAACTAAACATGACCTCGATACGCGCCGGTGGTGCCATCTCTCGGACTTTGCACCAGCCTCGTATATATATTTTTGAATTCATATTTTCACGACCTTTCATTTGACACCTCTCAATGACCTTGAATTTTTTTCCACTTCCGCTTTCACACCCCAAAACTAACCCCTTATGTCAAAATTTGACTTTCAAAATTCCACGGCTCTGATTGGGCCATCAATTCCTATAATTGTCAACTATGTCAAATAGTTTCGGAGAAAATCGGATGTGACACACAGACAGACGGACGGACACCGACGTGATCCCATAGGTGTTCCCGACGGAACACTAAAAATTATGGAATGTACTCATACTTTACAGATTGATCACAGAGATCTTTCCAATTACAAAGTACTAGACTTAAATTAACATAATTTAAATAATATTACATAATAATCTACATACACTTAAAACAACGCACGCAATTTAGTTTTGAAAAGACTGCACTTATTAAATATATCTACATTATTCCGGATTCCATTGTATAGCATACAAGCATTATACAATGGAGATCCCAGGTGATGGTTATTATGGGCTACATCTGATATATAGATATGATTTCTTGTGGTGTACGTTGGCACAGTGAAATATAAGTTGGACAGAAATGCCGGGTCATCAACGAGACCATTCACTACTTTGTACAAGTAGAGCATGCAATATTGTTTTCTACGTTTCTCTAAGGTTACCATCCCATAGCGTTCATGCAACAGTGTAGAAGAGATCATAGAGTTATATGAACCGGTTTGTTTATAATGCATGTAAAGCATCATTTTATTCTGAATCAATTGAAGTGTTTGCTTGTGACAATTATAAAAGGGTGACCATACTATACTCGCATATTCTAATATACTTCTAACTTAGGATATGTATAGGTGTTTTATGCAATTTGTACTTCTAAAATCTTTTGTGCTTCTGACAATTAAGCCATACATTTTGTTCGCTTTGCTTGCTGTATAGCTTACATAATAGTTAAACGTCAATTTGGAATTAAAAATCACTCCTAAGTCCTTTATCTTATCCTCATACAAGAGTGGGACATTCTCAATACTATATGTAAACTTTATCGGCTTCAGTTTTCTAGTATAAGAAACAACAGCACACTTACTTACACTAAGGTAAATCTTATTGTCAATTGCCCATTTTGCAACATTGTCTATATCATTCTGCAAAATCCGGCAGCCAGCAGGCGATCTGATTTCATAATAAAGTTTTAAGTTGTCAGCAAATAACAGGCAGGATGCATTTTTAACCACACCAGTGATGTCGTTGATATAGAGTAAAACGAGCAGAGGTCCTAGGTTGGACCCCTGCGGAATCCCGGATGTAGGTGTAAAAGGTTTGGACTCAGGATTTTAAAAACTTAATTAAATTCAAATCCTTCTCCAGCTTATCCAACAATATCGCAAATGAGACCTTATCGAATGCCTTTTCAAAGTCTGTATATACAATATCCATTTGGCCGCGCCGATTTAAAACATCTGACGTTGCCTGCGTTACCGCTAATAAACTACTAATGACAGATCTACCCTCCATAAAGCCGTGCCGATGATAGGTACTTATACTATGACGAACCGACGTTGATATACTGTTATAAATAATCTTTTCAAAAACTTTAGCTGCCGTTGAGAGTATTGCAATTGGTCGATAGCTCTTTATATCGTTTTTGTTACCCTATAGTTAGTTACTTTCACATTAGTTGACCAGTTAGGTTGGCATCTGGCCAAATTCTTGAAATTTAAGCCTGGACTGTAGATTTTGCTGAGACATCCACATTCACACAAAAATTCTAAACATCGTTGTGTTATAAGTAAGTGTGTATTTCCCCCTAAATGTTCAAAGAATTAAAAAACCTTCAACAATTAGCAGGATTTAATTTGATCACAAAAAAAAATGTCATTTATTTCCCAAGTGTAAAAAAATCATGTAAATGTTCAAAGAATTAAAAATACATACTTTTGTTAATAATTTGTTATTTGCTACAATATTTATAAGGGACATTGCAATTAAAAAAAAACTTTTTTAGGTAATCAAATAGAAGCAGTAATTAAAATGATATCAAGACTACTCAGTTCTTATCCAACTGAAATTCGCGTAAGGGCGTTAAATTGCATCGAAAACCTTTTAAGAGTTCCAGATAGTAGACCCGATATAATAAATATGGTTCAGACCTGGTATCGATTACTAGGTCCGGATCCAATGGAGACTTTCTTATTTTAAGATATGCGAAAAATCCGTTTTCAGAATTGCGATTGGCAGGCCTAGGTATTTTAAATGCTATCGCTGGACAAAATTGGGGGCAGGAAGCAATTAAAAATACACCAGGTAATGAAAAACTCTTATGTATGTAAATACATACACAGTGACCTAACTCGACTAAATAGTCGGGTTAAGCCAGTATGTTAAACAACTGTCTATGTTGAATTTTTTGCTTTAATGACAGCTTCCTTAAGACTTCTCATACTTAAAGGCACTTATAAACAGGACGTTTACGACATACTGTTGGGATTGATTACACCTTAAAACTTGGTAGGTTTGTTCACTGGTTAGTATAAGCTGTGGCATCACATACCTATGATCAGTGTTGCAAATAACGTAGATGTCGACTCTGCATCTTGCATGATGAATCGGCAGAGCATATTTACGAGGTTGCTTGCAGAGGGGAAAAATAAAAGTTCCCCACGTGTTGTGTTAAGGAGACAAAAGTTGCCTCACCTAACGTATCAATCAGCTTCATCCTAAGACTACATTTATTAGAAGAAATTATATGTAAATGTGAACCACAATTGATCTTGTAGGCCATAGTGGAGAGCCAGTTTTCGATCTAATGTAATCTGAGAAAACAAATTTTGATTGGTATAATTTAGCCATGTGATTACCTGTATTTTCGACACGTTAATATGCATAATACAGAAAAAAATAATATCATTTATCTATCACAGTGGGCATTTGAACACTAATTTTTGATTGTTATTATATTTAAATAGAGGAATGAAATTATTTTTGGTAAACACGTGAATTATATTGAGTAAGCCTATCTTTTCATAAAACCTATTGTCGCGAAAGCTAAATAACTGAATAAATGTCGATTGTATAACGTTTTCTTTGCACGAGAGATTTACGGTCTGTTTAAAAATGCGTATTCATTACAATTTTTAGGAGCAAAGGTCAGCAATGTGTCACACAGAAGCGGTCTTGAAAAATTTGTAGATTTCATTATTGCATCAGTATTCTATGCAACATAATTAATAAAGAATTATTAAAAAAAGTTTTAGCGCTGGGTTTTTCAAAACAAAATGCTCAATACATAAAAGGCACTGACAACTATCTTTTACCTTTTATTGTTTCATAAAACTGTCCGTGAAGATAGGAAAAGAACAGCATATGTTAATAACGTTTTCAGTTTTTAAAAGTGAAATTTAAACTTTCTTTCATAAATAATAATTTTATAGTTGGTCCAAGCTGGTCAACATTTTAGATAAAGAAACGTATGTATACGATCATTTTTAGAATATTTCTCTGTGTAGTAGATGTTCATAACATGCTACTTTTTATTTATACAGGGTGGTTCATAGAAGTGTGGTAAACTAAACATGCTTAGTGTCAAATATAAAGTAAATTGGGAATGTGGAATCTTTGGTACGATGACACTACTCAGTATATATCACCACTACACCGAACACTATATTTTTGCACTCGACGCGCGTTTCACTAACCATGTTAGCTTCATCAGAAGTGATGATTGAGGTGAGGTATATGTATGTGGATGATGTTTTCGCGATTTTTAATACAAAGAAAGCAAATATAGATGATTTTGTTTCCAAATTAAATAGCCGGTATGATTCCATTAAATTCACTTACGAAATTGAGCACAAAGGGCAGGATATTTTAATTATTAAAAATAGTAATAGATTAGAATTTGATATCTATAGGAAAGACAGTAACAGATAGATATATTCCTAAGGATTCATTTCTTTGTTTGGTCACTTTTCCTCTGAATAGAGTAAACTTCAATAATGAAAGGAATCGTATTAGAAATATAACTAGAGTTAATGATTATGACGATAACTTAGTAAACAAGTTAATAAATAGACATAAGTTGAGGTTAAATATTCAGAATTCCACCTTTTTTACACGCGAAGAAAATAAGACCAAGTATGTCTCCATACCATATAATCCGAAATATAGCAGAGGACTCAGTAAGGTATTTAATAAGGTAGGCCTCACCTTAGTCTATAAGTCATCAGACAATCTGAGGTATATCTTAGGAAATCCCAAAGATAAGATTCCTAATTGTGAGAAAAGTGGAATTTATGAAATTAGTTGTAACGACTGGGACAAAAAGTATGTTGGGCAAACTAAAAGGTCAATTAAAACACGATTTAAAGAACATTTAGCACACTTAAAATACAGTAGAACAGAAAAGTCTAGTATTGCCGAACATGCCCTTGAAGCTGATTATACTGTAACATTAGATAATCTAAGATTAATTAAAAATATATCTGATAGGAGATTGTTGAACGCATACGAAAGTATGGAAATTATTAAATGTAAAAGTAGTTTAAATAAAGACAGAGGGCCTATTCCTTATAGTCCCCTCTATTGGTTACTCGACTGGAACTGATGACCTTGCCTATGTCATTAGTTCCGCCTGAGTAATTCAAGGGTTAGACTAAGTATAAATAGGGTAGATTTGTAGTTTAGCTTTAGTCAATCATCACTCTTGATGAAGCTAACATGGTTAGCGAAATGCGTGTCGAGTGCAAAAATACAGTGTTTGGTGTAGTGGTGATATATACTGAGTAGTAAATAAAAAGTAGTATGTGTTTGAATTTAACAGATTCTGAGATTTTTCTTAACAGGACAGCAAAATCATCTGAAATATGCATGATTATATAAAGGAATTAAAGAAGTCACTCGTATGCAGGAAACAAAGCAGGTTTAAAGCGAGTGGAAAAGACACAACCACATGAGAATTTAACAGTGTCTCACTGCCGTTCTGGATCGAATGCACGATCTCGAGAGTATGCGCCCCTGCGCTTTATTATCTAAGCTACAGCGCCAGCGTACTTTACCCTGCGAGTCAGAGATCTATTTGGTAGCCACCCCTACCACAGTCAAGAACCCATCTTTGTTTTTTTGACTTAACACCCATCGGCGTTATCAGTAACTAAACGGAACCTGGGAGCTACAATTTTACTGTTTCGTCTGTTCGCCGGTCTTTGTACTATACGTTAAGGAATATGTAAGGTGTACAAAGAATGAAAGAAAATAATATCGGTTTTAGGGTCACCGAGCCCATAAATAACCGGGAAAATATCTAAAGGTAAAATCACAACCACAAGAGAATGGGAATTGAACCCACCATTTCAGGATATGCGGCAGTGCCACAGCGCCAGCGTGCCTTGTTCTGCCAGTCGACGATATTTTATCCCTCCTCAGGCTTGTGCTACATAATAGTTAATTTTAAGTGCTTTTGCTTTAAGTACTGTTATTACAGCGCTAGTACACAAGATTTTGTTGGTTTACTTACTCAAGTTTATTCCATAGTATATAATCAACAATAATTAGTTATTATTTTGCAGGTTTAATTGAATTTTTGTTGGACAGAAGTGTAGAAACGATAAAAGAATGCAAGGAAGCAAAATATGAAATTGTAAGACTGTTATCAATGAATGCTGCATTTGATAACAGTACATTAGAGAGGCTTCAAACGTTTGTGAAAGAAGGGCCGTTTTACGTTTATGCTGTTACAGAAGTTGCTATAGAGGGAAATTAGTTTTTATATTTTGACTATTTTTTATACTTATATAGCATTTTTTGTCAATAAAAAAGAAATATATTATATGTTACCTTGAGACCAGTAATTTTTTCATTCGTTCTGTTATATGAGAGGGTTTATGTTACAGCAAACATTTTTTTTGTGAGCATAGCACATATGCTGCACGGAAATCCCTAAAGCGTTATAAGGGCGACGCATGTGCGGAAAAAAGCGATTCATGTTGGTCTTGAATCGCTGTTAAGTTGTACTCGGTGAAAAATACAGTATTGGGCCAATCATTCCAAAGGGATGATAGACAATAGACAGTTTATTCATCTTTTTAGCTACAAAAGTTGTAGATAAGACATGTCAACAAAGGGATGTATGATCCCATCTTAGGTAATATCAAAAATAATAAAAAAAAGAAGAAATCTTACTATTAAACACATTAATGCACAGTAAATACAAGATATAACAAAAAACATAACATATTTATAACAAACAAATTTGTAATAAACAAAGTACATACTGAAGATGCCTCAACTAAGTAAGGATGCTATAAAGAATAACATTCACTCTCTGCCCAGTAGATAACTTTCAAATTCAGTTACAGAATAAAAAGTTTTATTTAATAGTATAGTTTTTATTCGTTTTTTAAAACGTGCCATAGATTCAATCCTTTTTACATTTTCCGGCAGTAAGTTGAATAGTCTGCAACCTAAGTAATGACTAGTTTTTTTAACATATTCATGATTGTGTTTTTCAATATAAAAATTTTCTCCGTTTCGAGTCGGATAACGATGAAAAGATCCATGCGAAATGAAGCTATCTTGATTTTGATAGATATACATTAAGAGTTTATATATATATATATATAAATACTTGTAACTGTTAATATTTTTCTATTCTTAAAGACTTCCCTACAGGAAGCTTTATATGGCATACTAAAAATTAGTCTCATGATTCGTTTGTCCAGTTCTTGCGCACTTCCCCAAACCGCCAGACCATAGGACATGGCTGGGTACGCATTAGCGTAATAGACAGTTATGAGATTTGGAACACTTAATGAGTTTTTTAAAGATTTTATCATAAAAAAACATTTATTTAGTCTTGAGCAAAAGTCATCTATGTGCAAACTCCATTCGAGGTTAGAATCTATTATGATTCCTAAAAACTTTGAACTATGGCTAACAGGCAAATTCATATTATTAAATACAATATTTAGGTTTATTGGTTTGCGCATTTTTGTCTTAAATTCCATAGACACGGTCTTTGATAGATTTATTATAAGGTTATTCTTTTTACACCAGTTTGAGAACTCAGTCAATATTATTTTAATTTTTTTCTCCAAAAGTTGAGATGACTATGGTCGTATCGTCAGCGAACATAAAAACTATTCCACATGAAATGTATTCAGGTAAGTCGTTTATGAACAACAAGAAAATTAGAGGACCCAGGACACTGCCTTGAGGGGTCCCTAAGTCACAGTTCGTCACTTGCGAAAAAATATTACCAATTTTTATTTTAAAGTTTCTACCTTTCAGAAATGAATTAAACCATTTATTTAGTGGTCCTCCAATACCTAGCCTTTCAAATTTTTTAACAACAAAGCCTGGGTCTATTGTGTCAAATGCCCTTGTTAGATCAAATAGTAGAGCTACTACTTTCTCATTTATATCAAGTTTATTATATATATTCTTTATAAAGTCGATCGCTGCGGTCTTGTAGAGTGTTTTTCTCTAAAACCGTGCTGGTGTGAGGTTAGAACTTTGTTACTATCAAGAAATGGAGTTATCTTATTGTAAATAACTTTTTCGAAAACCTTTGAAAAACAGTTAAGTAAAGATATAGGCCTATAATTTTCAATTAAAAGAGGATCGCCCTTTTTGAATACAGGTAAAATGTTAGCCTCTTTCAGTCGCGAAGGGAAAATACCTTCATAAACAGACATATTTATTAAATAAACCAGGCAAGCAATTACTTTAGGCGAACATCTCTTTAACAAAGCAATTGGTACCTGGTCCCGTTGATTTTTTATTGGGTAACTTTTTTATGGCAGACCTAACATCCCGTGAAGTTACATTAGTATATTGAAAGGTATCAAAATTTTTTTTTGATACAGTGCATTCCTGTGATAAACCGTTACTGAAGTGAGAATTTAACTTATTTTATACAACAGTAGATAAATAGTTACTAAAGCTACTTGCTATGTCTTCTGCATTAGTAAGAGTGACATTATCTGTGCATATTTGGTTAATGTATCTTTTGGAATTGTTCTGGTTTTTGCCATTTAAAAAATTAATTATATTCCAGGTGGTCTTTGTTTTGTTTTTTGAGTTATTTATTTTCCTGTTATAGTAGTTTTCTTTTTCTTTCTTAATTTTACTATTTATGTCCTTTTTTAGGTGTTTATATTTATTTTTAGTCGAAAGTCCTCAGTACGTTTCTGTAACCAATGTAAATTTTTTAAGTTTTTAAGATCCCCTAGGAGCTCATTAGAAAAATTAATTTTTTTATTGTGTAGCTTATTTTCCTTAACCTCTTTATTTGGACAGCTTATTTGAAAGCACCAATTAAACACATCAAAGAAGTGTTCAAAGTTTTTTTCAATATTGATTTGAGTAAAGTCTATTTTAAAAGAATCAAAAAGAAAATTAAATTCGTTAATTGAACCATTGTCAACCACCCTATGGTACCGGACCGTTTCCCGTTGAACTGCCTCTGGTAATATTGCTTGCTCGTCATGACAATATATAAGTTGAGAAAAATGATCGGAAATTCCAGCAACAGAATTTTTGCAAGAAAAAAGTTCTGGTTTGGACGTGATGACATAATCAAGACCAGAGATACTGGTAATATTTTTTCTGTTAGTAACAATTCTAGTTGCTCCATTAAGCAAAGATGTTAGTTTATTAGAGTCAAATATATCCTTAAGCATTTTATAGTATTTACAGTTTCTACTACTAGGCAATGTTAAGATCAGAACAGATTAAAATATTTTTATAATTATCTAAAATTTTTGTCAATAGTTCAGAAAAAATGTCGAGAAAACCCTCAATGTCAGTCGACGTTCCTGGTCTATACACTAATAATATGCAATATTTTTTGTATTCTATGGCAGCACATTCAAACAGCATTTCAGTAGAAAATTTATTATAGTCATGTAATATTTTACAATTTTCAGAAACACTATTTTTTGCATAAATCACAGTGCCACCATGTTGGTGGTGTATTCTACTAAAGTCACACACTTTATCATAGCCATTTATTTTTAAATAATCCATACTGGCACTAGATATATAAGAGTGCTTTAAAAGTTTTGTACGAGGAGTAACAAGCTAAACCTCATACGGATGTGATGTATAAGCGGGACGTGTAGTAATAGCATGCACCGCTCTGGGAGGAGCTACGTCCGTTGAACTCTTTCCATGAAAATATTGTCGAATTGTCGCCAACCGTTCTCAGATGTTCAGAGGTATCAAGATTTCTGGCGAGCTCTGGGCTCAGGCAAGCAGCCTCTTTTGAATAGAATCTAATAAATGCAGTATATGTTTGAGAGCAGAGCCCCAAACACTGGAGCAGTATTCTAGTACAGAATTAACAATTGTTGTGGAGTGTAAAGCTTTTTAGATTGAAATAGTATTCCCAGATTTGGAGCTTTCTTTGTTATGCATGCGACATGTTCATGCCAAGACATATTTTTCTTCCACATTAACGGCCAGCAACTTAAGTGACGATGCTAGAGGAATGGTGTCCCGACGTAACTGCCGGGTTCCGCAACGTTAACTTTTTTAGAAAAAATTGCCGTTTGGATTTGTGTAGCGTTAAATTCTACTTGGTCATCCCAAGAAAGAATTTTTTCCAGGTCTTTGTTAAGTTGAATGCTCCTGCTGTCTGAGGATATTTTAAGTCTGGTCCTTTCCAGCAGATTGTTAATGTAAATAAGAGAGTAGGATACAGTATGAAGCCTTGTTGCACACCGGTGTTGATGGTGAAGGTGCTGGAAAGAAATTCGTCGAGTACCACCCGTAAAGAATGCTCTCTAAGGAATCTTGAGAACCATAAACAAACCCCTTCATCCATACCATAAGAACGTAACTTAGCCAATAACCCGTTATGCCACACGGTCTTATACCTTGGATATATCGAGTTCAACCCCTCGACACTAATAATATTAAATCCTTTAACAGGTTGACTGCCGACCACTCCGATCGGAGTGCGTCGGGTCTCTTCGCCAACGCCGTCTACTCCGATCGGAGTTCGACATGCGTTCTTACGAAACGTTTTAGTATTCCATCGGCGTTGTATATGAAACGTGTTTCTAGTGGTGGCGTTGCTTAAAAACGCAAGTTCTAACAGGTGCTTAAGTGGTTCCGCGGATTTGCTTTTGGTTTGGTTGTAATCTGCCGTACAATATGGACAATCAACCTGGGCCTTCTGGTATTAAAAAAAGACATTGTAGTGATGAAAAAAAGGTATATGATAAGAAAAAGAAGCTAACTGACACTGAATTATTGCAGCTATTGGAAGAAAGCGGAGGTAGTAGTGACGAACATTACGTACCAGACACAGACGATAGTGATGTAAATTCAAGCTCCGAGTCCGAAGAAGAGAATTTTATAGACCCTATTCGGCCACATCAAACACTTCCTAGCCTTGATGAGATAAAATGGAACGACAGAGGTGCGTTAAAACAAATTTTGTTCCAGAAAACCCAGGAATTATTGGTGCAAATTCCAGGACAGGGTGCACCTATCGATTTTTTCGAAATGATCATTGATGATGATTTTTTACAAACTATTGTAGAACGAACGAACTCTTACGCAGTCGAGGTTTTGCTGCGCCCAGAAACAAGTACAAAATCACGTATTACTAATTTTAAAGATCTTACTCTTGACGAACTAAAAATTTTTTTGGCCCTGTTACTTCACACTGGCACAATATCCTTGAGCCGTCTTAACGATCATTGGAAAACTGATCCGCTATTTAATCTACCTGTTTTTTTAGAAAATATATGTCAAGGAATAGATTTTTGCTTATCTTGAGGTGTTTGCATTTTACATCTCCAGATATGGATCCGGCAGATCGGCTAGGAAAGATTAGATTTGTGGCAGACTTTTTTAACAACAAGATGGGAGAAATTTACTATCCTGGAAAGAGAGTTGTCTTTGGATGAAGCTATGGTACTTTAACGGGGTCGTCTCCAGTTTAAACAGTATATCAAGAATAAGCGTCATAAGTATGGTATGAAGTTATACATGCTGATAGAGCCTAATGGACTTATTTTGAAATTTCGTGTCTACGAAGGTGCGACAGATGTTTATGGTGGAAGCGGACATACTGAAAATATTGTTTTACATTTATTGGAGGAAAAATTGGGTGTGGGACATGCTGTTTATCTAGACAATTTTTACAATAGTGTTAATTTAGCTAGGAAATTACTTCAACAAAATACATACTGCACTGGTACGCTGAGAGCTGAGAGGAAAGATAATCCGAAAGAGGTAATGAGTGCAAACTTAAAACGTGGTGAGAATAAATCTATGTTTTGCAATGGAGTGCATGTCGGAAAATGGCGCGATAAACGCAATGTTCAATACATTTCAACAGAATTTGGAAGCGAAATGGGCATTTTTAAAAACAAAAGAAATCAAGAATCTGAAAAACCTTCCGCAATCATTGGATATAATGCTTTTATGTCCGGTATAGATAGACAGGATCAAATGATGGCATATTATCCTTGCAGCCGTAAAATCATTCGGTGGTACAAAAAGTTATTCATGCATGTGCTGCAAATGAGCATGATAAACGCCTATTTTTTGTGCAATAAATATTCGCGGTCTGACCAGTTACGATTATATGACTTCCGATTGGATGTCATAAGAAATTTACTAGCCAGACGACCAATTACTAATTTGCCGCAAATTCCTCCAGGCCAAATAAATGTCCACAGCATTAGCAAAGTAGAAAAAATTGTTAGTGAAAAAAAAGGAACTAAAGAAACAAAACGGGGTAAGCAGAAAGGAATGCAAAGAATGCAGGAAAAATAAAATAAGAAAGCAAACAGTGTATGAATGCAAAATGTGCCCTGGACAACCAGGTTTTTGCCTTAATTGCTTTGAGGATTATCATAAAAATGTACAAAAATGATTTAGAAATAAATGTTTTGAGTTCATGAGTTCGATTTATTATTTCTTTACTTATTTAATTGGACACTCCGATCGGAGTGTTCGGCATCTAGTAAAAATTTTCACTTGCAATGCCGATTACTCCGATCGGAGTGAAATTTTTTTTTTCTAATATTTTGAATGGCACATAAAAAAAACACATCCAAGACTCATTTTAATTCATATTTACCACAATAAAATAAAAATATTTGGAAAAATCTTACCGGCGTCAACCACAAACTCAAAAATATAGATCGGCAGTCAACCTGTTAAAAGATGCTGATTGATAGTCTTTTCCATGGAAAATACACCAATATAAAGAGCACGTACTTTCATAAAGTTTTAAGTGTAGTGCAGTCTTACGATACTGATGGAAGAAAGCGAATAAACGCTGCTAGCATTGTTGGTAAATCTTAATGGAATACTAGCCACCACTTAATAATTTTACATGTTTGAGCGTTTTTGCGCCTTTGCTTACAGCTAAATATTTAATTTGTGTTTCACCACCAAAATCAACCATGAAGTTGGAAAACGACAATAATTACTGTTTTAGTATTAGTTGTAGGATTTTTTTAGTTTTGCTTTCAGTTAACTCACCCTTTCAAGTTGTTCATCCTACAAACTACAAGAGGAGAGGCTAATGAAAAAAAAAATCGTTTATATTTTTAAAGTAATTTATTATATATTGTAATTACATAATGCAATACAATATAGATCTATTTAATGTTAAAATTATGAAAAGTACAACAGAGAATAATAACGGCCTCGTTGAAAAAAAAAACGATATTGATTTCAAGTTATTGATTGTCAGTTACTTCGTAACGGAACATTATGAATATTAAATATAAACAATTTACTTTGTTAACTGATCACTTAATTATTTACTTTCTACAAAACTGCAGTTTTGTAGATTTACCACATTTTTAATTTACTCCATTTTTCAGTGCAATATCTTCTAAACTAAGATGCTTTCGTTTTGAAGGATTTACACAGATACGTAATACTATAAACTATATATTTGGGTTTTCGGTAAATAAACTTTTTCATAATTTTATAGCAGGTCAAACGACTTTAAAATTCTAATTGTAGGACTACCTCTACGCGTGACTACTGTTTCCCTAGTAAGCAGAAGAGAGGATAACGCTGTGAACTCGTCGATCGACGGACAAATTCAATTTACAACGCAATAATCAACTCGTCTTTTTTTGTTAATAATTAACGAATCAAGTTAATTTTTGCGTAGAAACAGTCTTTAGGCTTGCGCGCTTCTTATGGATATAGTCGTTTGATAAAATTGTTTATTTAATTTGTTAATAATAATGAATAAACTTTACGCTGAAAAATTTCAATATTTTAAAAAAATTGGCCAAAATGAACAATGTCGGCTGATTTTTCGTACATTTGCGAGTATTATATTAAAAATTAAGGATAGTATGTTAATTTTTGCAGCATTGATGTGGATAAATAAACAAATGCGCACGAGCTCTTAGCGCACGAGCTCTTAGCGCACGCGCGCGGTGTCATGCAGCTAATCGTAGTGAAAATTTGTTTTCTGAATGCTTTCAGCTGCCAAAAAGACATTTCGTTTTCTTATTTGGTTATTTCATTTGAAAATGAAATAACCAAATATTAATGTTAATTTGTCGTAGCAAAATTAAATAAGAAAACTAAATGGTGTAACTGTGTAGATATAAATTTTCAAAGTAAAGATTATAAGAAGGTATATGCACACTTCAAAATTACTTTTATAATTTTTATCGCCAAAATTCAAAAATTAATTTTAAATCTATAAGACTATTTTAGTAAGTTGTATATGAACAGCATTCCCTATAAAGAAATGATATTCCAATGCTGCCTGGAATCTAAACTTTGAAAATTGTATGTGAATATAAACGCAAGAACTAAACATTCTGAGGGATGCAAAATTATGTCATATGAGTAAAAAAAGCAAAAACAGTTCCAGTTTCAATTATTTATCGTTCTTGTGGACGGGCCTATTTTCTATCTTTTAGACACAACCTCGCTTCGCATGAGCATTTAAAAACCTTTGTTTTGTAAACTCTTTTTTGCAAATACGACAAAAAAAGATTTTCTTATTTTTCTCAGTAGTTAATTCAACATGTCTTATTGGTATTGCATTATCATGATCATTTAAAATAGTAGCATTATTAACGATAGTGATATCTTCGGCAGCAGGCAATGTTTCTAGCTCTATAGGTCTTTCTAAAATATAAGGAGTACCCTTTAGAGCTTGATCAAAATCAGGTTCTTCAACTGGTCTACAAATCAAATTATGTTTAGTTATATAATGATGTATCATGCGGTCCATAGCTTTACACTTATATTCGCAAAGTTCACAATTCACATTTGGCTCTTGTCCACATACTGTAGAATGCTTATTTAATTTTGATAGTTTTTCAAATGACATAGCACATTTGGGACATTCATGAAACACCCCTGTTCCACATTTTTCTATATGAATTTTGTAATTTTTCGCAGTTTGACATAATTTGTTACATTTGCTACATCGGCGAGATTGTCCTTGAAATCTTCGCCTGTTAATTATAGAACTTGCTTCACCACTTGATTCGCAGTTTTTAGAGAAAGCTTCCAATCCTTTTAAGTGGATACCGTGTCGTTTTATTAGATGGCGATGAAAACAACTTTTTACATGAGTTCTATATGGACATAACGTACATTTATTTAACTGATTGATGTCAAAATCATTTTCTGGTTTCTTCTTGGCTTTTTGTTGCTTTGAATTAGTTTCCATTCTAAAATTATTAAATAGTATTAAAACAAATTTAAGCTGTTGAACTCATTTTGCGAAATTTAAATTAATATCCATCAAAACTGTAGGTTCTTTTATTTTTAACTGACGAACATTGAAAACAACAAGAGAAAGGATAAAAAAAAACATGTAATAACTATCGTGAAAGCGGCTATTCCCGCTTGTAATTAAGAGTTATAACATCTTACAACATTGTAAACCAAAAAAACGCATGTATATAGCAATTAAAATTTGACGGTATTAATAATTCCAATAAGAGATAACCGGCCAAGTGCAAGTCGGACTTGCGCAATTAGTATTCCGTACGTTGAATGCTTTTAAAATAAAAATTTTTGTTACGGAAGTATAAAATGATCAATGACTTCACAAAACCCACCCCAAATGAGTTTTCAACAAAGTTTTTTACCGATCTTTACCGAAAACTGATGACCTTGAAATTTTGGGTTTTTTTGTATATCAGATAAATCAATAAATAATAATAAGTAACGCTCCTAAATACCACGCTTAAAGCGTTCACTAAAATAATCTTGGGGGAGATAGGTACAAATATACAAATCAGGGCAGAACAGCAAGGTTTTCGAAAAAACAGATCCACCATTAACGCAATCTATATCATTAAACAAATAGCCGAAAAATCGGTAGAGTTTAACAAGCCTGCATTTATGTGTTTTGTAGACATGACTAAAGCTTTCGATCGAGTTCGACTAACAAACATCATCAAAATAATGCGAGGAAAGGAAGTAAACTAAAGACTAATAAACTTAATAGACGACATAAATAACCAATGTAGAACGAAAATAAAAGTAATAAATGAACTAACTGCCAATACGCACAGGAATAAGACAAGGCGATTCGCTTAGCCCATTTATATTCAAATGGACAAAATAATTGAAAATCTACCCAAGACAGCTGACTACAAAATGAGAAATACCTGCTTTAATGTTGTGTGTACCTACGCTGACGACGCGGCACTTATCGCTGACTCAAAAGATAACTACAATCATTTAATTAAATGCCAAAGCAATTGAATATGGTCATTAACACAGAAAAGACTAAATGCCTAGTAACATCCAAGGAGCCAATAAGATGTAAGTTAGAGATAAATCAGAAAATTATCGAACACGTGCATCACTTTAAATATCTGGGAGTTGAAATAAGAAGCTATGGAAATATACAGAAGAAAGTAAAAAAACAGACATCGAAGGCTTCCCGAATCTCGGGCTACCTAAAGGACATTGTATGGAGGAACAAATACCCTCAATAATGACAATAAAATAAGAATATATAAATCAACCATTAGACCCATTATAACATACGCAACTGAAACAAGGCCAGATACCTCCAGGACACAACAAATGATGAGAACGGTGGAGATGAAAATAATAAGAACTATACACGGAAAAACATTACACGATAGAATTAGAAGTGAGGACCTTGGACAGCAAAGTGGGATCCAAGACATAGGAAAATGGGTAAGACAACGAAGGCAATGCTGGAACAAGCACAAAGACAGAATGGACGACAACAGGATTGTAAAAAACGCGAAGTTAAATATCCCAGTCGGAAAAAGATCACGAGGCACGCCACCGAAGTGTTAGAGAGAATGTTGGACGTCAACACCCGAAGAGACATAAGAAGGTTAAAACAGGCCACGGCTACCTATACATGTTACACATGTTAGAAAGAAAGAAGAAGATAAATTATTGAAGGTAATGTACTCGTGATAATTTTCGTTCAATGTGGTGAATATTCTAGAATATTTTCAAAATTTTGTGATGAGTAGGTTTCGAAATAAAGGGGGGACAGCGATTTTTTCGCGATTTTTTAAAAATAATGCACAGAAAAGTGTGCGCAAGTATTAACATTATATATATATTTTTGAACTCGCTTTCATTTGACACTTCACTCACCCCTCAAAACTAATCCCTTAAGTCAAAATTTAACTTGTAAATCTACACGGCTCTGATGAGGCCATCAATTCCTATATTAGTACCAAATTTCAACTTTCTATGTCAAATAGTTTCGCAGAAAATCGGGTGTGATAGACAGAGAGACGGACAGACACCGAAGTGATCTTATAAGTGTTTCGTACGGAACACTAACAATCCCTTCAAATTATGGTTGGTAGAAACATCCTCTCTGTGCTGATTTATTTACAGCGTTGCAAAATTGTCGTGCTCCTTAAGTTGGTTTGTTGTAGACGATTGTGCCCGTTTCTGCACCGCAGCCTGTTGGCTTACTGTACTTCCTTTCATACCCTTCATGTGGTAATTTATCACCGTGATGTAAATTTTCGAACAGTTTATGTCTGTTTGGAGTTATAGCGGCACATTCATATAGGCTGTGTATATAGGTTTCTTTCTTTGCACCACATAGTCTGCATGTAATGACACTGTTGTGGATACCCATTTTCAGTTCCACCAGTAGTTTGATCTGGACCCTTGTTAAACAAAGGACTAGTTGTTAGTTTCTTTGAGGGGCTGCCTACTAATTCCGTTCCTGTTGTTGATATGACTACCAGTTAGTTGTCGTTTTTACCACCTGTTTTGGTATACCAAACGCTAGCTCTAGACTGGTCCTGCTTAAACCGGAATTTGGCAAGATTAATTTTCTGTTTTGATTGATATTGTTATTCCGGCCAAATTATGATTGCTATAAACATCTCTGCGCTCTATTGCTTACATTGTTGTAAAATGGTGGTCCCTTAATAACCAACGGGAATAAATATCTCTGCGCTCTTTTTGCTGCAGTGTTATAAATTGGTGTCTCTTTAATTAAAAACGGGAATATTCAACTATAGTTTTAAAATTCGTCATCATTTTTTTACGCTATGGTTATAATATTTGTGATAAAACATTTTTCTATATCTAATACCAGAAATAAATAATAATAGAAATAATTAATGTCCTTCTGTATCGCGTATTTTCAAAAAAAAAAAACACTGCCACAATCATAAAACCCAAATTGTATAAGGTTAGCATCAGTCTTCGCCTCATAGAAAACACATAAAATTTACAGCCACTGACTCACTTATTATTCATAACTTTATGCGCTTGACTGCAGTGAATGACATAAAAGTACAATTTACAAGGTATTCGTTTTTTTAAGAGGTATTTACAATTACGTCATAGTGGTAATTTTTTCTTTAAAAAGTCTAAAATCATCGGTGACTTCACAAAATACACCCCAAATTAGTTTCCAAAAATCGACATCTAATCTGCAAAACACATTGGCTATCACGGTTCTATCTCTAGTAGAACTAGTATCTTTTATCCCTTCTATAAGCCCAAATAGGTTGATAGACTATTGTTAATACGTTCCAAAAAATTTATTTTAAAATCGCCCACAATAATTATCTTAGATTCTTGTTGTGCATGTGTGTTTATACTTTTATCCAGAGGTTCCCGAACTTTTCTGGACCATCGCCCCTTTTACAAAAAAAAATTCCATAATAGTTAATTATACTAAATGTTAAAATATTGTTGCATATTATCTATACCTATTTTATCTGTCTATCTGTCTATTAAGAATTACAAAGTAGAAATTAATTAAAACGACCATCAAATGTAGTAAAAAATTGTTTAATAAAAATGTAAAAATAAACACAAAATCAATAAGAAATAAAAAAAAAATAATGAGATGGTTGAGGCTGATGGAGTTTTAACAATTTGTTAATGTTGGGTTCCAATTTCGTTAACATCAGTCGCAAAATGCCACGTTCAGTGATGTGCACTCTTGGTATCCAGTTCTGAATTTTACTTTTAGTTCTTCATTAGTTGTGAGTTCTACGACTTCCTCTTCTAAATTTGATGATTTGGCTGTATCTGCATTTGTGAAAGAATCTAAAACCCAAATCGGTATATTTATGTTTAAAATATCCTGGAATCGCTCCGTAAAATCAGCATGAAGAACGTCCAAGTGTTAAGTAAGTAAACGTTCCTGTTTTGCAGAGAGTGCTGATAATGTGGGATATTCACCTCTAACTAGATTTCGTTTGAACAGAAGAAGTTTTCCCACAAAAGCAGCTATGACGTTTTTTGTTTTAAATAAATTCAACTCATCAGCTTGCAATTGTAAATTGACTTCATTAAATATTTTAAACAGGTGTCAAATAAGCGATATCATTTTTGGATGTAATCAGGTTTTCGCGCGGTTTTTCGTCTGTTTTCAAAGAAGTCCAGTATTGAGTCAAGTAGATTGAAAACGATTCAAACAAATAATTTTTGAGAACCAACGAACTTCTGTGTGCAGCAGTAAGTGATTGTAATATTCGTGCAATGAATTGCTAATCTTATTGACTGCTCTAATAACGTAATGAAGCGACATATGCACGCGTTCATTCGGATTTTTTGCAGCCAAATGCTGACGATGAATAACACAATGTACAGCGAGTACATTTGGTACTGTTTGTTTCAAATGCGCAAATGTCGTCATTGCTAGAGCACTAACAGTAACAGCTAACAAAATATTACAAATAGGAATTTCTTTCTTCTGAAAAAAACTTCATGGTATTAAATATCGATTCTCCCTTTTTTTTAGCAAGTAATGACTCTTGGCAAATTTTTCTTCTTTTATGAATTGAATGTATGATAAAAGTAGTGCTTTGTTATTTGGTAGAGATGATTCATCAAGATGAATGGAAAAAAAAATTTTTTTGAAGTAATCGCATAATGATATTTCAACGTCTTTAGCCATTTCATCTATTCTTCTTTGCGCCGAATTATTACTCAGAAGAATTTTTCTGATGATATCTGCCAGTATCTTATGATGAAGAACAGTTTTTACTACCTCTTTGACAGCCGGAAAGATTAATTCCTGGCCAATTGTGTGTGGTTTTCCTGCTTTTGCGATTTACAATGAAATATTATATGAGGCTCGTAGTCCATTATCTTCTTGTTTAGAAGATGACGTAAAAAGGTTTGATATAGTTGGCTGTTTTAAATACTTCTTTTCCAGTCCTCGAAAACAGGATAAATCTTTGTTCTTTTTATCAGCATACATTGTATTCAAATGCTCTTGTAGCCTAGAAGGCTTCATGGCTTCATTTAAAAAAACTTTTTGGCAAATTAAACATTTAGGCAATGATTGGTTTGTAGGAGAGTGCGTAAATCCATATTTCAAATATGGTACTTAATACTGTACTGCCGGCATTTCTCTTTAGATTCAGACATTTTTAAATACAAAATTTGCCACGGTTTAAATAGATCAACTTTTCAACAGATTTATAGATAGTTATAAAAATAATGGCTATAATAACTTCTATCACTTTCACTCACGAATATGAGTTATTGGCAAAGTACACAAAAATAATAAGACATTCCCAGAGCTATGCCTGCCTTTTATAGAATTGTCTTCATGTTCTGTAATCAAGTCATTACAAGCTCCCATATTTCTGTCGAAACATGTTTGATTATGTGAGTTGCATCTTTGCTTACCAACTTGCAAGGACTTGTAACCGCAAACATTAAACTGAATTAGGTATATGTATACCTAACGCTAAATTCAATTTTTTTAATGCTTATTTATGCGATAACAGTAAGATAAAAATTTTAGATAGCTAGATAAAATATTTATTCATGAAAACAGTAGGTATTTTCAAGGTATTTTATTATGTTAATTGACTAAATAGGTAAGTACACCACAGCTGCCCTCCTCGACTGTCCCCATGGAAGGCTCCAACGCCCACTGGGGGGACGATACCGCCTCCGTTGGGAACCTATGCTTTTATCTATATGGTGAATAACATTTTTTTATTAAACAGTATGGGACTTGTATACAAGTACGAAACATAAATCAAACAAAGTTTATTTCCGATCTTTGTTTTTATATACCAGATAAATTATGACGGGCAATGCACTCGTGATAATTTTCTTTCAATATACACCTTATGGAGAATGTTCCAGAATTTTTTCGAAATGTTTTGTTTAGTTCTCTTAGAGATGGGTGGAGTGCCAGCGATTTTTGGCAATTTTTTTAAAAATAAGATATAGAAAAGTTTACGCCAGCATATATATTTTTAAACTCACTCACTCTTACAAAGTGACTTTAAGGCCTGTTTTGTTTCAATATGAAAAGCAAAATGTGTGTTGTGTTTTCATTGGTTAATTTGAAATATTTTAGTACTCTCAACGAAATTAACTAATATGAGAAAAGCTCGAGTATTCAGCTATTTGAATCTATGATTTCGTAGTAATTGGAATTAGATGATAACAAATTAGAATTACCTAGGTTTTGTGGAGAGATTTAAACTCATTCATGTAAGGTTTTATTATTTTTAATAATAACTAAAGTTATACTTACTCTAATTAAAGGATTTTATAGCATAGAATAACTGACAGAATTCTCCAAATTTGAGATAACTTAGAATTGTATGAATGGAGGATTCGAAATTCGAATTTTACAGAAACTACGGTTAAAAGGGCCCGTTTAAAAACTGACAATCGGGCTTTAGTAAATTGTTGTCATATTATCATCTTTTAGGGTGCGTCCAAGCTGAATTCTAAGGAGTAATCACCCAGCCGCCGCCTAAAGTAGTAAAATCCTTCATGAATTCAATGACGGATTCACGAATGTGGATGACCTATTTTTTAAATTGACTGTTGCATCCTGTGTTGCTAACCCTACTGTTAAAACTGTAGATCTACTATTTTTTCAAATACATCCCAGTTTTTAGTTACACGATCCAAATGTACTGTTCTCCTTATCATTATAGGGGCAAAAAAATCTAATTCCACCTAGTGTTTCGTCTTTTTGTTAGTGTTCCGTACGGAACTTCGGTGTCTGTCTGTTTGTCCGTCTGTCACACCCGATTTTCTCCGAAACCATTTGTTATAGAAAGTTGAAATTTGGTAATAATATGAAATTGATGGCCTCATCAGAGCCGTGTAGTTTTGAAAGTTAAATTTTGACTTAAGGGGTTAGTTTTGGGGGGTGAAATCGGAAGTGAAGAAAAAATTTTTTTACTAGGTTATCGAGTGTGGTGTCAAATGAAAGATTGTGAAAATATGGGTAAATATATATATATATATATATATATATATATATATATATATATATATATATATATATATATATATATATATATATATATATATATATATAAAATGTAATACTTGCGCGCACTTTTCTTTGTATTATTTTTAAAAAATCGCGAAAAATCGCTGTCCCCCCACCTTATCTTGAAAAGTACTATTCAAAAAATTTTGAAAAAATTCTGGAATATTCTCCACGGGGTGTAGATTGAACGAAAATTATCACGAGTGCATTACCTTAAATAATTTATTTGGTAAATAAAAAAAAAATTTCAAAGTCATCAGCTTTATAACTATAATGCTTGGTTACTCCTTATGTAGTTTACCAAATAGCCGTCAGACGGCATCATGAAACCTCTTTCATCGGTAAGTTTACTAGCTATATCACATTCGTTTGATGAAAAAACTCAGAAACAAGCTTTCAACGAGAACAATAAATGGAATTCTACATACCAAATCTGAAATTTCCAATTGTTACGAATTTAATGTCACAGAATATCATTAAAAAAATAATAATAATGATATGTACGCCTTTCAAAGAAAATATGACATTAAGAACAATGAAGATGCAGTTATTGAAGAGGAAACAGACCATCAAAGTTAACATAACATTTACAATATGCTTACTATATGTAACAATTCTCACTTTTCATATTAAAAAAATAATTATTCTGACAGAATTAAAGTAGTTTGATTAAAGAAAGTCTTTTTTTGCTAGTCTTATACTTACATTAATTTTATAGTAAACTATAAATTTCCAGTTTTATATACAGTAACTTCTGTTTTTTATTGTTTTTTTCGCGGGTCATATACTGTTTTTAAATAACAGTATCAAGCTACCAGTAATTACTCTTTCGTAGCAACGATATTTCGTCGTTCACCATTTTTTATAATGTTGTTGGACCAGTATTTGATATTACAACTTTTTTGATAAATTACGCCACAAAGACTAAATCTATCAAACATTAAAATATGTTTTTCTGTCAGTTTGTTTGTCATATAATGTCATATACCTAAATAAGTAGACCTACAGTCTTTACTTGAGATTAATTATGACCTATTCAAAAAGCATATTTTAAATAATTAATCTCTTCAGTAGAAATGAATATACAAGTATGGCAAGAAAAAATATTTATTTACAATATAACATATAGTTAATAACATAATAAAAATAAATTATGTACAGTAAAAAAACTACCAACTAAATTAATGTCAGAATTACAAGATCAACAGTAGCGTGATGCAAATAATGTGAAATGAATAGATAATAAAATGTTTGTTTTATTTTGTTCGAGAAGAACTTAGGAGAGGGTGAGAAGACTTTTTTGAAAAGAAAGCTCTTCAGGAAGAAGTGGTTAGCTTAAACATAGAAATTTCTTTTTAAATGTAAAAAAGTGAAAAATTATTAATTTATATCATAGATCACTAAATCAGAAGGAAAAATAAAAACTTCACTCTAAATCCGAAATTTTGGCAAAAAAAATGTGAAAGTATATGAGGTTACATGGGTTTTCTATTCAATAATCAATTTAACTTTGATTTCTTTTAAAATTCTTTAGCAGGAATTTGCCTAATTTTTAGTTTCTAGATTATAAATCTAGGAAGTCAATTTTCGACAAAAAATCAGGTTTCATAATATGTGACTGCTCTCTGTTATAAAACCTAGCAGACGGATGGACCTCGATTTTACTTTTAGGTTAGAAATTGTTGTTGGTCAATCTATAAGTTAACCAAACTTCATGATTTCACAATATATTACCTAAAATAAGTATTCACATATTCAAATAAGAATGCGACTTCTGGCAGACTGAACTTGAAGCTACGGAGTAAGTTATCTCGCCGGCTTATTCGTGTGAAAACGCTATCTTGTACCACACTCTTAGAAATTCAGTATTTATTATGATTTAACTACGCCTACTAAGGGACATTACTCGCTTGCAGCCTTGCTTGTTTAATCTGCCCTCAATGGCAGCTAAAATCGCGAGTATATGAGCACTTCCGTAAATTGTTAGCATGTTATCGGTTCAAAAAGAAAGAATTGAATCGTTCCTTGGACCTCCAGAAACAATTATTCCCGGCTGAACATGAGTTTTTTAAGAACCCAATATGCAAGTTTGTGCCAAAAAAAATGGAAAAACTCGCTAAATTGTAGTAAAAAGCCGTATTAGGGCGTTTTCATATCTACCGGCATCGACACCAACACGACACCTACACGACGCCGGCCCGACACGACACCGGGGAAAGGTTTTCACACTTGCACGACATCGCCCCAACACGACACCCACAAAGTGATATAAAACCGAGGAAAAATATTTTTTACTAGGTCCGTTGAGTGCCACAGCAGCTGTTAATAAGTTATATTTGAGTTATCTGTTACATCTTAGACATAAAAAGCTAAAATGTAGTTAAAGTCTGCCAATCTTTCTCTCGTAGAATTTTATTTTTATTATTTTCGTTGGTTTTATCCCAAAGACGGAGTTTAGTTTCCATTAACGTGACAATATGAAACTCGAAGGCCATGGTATGAGCTTCGAGAACTTAGCACTTCAATTAGAGAGATTGCTCCTCGACGACAGCCGGTGAGTGCAACGACACGGCACCGACATGTCGTTAAGTGTGAAACCGCTCCCATTTATTTAAATTTTATTTCTAGTCCATCGGCATCGTTGTCTCTGCTGTATCGGTGTCGTGTCGCTACATGTCAAAACGCCCTTAGAAGTTTATCCATGTGATTTATTGAAATCATTTGGCGTGAATCCTGATAATATTTTCCTCTTTTATATAATGGCCATTTTTGCCCATTTCTTGCCCATTTTATATCTTAACGTCCAGATAGATACACTTTTCTTATGTTCTTTGACCTGCTAACTTTGATTTTTTATGTACCTTGTGATATTGGGATATCATTTCCAAGTTATGGTCCAGTTTTAGCCACTTTTGGTCAGAAATGGCCGTAAATTAAAAATAGTGTATTTAAAGAGCCTCCTGGCTGTTTCTTCCTCAAAAATTTGCATATTGAGCTGTAAAAAAAGATTCTTTAAAAGTCATATTCAGCCGTAAATAATTGTTCCTGGAGGTCCAAGGAAACAATTTACGAACATGCTCACTTATAAGATGTATTCCTTTATAGGCATGTTTGTTGTATAGTGTTAAAGAATGGTGATGTTTAGTTATTTCTACTCCTATTTAAATGTTAAAACAAAATATGAAAAAATAAATCTTTTTACACTGACCAAAACGATTTTGACCTATTCCTGACAACAATAATCCTTCTTCTTCAATAAGTCTTATGGAGTGCTAAAAGACGTATTATAAAAGTTAAGCAATTAGCAGGGGTAACTATCGAATCCCTATGTTGTAAACTTTGCTGGTCAATGATACGTGAACAATTTTGACAGAATTTAATTGTGGCAAAACCGCTTAATATGTTTTCGGCCCTTCAATTGTTATAAAGGCAATCAATGTTTGTTTTAATTTATTTAAGTGTCGTTACCAAATAACAAAAATAGTCACAACCAAGAAGTCTTTAATCAAATATAATTTATATTTTTGCTCAGTAATAATCAGCAAGAGGAATGTTATTGCACAAAAAACTTATTTAAAAATTTCGTTTAACATTGTGAGAAACACTGCTACATTTTCTTGGATTTTCTATTCTACTGTCGTCAAGAATATGATACTTTATTTTGGTCTGAACAGTCTATACCATCATCATTAAATCTGAGCACATAAAAATAAAATAATTATTTCCTAAACATTAACATTTCTCACTATGTATTTTTCTGGATAAACGTTTTTTATGTGCTACCACTTTTGTTATAATTCGTAGCATTGTAACAAAAGGTGCTTCGAAGCCAACAGAGAGTACAAAAGCCAACATATATGAAGCGGTAGCCTGTCCCAAGAAAATTATAATAGTTGTGGCTAATCCAAGATGCAAAGGGCTATCCATTGTCATCACCATTCCTCTTATAAGCAAAGGGTGGACTAGGTAGGCACAGTATGTGACCCTGCTGAAGGGATATAGGATTGGCATAGATAAAATCTTGTTAACGATCCCTAAAACATATAAAAATTAACGTCAAATTTTCTACAGTAAACTGCTAATCGTTAGATCTATCGTTAAAATAAGATAATTTGAATAAATCTGTCTATGTGATGAATAAATCTGTGAATAAATGTCTAAATTTTTTTGGACCACGAAAGTTCGTTAGTTCTAAATCAGGGATGTCAAAGATACGGCCCGCGGGCCGCATCCGGCCCCCGGGACGTATCAATAAGGCCCGCGATCACAATGAAGAATCATAATTTTTAACAACCGTATATTATATACTATATAATTAAATAAATATAATGTTATAATAATTCAGTACATTTTTTTTATTTGAATCTGGCCCGCCTACACATTCTAAATTTAATATATGGTCCTTTGCAAAATTGAGTTTGACACCTCTGTCTAAATTATTTACACCAAACTCAATATTGTGGTTTGACCGAAGAAGATGCAGAAACATGCACTCCTTCAAACATATGACAAGTTCTTCGTACGTTGTTTCCAATATTTTTAGTTGGGCACGACCATGATTTTAATATAAATCTCTCGCATAACTGCATTCATTATTTCATTATCCATATTTTATGTTGTGTATTATTGTTACAAGGGTGTTGTTTAAAGTCATGTACCTAGCCATGAAAATGATGCCATGCAAAAAAAATTATGGCGATCATTTTTTGGCACTGCAAGGGAAATTTACTTATTAACTATATGGAAAAAGGATGCACAATTAATGGAAAGGATTTCAGAAGAACAATTCAAAATCTGAAGCCAGCCATTAGAGAAAAATGACCTAATTTATGGAAAATCAAAACTATGCTGTTGCATTATCGCACTGTTGTATTATTGAAAGCTGTGGTGTGTTCACCGAGTTACAACATTCACCCTTCAGCTCTAATTTGGCGCCCTGCGACTACTTCTTATTCAGGTATATGACAGGCTGAAAATTTTCCCCAGATGATGAGTTAAAAGCCGCTTGAGCGTTGTTTTCAGGTTCAAACACAAGCCTTTTTAGAGTTCCGTACGGAACACTTATAAGATCACTTCGGTGTCTGTCCGTCTGGCTGTCTATCTGTCACACCCAATTTTCTCCGAAACTATTTGACATGGAAAGTTGAAATTTGACACTAATATAGGAATTGATGGTCCAATCAGAGCCGTGTAGTTTTAAAAGTTAAATTTTGACTTAAAGGGTTAGTTTTGGGGGGTGAAATCGGAAGTGAAAAAAAATTACCAGGTCATCGAGTGGGTGTCAAATGAAAGCTTGTGAAAATACGAGTTCAAAAATATTTATCATGTAACACTTGCGCTTACTTTTCTTCATATTATTTTTAATAAATGCCAAAAATCGCTGCCCCCTCCCTCATCTCAAAAATTTTTAAAAAAATTCTGGAATGTTTGCCACAGACTCTAGAATGAACGAAAATTATCAAGAGTGCATTACCTTTAATATTTTGTCTGGTATATAAAAAAAGAACAACATTTCAAGGCCATCAGTTTTCAGCAAAGATCGGAAACAAACTTGATCGGGTGTGTTTTGTGAAGTCATTGATCAAACTCCGTAACAAAAATTTTTATTTTAAAAGCAAACAACTACGGAACACTAATTTCGCAAATCCGACTTGCACTTGGCCGGCTATTTATTTGACAGAATGAAACAAGTGGAGAAACGCTGAACTAAGTATTTTAGTGTAGACGGTAGTATATATATATATATATATATATATATATATATATATATATATATATATATATATATATACGAGGCATGTTTTTTAAGTAAGTACCGTTTTGCGATTCCGCCGCCGCAGCGATACGGTCGGCGTTCCGCGCATGCGCGCTGGTAACCTACATCTCATGTCTACGCACTGACGCCATTACAGTCTGATTCTTCATTGTATACGTTGTTTACTGAGTGTTTAAGATGCCTCCGACAATCGTGAGTCCCGCCGATTGTGAAGTACGGGCTGTTATACGATTTCTTAGTGCTAAAGGCGTAAAACCGATCGATATTCATCGTGAGATCTGTGAAGTTTACGGACAAAACATTATGAGTGATGGAATGGTAAGGAAATGGGTGAGAGCATTTAAAGATGGCCGCACAAATGTGCATGATGAAGAACGGAGTGGGCGTCCTTCGGTCGTTAATGAAGATTTGGTGCAGAAAGTGGACGAAAAGGTGAGAGAAAACAGACGCTTTACAATTTCATCATTGTGCGACTGCTTTCCTCAATATTCTCGTAGTGTTTTGTATCGCATTGTGACCGAGAACTTGAATTACCGGAAATTGTGTTCACGTTGGGTTCCAAAAATGTTGACGGATTTGCACAAAACCCAACGTTTAGGCAGTGCAATGACTTTCCTTGAGCGGTACCACAATGAAGGTGAACATTTTTTAGACCAAATTGTTACTGGTGACGAAACATGGGTGGCCTACGTCACACCAGAATCGAAACAACAATCCATGGAATGGCGACATTCATCATCACCCAAAAAAGTGAAGTTTAAGCAAACAATTTCTGCCCGCAAAATCATGTGCTCAGTTTTTTGGGACAGAAAAGGAGTATTGCTAGTGGAGTTTCTGCCTCGTAATGAGACAATCAATTGTGAGACATTGAACAATTTGCGTCGTGCAATCCAGAACAAAAGACGTGGCAAGTTGAGTAAGGGTATCGTTTTGCTGCATGACAATGCCCGTCCACATGTGGCTAATCGGACCAAAGATCTCATCAAATCTTTTAAATGGGAAACTCTAGATCATCCTCCATACAGCCCTGATTTGGCGCCCAGCGACTACCATTTGTTCCTGCACTTGAAGAAGCACCTGGGTGGTCAGCGTCTTCAAGACGATAACGAAGTCAAAACATTTGTGATACAGTGGTTAACAAGTCAGGCGGCAGAATTTTATGAGGAGGGTATTCAAAAACTGGTGCCACGTTATGACAAGTGCCTCAATATTCACGGAAATTATGTAGAAAAGTAGATTAAGGTACAGGCTTTCATGTAAAAATAAAATTATAGCGATATCTTTGCACGTCTTTTTTTAATTCCAAAACGGTACTTACTTAAAAAAACATGCCTCGTATATATATATATATATATATATATATATATATATATATATATATATATATATATATATATATATATATATATATATAATTCGGCTAATTTCCCTTCATAGCTAAAATTACTTAAAACATCCTCGTAGTTAATATAATTTATCAAACGAGGGGGGGGGAATATTTATTAAGTCTTTAAAGCACTCTCCAGAAGCTTTAGTCTAATGGACGCTACAATTTATGAAACGGATTATGGAAGAACGATCCAAAACTTGAAACAAGCCATTAGAGCAAAACCGCCGAATTCATTTATGGAAAACCAAAACTTACACTATTGCATTATCAAAAACTATGGGTTCGCCGAGTTAAAACATTCATCCTTTAGTTTCAATTTAGTGCTCTGCGACTCCTTTTTATTCAAACTTGTGAACGGGCTGAAAATTTTCTTCAGGTTATGATTTGAAAGCCCCTTAAGCATTGTTTTTTGAGGCGCAAACAAAAACACTTTTTTTTGATGGAATGAAACTGAAGAAACGCTGGGCTAAATATATTGGTGCAAACGGTACTATATATATACAGAGTGTCCCAAAAAGTTTTATACAAATGAAGATAAAGTTTATGTTACATATTACAAAAAAATTTATTCTTGATAAAAAGTTCGGCATCACATGGAAATCCATAAGCAAGCATCAAAAGTTTAAAATATTTGATGATATACAGGAAAAATAAAAAATAATGATTTATAATGAAGAGTAAAGTGTGTTTAAATTTAAATACAGAGCAAAATATTAATTGAAAATGTTAATAGGAACTAAAAAATTATGCTCACATTTAGATTTGTGGCCTTCGTAGTTAAAAATTCAAAAAAACTCCAGTAAACACGTCAGTAATTGTTGGATTATTTATTGAATAAAATAAAACGAAATCACTGCAAATTTTAGGCTGAAAATAAATGAACATATCTTTGGAAATAGCTAACAACTATCAGTAACCTCAAAGCTAACGTCAGTCTCTATTTGCAATAATTATACATGCCAGTAAAATTGAGCGTTGAAGATAAAATTGAAATTGTTCTTATAGTTGGAGATAATTATAAAACTTTTAGAGAAGCAGCAGAAATCTTTAATAATAGACACCCTGATAAAACTGGACACTTCACAACTGTAGGATCTCTAATAAATAAATTCAAGATTTATCGAAGTGTTGAAAATAAATTTAAAAAGAAACACCGGGCATGCGTTTCAAATGAAGATAATCAAAAGCCAAAATATTCACTTCGGAAAAGATCAGCTTTACTCAATGTGAGTAAAACTACAGTTGCGAGAATTTTAAGATTAAATATAATTAAACCATACAACGCCCAATTTACCCATACTTTAAAAGCAGGAGATTTTGAACGAAGATTTGAATTTTGAGCTTGGTTTCAGGGAAAGTTGGAAGATAACAGGTTTATGTTAAGACAAATATTTGTCTCTGACGAAGTGACATTTACGTCTAATGGGACAGTAAGTTCTCAAAACTATCGTTGGTGGCGCGATGTTCATCCTAACTTCAATATACAAACTCGAGATTAATACTCGTTTAAAATCATGGTGCAATTTACTTGGCTCCCAAGGTCTCCGGACATCACTCCTCTAAACTTTTTTTTATGGAGCTACTTAAAAGAAAAGGTTTATCTTAAAAGGCCATTTCATGATGTTGATCATCTTGAGAGAGTCATTAGGGAAACATGTGAAGCTATAACTCCTGACCTAATTAGAGATGTAATAAAAGATTTTTCTCGAAGAACAATCACCTGTCTAGAAAGGGACGGTGGATACATTGAAGCAATTGTGCAATAAAGTTAGAATTAATCCATATGTTTAGTTGTTTTGTTATGCACATGGTAACACATGGGCTGAAAAGTCCCGGGCCTAACACATAGATGGCGCTAGTTTTATTGCAGTCACCTTTTTTCAGTTAATACTAACCTTCAAAAGACAGCTGTTAAAATTTCATGATATTCTATTCATTAGTTTGTGAGTTATTGTGCTAAGAGTGACGCTACTTTTGTTATTTTCAAAACAATGGATCAAAAACAATTTCGTGTTTTAATTTTACACTGCTTCTTGATGGGAAAAAATACCGTTCAAGCGAAGCAATGGCTTGAAAAGTGTTATGGGGACTCCGCTCCATCAGAAACAACAATAAAACGTTGGTTTGCTGACTTCAAACGTGGTCGTAGAGACACCGATGATGCAGAACGCAGTGGACGTCCAAATGAGGCGGTAACACCAGAAAACATCAAAAAAATCCATAAAATCGTTTTGAATGATCGAAAAGTGAAGTTGCCTGAGTTAGCTGACATCGTAAAGATATCAAAAGAACGTGTTGGCTTTATATTGCATGAGCATTTGACTATGAGAAAGCTCTGTTCAAAGTGGGTGCCGCGTTTGCTCACTGTTGATCAAAAACAAGAACGTGTTGATGATTCTGAGCAGTGTTTGGCCATGTTTAAACGTAACAAACCGGAATTTTTGCGTCGATATGTGACAATGGATGAAACATGGATCCATCACTTCACTCCGGAATCAAAACGATCGTCATCTGAGTGGACAGCAACTGGTGAACCTCGTCCAAAGCGCCCGAAAGCACAACAATCGGCTGGAAAGGTTATGGCCTCGGTATTTTGGGATGTGCGTGGTGTAATATTCATCGACTATCTTGAGAAAGGAAATACCATCAACAGTGAATATTATATAGCGTTATTGGAGCGTTTGAAGGCCGAAATTGCAAAGAAACGACCGCATATGGCAAAGAAAAAATTTTGTTTCATCAAGACAACGCACCGTGTCACAAGTCAATCAAAACAATGGCAAAACTACATGAATTGAACTTCGAATTGCTCCCACATCCACCATATTCGCCAGATTTGGCTCCCAGCGACTACTGGCTGTTCGCAGACCTGAAAAAAATGCTCGCCGGTACGAAATTTCGCACGAATGAAGAGGTTATCGCTGAAACTGAGGCCTATTTTGAGGCAAAAGATAAATCGTTCTACAAAAGTGGTATTGAAATGTTAGAGCGGCGCTGGAATGATTGCGTTGCTCTTGATGGAGATTACGTTGATGAATAAAGCTAATTTTGAACCAAAAAAACCGTGTTTTCTTTGTTAGGCCCGGGACTTTTCAGCCCATGTGTTAATTAAGTAATGTTGCAATTTCAAAATAAAATGATGTTAGTATAAATTTATTATGGACGTAATGGCAGATAAAAGGTTATTAAATTTTTAACAAAAATATGATACAATCAAAATCAGTGCACTAGTTTTTAATTAATTTCGTTTTCCTTTAATCAATCAATAATCCGATAATTACTGAAGTGTTTACTGGGGTTTTTTTGGATTAATAACTAGGAAGGCCACAAATCTAAACGTGAGCATAAGTTTTTAGTTCTTATTAAGATTTTCAATTTATTCAATTATAGCTAGGACGATTCGTCGTTAATATAATTTAGCCAACCAAAATAAAAATATTTATTAGGCCTTTCTAGACCTTTAAAGCCTGCTCTTGAAACTCTAGTATATTAGACTGCACAAACTGGAAACTAACTTGAACAAGCTTATTAAATCAGTTACATATGTAAACAAAATTGACGCAACAATCTGAAAATTAATTTATCTTTTTCTTATGTCAGCTTTAAAGTTTATCGAGTATTTGAATAGTAAGCTATGCATATTTTGTTTCGTTGTTCATGACAGAAATCAAAACAATTCGTTTAGATTTACAGTTTTAAAGAATTTTTTAGAAGATACACAATTTTCTGTAATAATGCGATAGATTTTCTTTAAAAGTAAGCTTATAAATTGGTCCCTTTTTCAAAGTAATACGTTTTTGTGGTACACTGTTTTATTTTTGACCCCGAAGAATTAAAAAATGAATCGAACAAGGAATTTAACTGAACACGAGGTAGTGCGAGCCTCAGTTTTATTGGATGAGGGATATTGTCAGAGTTATCTTGCCAATTTGTTAGGCAAACATCGTTCCACAATAAGTCGTATGGTAAGATGCTTGAATGAAGTAGGAACTTATTCTAGAAGGCTAGTTCAAGGGCGAAAACGATGCACTAGCGACCTAGATGAACGTTTTATAAGACAATATGCTTTAAGAAACAGGACTGTCACTAGTTCTATAATAAGAAACGAACTCGAAGCTGTTCGCAATGTCACAATTTCTTCTAAAACAGTTAGAAGACGGTTAAATGAAGCTGGATTAAATAGTAGGAGACCAGCCACTGCGCCTTTGCTTACTAGAGAGAATAGAGTTGCCAGATTACGTTTTGTTCGAAATCACGAAAACTGGTCTGTGGATGATTGGAAACAAGTTTTCTTCACAGATGAAACTAGGGTTAGTCTAAAACATCCAAATGGTCGTGAGCGAGTATGGCGAAGACCAGGAGAGAGGTTTGCTCCTTGCAATATCTCTGCAAAGATTCCATTCGGCGGTGGCTCTGTTATATTCTGGGGCGGCATCTGCTTTGATGCTCCCACAGAGTTAGTTCCTGTCCGTACGATATCCATGAATGCTGACTACTATCTTGAGAATATTGTAATAGAACATGTGATGCCTTTCGGTCATTTTGTGGGGCCCAATTTCCTGTTTATGCAAAACAACGCCCGACCTCACGTGGCTAGGGAGGTACTCGATTATCTTAATCAAGTTGATATACCGATTATGCAATGGCCACCAAAAAGCCCGGATCTGAATCCGATAAAACATGTATGGGATCACCTTAAGAAAAATGTGAAACGTCATATACCTGCACCTAGAAACCTGAGGGAACTTGAAAATGCAGTTATCACAGAATGGGAGCAAATTCCTCAAGATTTTATCCAAAATTTAATTAGAAGCATGTCTAGGCATATAAACGCTGTCATCCGAAGTAGAGGAGGCAACACACGCTACTAATGTCCCAGTTACACCATTAATTTTGCTGCTAGTGTCCCAGTTTATTTTTTTCATTATTACATAATTTCAACGATTTTGTTATTAGGTCTTAAGAATAATTTTAATTCGAATCGAAGAGAAATTTGGTAGCTAATTCACTTTTAAAGTATCCGAATAAGTTTTTTCTAACTTTTAGTGTAACCAATGTTCATAAAAAATTATTAAAATTAATTCATTATAGAGATTTGTATGATTTAATATATTGTTGCGTTAATTTTGTCCAGGAGTGTATTATGAGGTCGCCTCGCACTTGTAACTGACAGTGCAGACCATATTGTAACATACTGAGGTTTGAATAGAACTGAACAGGTTTGAGGGGATAAGTCTGAGCTTCTATATGACCTACTAAGTGTTCTAAACTGGCTGAAAAGTATTAAAACAATTCAACGAATTGAATATTTATTACATAATTTTCATTCAGCAAATACATATCAGATATACAATTAAATAATCTTAAAATATATGTGAGCATTAGTCTCTACTTTAAAATCCTAATTAATTTTAACATAATTAGGATTATTAGTGATTTTGTCAAATATAATCATTATATATTCTTTGGAGTTAAAAAGATATTTTCAAATTAATTTAGCGAAATTAAATTCAGATTCTGTTTTGAATAAATCATAAATGTATATGCACAATTGTATTATTCACAAAATAAGAATGAATATTTTCAAAAAGTTGAAAATAAAATATGTTATTATTTTATTTCAAATAAGGCAGACTTTAAAAGCGTAAAACTCTTTTTATGATTTATTTATTACGATAACATTTTTTTCTTAACGGAAGCAGTATTAAGTGAGTATAGTATTTTTCAAATTTGGTTGTACAACTGAACAAATTGGTTTCAAGAGCACTGGTGGTGTCGAAATATAAATACTACTTTGTAAATAATTACCTCCATATCCAGTAACACAGGCGATAACAACCCATGCAAGACATAACGCCCATGCGGAATGACTTAAAGAACTGTAAGCTGCACCAACGACAGGTGAAAGATTTACTTCATATAAACCATATATTAGGGCTAAAATTAATCCCATGGAAGCAGTCCATCCCACTGTTACGAATACCTGCAATAAAAAAATAAGGTACGTTATTTTTTTTTGGCGGTGTAGCTTTTTTCAACTTGTTTTTAAAATTAAAAAAAATGAATTTAGACAAAACTCCTAATTTATGAGAAATAACTAAAAATACAACTTGTAAATAAATCGATGTGGTTATAAAAAATAGAACATTAAAAACTAATTAAGACCCGATATTTAATTTGGATTGATCAGTAGTCCTTTCAAGCCAGCCGATTTACTGGTTAAGTGGAGTTTCTTCTTATTGTTTGTTCAGTATTATATATCTTGACGGTCACAATGAATAGGCAACCGGCCAGTACGGAAGTACCATGAAAGGCAACCTGCTCCTAGGCAAGCTCTACCCCCTCCTCAACAATTCCAGTGAATTATCAACTCGCAACAAAGTGACAAACTACAAAATGATTATCAGGGCCGGCCTCACCGGCTCCAGTCCGGGATGGTGTCAGATATCACGTTACCACAGATACATCCTCCAGACCGTTCAAACCAACGCACTCAGCATCATCATCAACGCCCCTTGGTTCGTTCGCAATATCTAAATTCACTGAGTCCTTCAGATGCAATCCGTGAATTTATGAACAACGCTCAGCTCGGTATCCTCACAGCCAGAAATGCTTACGGACCTCCGCAAAACAACAGAACTACCCAAGACCATCAGACCCTCTTCCCCAGGATTAGTATAAAGTTAGTAATAATTCATAAAATATCTTAAGTCTCAGATATCTTAAGTTTTTATCTCATTTATATAAAACTCCTACCTAGGCGAAGTTAATTTGGTTACTGATATGCTAATATCGTAAGACCCAAAATAATACTAGCTTATATAATAGTAGTTTATTCAATAATAATATTAGATATTAGGAATAGGCAGCCCAAATTAAGTTTGTGTAGATAAATACATAAGTCGGAATTTAAATTTAGTAGCTAATTTATTTTATTGGGCCAGTGAGTAGGCAAGACACTTATTCACAATGTTGATTGTTACGACGTAGTGACCAAGGTTTGGATTATAATAAGGAGAACGCGATTCAAGATATATATGTATATATCTTCTTACTCTTCAGCCTTCCGCCGATGTAGGCCCCTTCCATGTTCTTCCATTTTTGTCTATCCTTAGCTTGTTGCATCCAGTTTCTACCTGCCGTCTTTCAAATGTCGTCTACTCATCTTCGTTGTGGTCTTCCTTGATTTCTTCTAGTTTCGCGAAGTCTACACTGTAGCGTATTCAACGTCCACCTGTAGCTATCTTGTCTGGCTAGATGACCTGTCTATCTTAAGACCCGCTGAGAGATAGGGGGAAATATATATATATATATATATATATATATATATATATATATATATATATATATATATATATATATATATATATATATATATATATATATACTCGTATATACAGGGTGCCCAACATATATGGAATAATGATTCCTCAGCGTTTTTTAATCAGTGTATCAAAAAATGTTTAAATAAAAGTTATAGGGTGTTATACAGCGCACATGCTGACGTTGACAATGAAATATTTTAAACTGTCAGTTCGAAGAAATTGCGCCATCTTATATTTTTTAAATGGAAATTATTTTATTTTTGAGTCCTACTAAAAATTCTAGATATTATTTGTCTAACATAGCATATGTCTAAATTGAACTGTTTTGGAATTATTAATATTTGAAATTAAGCAGATCAAATTAAAAAAAATATATTTAAGCTGGCTTATGTCAAACATTTACTGTCAGGGAACGACTTAACGCGTCAAAAGATGATTTATTGACGAAAACGTCTATTGCTGCATTTTGTGAAACTGCAATTTGAGCTTAATATCATAATGGTACATTTAACAGAAACTAAAAGAATCACTTTGTTAATGATGGTTGGTTACAGCGACCGTAGGAGAACACAATAGAAGGGGTGTGATCTTCTTAACGCGGAATATCCGAATTGAGAACCTGTTACCCAATCCGTAGTTAGCAAAACATTAAAACGATTTAGACAATCAGGTCATGTTAAGGATCGTTCTAAATCTGGACCTCCAAAAGTTAAAACAAGTGATGATAAAAAGTTAGATGTTTTATTGGAAATTACAGAAAATCCTCATACAACCACTCAGCTCTGCCTAGACCATACCACAAATAAAGGTACCTTAAGTCGTACACTGAATGAAAAAAAAAATGCATCCATACAAATCCATTCTATTGCAAGAATTATCTGAAGATGACTACAATAGACGCGTTGAATTTTACGAGGACATGATGGAACGAATCAATAATGATCCGCATAACTGCCGGTACTGGTCTACTGAGAATCCTCACTGAATAATCGACAGTCATTCTCAAAGATCACAAAAGATAAACGTGTGGGCAGGGATTTGTGGACGTCATATCATTGGTCCCTTTTTTATCGATGGAAATCTTACAGGACAGTTACTCCAAGTGTAAGTTATTCCAACTTGGGCAGGTCTTTTTCCTGATGAAAATAATTTGGATACCCCTAACAGGAATCTGTGGTATCAACAGGACGGAGCACCTCCTCACTATGAAATCAATGTTCGTAGATATTTGGATGTGATTTTTCCTAATCGATGGATAGCCAGAAGAGGTACTGTAGAATGGCCTGCAAGGAGTCCCGACCTTATGCCACTCGATTTTTTTTATGGGATCATTTGAAAACCAAAGTTTACCGAAGTCGACCTAAAACTGTAGAAGATTTACAACAAAGAATTCAATATGAAGTAGCACAGATCACACCGGATTCTTTGCAAAACTCTGTTCAGGCTGTTTATGTTAGATTGAGTCATTTCCTCGCTATTAACGGTAGACATTTTGAACAATCGTTACCTTAAAAATAAACCTAGAGTCTTTATTAATAGTTTTTTTGTCTTTTGTTATTTTGAATCTCAAATGATAATAATTCCAAAACAGTTCAATTTAGATATATGTTATATTAGACAAATAATACCTAGAATTTTTAGTAAGACTCAAAAATAAAATAATATACAGGGCTTTCCATTTAAAAAAAAATGGATGGCGTAATTTCTTCGAACTGACAGTACAAAACATTTTATCGTCAACGTCAGCATGTACGCCGTATAACACCCTTTAACTTTTATTTAAACGTTTTTTTTAATACACTGATTAATAAATATTGTGGAATCATTATTCCATACATATGGGGCACCCTGTGTGTATATATATATATATATATATATATATATATATATATATATATATATATATATATATATATATATATATACATAATATACATATATATATATATAACACATGGGCTGAAAAGTCCCGGGCCTAACAAAGAAAACACGTTTTTTTTTTTGGTTCAAAATTAGCTTTATTCATCAACGTAATCTCCATCAAGAGCAACGCAATCATTCCAGCGCCGCTCTAACATTTCAATACCATTTTTGTAGAACGATTTATCTTTTGCCTCAAAATAGGCCTCAGTTTCAGCGATAACCTCTTCATTCGTGCGAAATTTCTTACCGGCGAGCATTTTTTTCAGGTCTGCGAACAGCCAGTAGTCGCTGGGAGCCAAATCTGGCGAATACGGTGGATGTGGGAGCAATTCGAAGTTCAATTCATGTAGTTTTGCCATTTTTTTTTTGATTGACTTGTGACACGGTGCGTTGTCTTGATGAAACAAAATTTTTTTTCTTTGCCATATGCGGTCGTTTCTTTGCAATTTCGGCCTTCAAACGCTCCAATAACGCTATATAATATTCACTGTTGATGGTATTTCCTTTCTCAAGACAGTCGATGAATATTACACCACGCACATCCCAAAATACCGAGGCCATAACCTTTCCAGCCGATTGTTGTGCTTTCGGGCGCTTTGGACGAGGTTCACCAGTTGCTGTCCACTCAGATGACGATCGTTTTGATTCCGAAGTGAAGTGATGGATCCATGTTTCATCCATTGTCACATATCGACGCAAAAATTCCGGTTTGTTACGTTTAAACATGGCTAAACACTGCTCAGAATCATCAACACGTTCTTGTTTTTGATCAACAGTGAGCAAACGCGGCACCCACTTTGAACAGAGCTTTCTCATAGTCAAATGCTCATGCAATATAAGGCCAACACGTTCTTTTGATATCTTTACGATGTCAGCTAACTCACGCAACTTCACTTTTCGATCATTCAAAACGATTTTATGGATTTTTTTGATGTTTTCTGGTGATACCGCCTCATTTGGACGTCCACTGCGTTCTGCATCATCGGTGTCTCTACGACCACGTTTGAAGTCAGCAAACCAACGTTTTATTGTTGTTTCTGATGGAGCGGAGTCCCCATAACACTTTTCAAGCCATTGCTTCGCTTGAACGGTATTTTTTCCCATCAAGAAGCAGTGTAAAATTAAAACACGAAATTGTTTTTGATCCATTGTTTTGAAAATAACAAAAGTAGCGTCACTCTTAGCACAATAACTCACAAACTAATGAATAGAATATCATGAAATTTTTAACAGCTGTCTTTTGAAGGTTAGTATTAACTGAAAAAAAGGTGACTGCAATAAAACTAGCGCCATCTATGTGTTAGGCCCGGGACTTTTCAGCCCATGTGTTATATATATATATATATATATATATATATATATATATATATATATATATATATATATATATGAATGAATTAAAAGATCTTTTTAATGAATGCCTCAAATTTCGAAATATACCAGAAGATTGGGAAAACGCCATAGTCATCTTAATATACAAAAAAGGTGACCCTGAAATCTACCGGCCAATTAGTTTACTTTCCCAAGTTGACAAGCTGTTCAACAGACTGGAACACAAAATGGAATTATACCAACCGATAGAACAGGCTGGATTCAGATCAGGCTTCAGTACGATTGAGCACTTGCACACATTGAGAATACTAATCGAGAAGGCCACCGAATATAATATACCAATGTGGCTCACATTTGTAGATTTTCGCAAGGCTTTCGACACAGTGGAAAAATGGACGCTTATAAGAGCTCTTAGAAATGCTCGTATAGACCACAGATACAGCGAACTGATAGCCAGAATATATGAACGAGCAACACTCAAAGTTATGGTAAACCAAGAACTGACAAACAAGGTCCCAGTGAACAGAGGAGTAAGGCAGGGCGATGTAATATCATCTAAGTTATTTACAATGATCTTAGAAGATGTATTCAAAGAACTGAATTGGGACGAAAATGGCCTTCTGATAGCTGGTGATCGGCTAAACAACCACCAAGCAAGAAAAGTGGGACTTGACATAAATTTCTCCAAGACAAAGTACATGAGTAACGAAGACACCAATGATGAAAATATAGTGATTGAACATTCAACAATAGAAAAAGTAAACACGTACATCTATCTGGGCCAAATAATAATGATAGGAAAGGAAAATCAGCAGCTTGAAATAGAAAGAAGGATACGTATGGGATGGGTAGCATATGGAAAATTGAAATATGTACTGAATATGAACATTCCTCAAAGATTAAAAACCCAAATTTATAATCAATGTATCTTACCAGCTACAACGTATGGAGCCGAGACATGGGTTTTAACTAAAAGAACAATAGAAAAACTACAAGTTCACCACCGAGCAATGGAAAGGAAGATGTTGAGTGTTACTTTGAAGAACAAGAAAACTAATAAATGGATTAGACAACAAACAAAGGTGGATGATATCACCAAATGGATAACATCTCTGAAATGGAGCTGGGCCGGCCATGTAGCGAGAGCGTAGTATAAGTGGAGTGGCAAGATCACTAGGTGGAGACCATGGGGTGAAAAGCGAAGCATAGGAAGACTCCAACAGAGATGGAGCGACGATCTGAAGAGAATCGGAGGGCTTAACTGGTATCACCAAGCACAACATAGAGAAAAATGGAAAGATTTGAGAAAGGCCTATACACGACAGTGGGTAGAGAGCGGCTGAAGGAAGAAGAAAAAGAATATATATATATATATATATATATATATATATATATATATATATATATATATATATATATATATATATATATATATATATATATATATGACTAAAGCGAACATGGATCGTATATTCGGTTACCGTTTTAGTGTGGGGATGTTAAATTATTGATTGATTTTAACATATTTTTGATTTTATAGATTGGAGTAGTCGTAGCTGTAGCATGGTATCAACGTCAGTGAAAATCCAAAAATATGAAGCAATTAAATATTGTATCAGCTAAGGAGAATTATTAACTTTTAAGATTTTGACTTTTGAAGTTATAAAAAATTTTAAATATTGTAGCTCAATAAATCCTTGCTTTACTGCTAGTTTAATAGGTCATTCAACTCTAAAATTTCGTTTTACGTTCACCTTGTATACTGAATAAAAATTAACCTTTTGTTAAACGAATACGGCAATGACGTCGTGGTTTATTGGAGATTCTCTTTATACAAATCACTTCGACCGGACATTTTCAGGGTGGGCATTGTTAAAACAGTTTTTTTTTAAACTCTTATATAATTATTACTAAATGATTGGAACTGAATTATAAGAAAACTATTTTCTAACGTAGGTATTAGAAATAGAAATTACTTACTTTTGACATCGGTATTCTACAATCTTTCTTAAATAACAACCATCCTACGCACATGCCTACGAGATAAGGTCCCAGTCGAGTCCATGGTTTATCGTAAATTTTGTCAAACAAGGCCAGTGGGTCATCGGATCCTGGCATGTGACTATTGCTGTATGCAATATAGCCCGTAGTCATCCAAGAACTTGTTCCGAAGATTACAAGCAAAGCTGCGGCGGCCTTGAAGTTACTAAAAATATAATATCTTTGTAGCATGACATGTTGAGAATGTGTAAATTTACTTACGAAATTGAAAACAAAGGACAATTACCATTTCTAGATATTTTAATTATTAAAAATAATAATAAGTTAGAATTTGATGGCTATAGAAAAGACATAGTAACAGAGAGATACATTCCTAATAATTCATTTCATTGCAAACAACATAAATTACATTTTTAGTTCATCGTTTGGTCACTTTTTCTCTTAATGGAGTAAACTTCAATAAGGAAAAGAATAGATATAAGTTCAGGTTAAATATTCAGAATTTCACCTTTTTTACACGTGAAGCAAATAAGACCAAGTATCTCTCCTAACCGTATAATCCGAAATATAGCAGGGGACTCAATAATGTATTTAATAAGGTAAGCCTCACCTTAGTCTATAAGTCATCAAACAATTTGAGGAATATCTTAGGAAATCCCAAAGACAAGATTCCTAATTATGAGAAAAGTGGTATTTATGAAACTAGTTGTAATGGTTGCGACAAAAAGTATGTTGGGCAAACTAGAAGGTCGATTAGAACACAATTTAAAGAACATTTAGTCCATTTAAAATACAGTAGAACAGAAAAGTCTAGCATTGTGGAATATGCCCTTGAAGCTGATCATACTGTAACATTAGATACTCTAAGATTAATTAGAGATGTATCTTATAGGATTCTTGAAAACATACGAAAGTATGGAAATTATAAAATGTAAAAGTAGTTTAAATAAAGACAGAGGACCTAGTTCTTATAGTCCCTTCTACTGGTTACTTAACCAGAACTGATAGCCCCGCCCCTGTAATTAGTTCCGCTTGAGTTTAGCTTTAGTCTATCATCGCGCCTGTTAAAGCTAACATGGTTAGCGAAACGCACGTCGAGTGCAAAAATAAAGTGTTTGGTGTAGTGGTGATATCTACTGAGTAGTTTTGATTTGATATTTGACATAGGTCAATTTGTTTTTGGTAATCATATTATAAATACTAAATAGTATGCGTGTGGGCTACGGTAAATAATCAAATAGGAGGAAAATTAGTGTTTTAACGGAAAATAATGGTCAGTATTGCATTCAGAAATGGGTAGTTTAAAATAATAGATTTCCATGAACGCTACCACTAGCCGTTAATCTAGTACGTGTGTTTTACTGACGAGAACTTTTGAACTAGATATAAGCACTGCTGTATCGAGCATTCTGCAACCACCCACTCACACTGCAGTATCATGGAAGCCCTACTATTAAAATGTCATTCGATGCCAAGTAACAAAAGATATCAGCGCCATCACGAGACAATAACAGGCTCCGAGAATTCCCATTATCTTGAACATCCCCTCTAGGGTAGGGGTCCCTAAGACTGCGCGGGAGATAAAACTGCGCAAGCCTCGTAAATCGGAATGCTAAAGACATCCGCGTGTGCACCAAAACAAAACTTCAGTTTTGTTTTGGTGCACTAGTGCGAGGGAGTTTACTGTGAGAAAAAAAAAATTAAAACAACCGTAAAACGGAAGGGTTAGGTAAGATTGTTGATTAATATGGTTAGCGATGTTTTAACATTTTGAAATTATGGTAATTTAATATAATGATGTAATTTCAATAATCTGACCATGGCTTTGGCCGACTTCATTACATCCACATATCGCCCGGCCGGCATTAGTAACGCTGATTTTTAATAGATGACTTTATACGATATGTTAGTAGACAGAGAGCGAAGTGGTAAGATTGCGCGGAGCTAGGGCGGGTAAAATTGCGTGCGCAGTCTTACCTTCTATGTAATTATACTTAGCATTTTTTCAGGTTAAGTATAATAGTGACATTACAATAGTAAATTTTTTTTCATTATAGGATGCCGAATCGAAGAACAAGGACTACAGAGCATTCTCTGTGTCCTCGAAATGTTTTAGATGAAGCAAGAAGACGAATAGAAAGTGGTGAAAGTAAGAGGATGGTGGCGTCATCATACGGCATGAAAAAAAGTACTTTAAGATATTATTTAAAAAGAACAGAAGCTGCAAAAAAACTGGGAAGATATGATTCAACTTTTTCCCAAATATAGAAGAAGAATTTTGTAAATATTTAATACAACCGGATCGCATGTTTCAAGGGATGACTACTAAAGACTTAAGAACTGTGGCTTACAAGTTCGCTGAAAAAAATAAAATCCCTCACCGTTTCAACGGTGCCAGAGCAATGGGGCTTAACAAGCCCCAGTGTGACAGATTCTACAAAAACCTTGCAGAGTTAATGGACAAACACAAGTTTTCTCCCACATCCATTTACAACATGGACGAAATAGGAATGTCTACTGTGCCCGACAATCCTCCAAGAGTAATTTACAAGAAAGGTAAACGCGTCGTTAATAAAATATCTAATGCTGAACAGCACCAACGTTACAGTCATTAATGCAATGAGTGCTACTAGTCATTTCATGTCACCATCATTTATATTCGGTCGATAAAGGATGAAAGCAGAACAACATAATAGCACTGACTTTAACACCTCACAGCAGCCGCAAAATGCAGCCCTTGGACAAAGATTTTCACAGTACGTTAAAAATGTATGCGAGAAGTGGATGAGAAACCATCCTGGCAGAGCTATAGTTACATTTCAAATGACTTCTTTGTTTACCCCAGCATTTAACAAAACAGCGACTGTTGCCTGCGCTGCTGAATGTTTCAAAATCTCTGGGATATCTTTACAGAAGCAGATTTCCTGCCTAGCTCTGTCGCTGAAAGAGAAATGGATAGTGATCCTACCTTATCTAATGCAAAAGAGGCTCAAGAGGAAATGCCTACAGTACAAAATGACCAAAATAGCCAGGGACCAGAAGAGTCTGCAGTAATGAGCACTTGTCAAACTAATGAGACAGAAACTGAGGAACTCCTTGAAGATGCTTTTGTGCTAAAAGAAACTAAATCTGGAATCGATGTTCTTCAAGAAATGCAGCCTGTGTCACCTCCAAAAGCCAGTGATGACCAAACTTTTTAAGCTCCTGAAGCTGTTCCATCCTGTAGCTATAAACAACAAGGTGCAAACATTGCACACAACTTGAAAAAGAAAATGAAGAAAAAAATATACCAGAAAGAGTGAAGAAGGAATGCAAGAAGAGAAGAATGAGAAGAAACCTGCAAAAAAACCAGCAAAACATCCTAGAAATAAAAAGAATTGGTCATGTGTTGGTTGCAATGAACCATACAAAGAATTAATTACTGAAGATTGGATCGGTTGTTCTGTATGTGGCGAATGGTGGCATGAAGCTTGTACCGCATACATTGGTATTGGATCTTTCAAATGTGATATTTGTATGTAAAAATAATTTAATATTATATTATTGTGGCTTAAAAAGCCTTTGATGCATATGCGTAATCTTAGCAACCTTAGTGCGCAATGGCACGGGGCTCTAAGACTGCGCATTTCCCATTTCTTATTTTTTCTTTCATAACTCTAAAAATTATTACCAAAACTTCGATTAAGTATAACATTAATTAACCTTAATAACGTGTTCATTAAACTTAATAAAGATGATTATGACAATTTGTGTTTTTCTTGATTTATAGCCAATCAAATATTAAAGCTTAGTCAGCTAAGCCACTAGTTAATAATATTGTAGTTTTATACTGCAATGATAATGTATGAGTTAAAAAAAAAACTAATATTCTCACCTTGTGGCTATTATAAGAATAATAGCACCTACAGCATAGAATTGAGTGTCATCAGAAAGGTACCAACTCCATAACATGCACTAAAACATTACATGAACAATTAAGTATTAGATATTTTTCAAACAATTATTGTGTTTGCTTTCTGCATAAAACCGTGGTTAACAACGAAAAGAGTAGAAGAAAGTAGTTATCATTTCTTTTTTTTGTGAATAGGTTGTTAAAGATGGAGAGCGTTAAAAACTTACACTTCTGTGTTAATAAACCGTTTTCAGTAACTAATGCACAGTTTAAAAATGTGTCATAATGTTCCGTACAACAGGAACATAACAATATAAAAGATATTTTTTCTTAAATCAATAAATATAATTATTTATAACAGTAATATGGCAATTAAATTCTGTGGCGTAGCCGGGGAAAGGGAATATATGCTGCCTGCGCCTGTATTTGTAGAAGATACGCTCCTTAGAAGCAGTACTTTAGGGGAGTTATTTTTTGTGAAAAATATTAACTACCCAGTCATCGACTTTTAAATGAAGTGTAAATTTTTAGATTCCACTATGAGTAGGAGTTCTTTTTTGGGAAAATTGTACGCCTCACTTGATCATAGACTTTTAAATTGGGTGTACCTTTTTAAAGTTCCACTGTAGATAGAGTTTCTTTTTTGTGAGAAATCATAAGCTTTCTGGTCATAGATCCTTAGTTTACTGTGTTGGCAGGGGTCTAAGCTCCAGTGCAAGACGGCCTTTTTTTTTTTCATCAAGGGATCTCGCTTGCGGATTATCGTTTCACTCCTCCCTGTTTGTCGATTGATGGCCATCCTCTATAAGTAGGTCCGCCTCTAATGTTCTCTTTTTCCTTAAAGAAACTCCCCTGCTACGCCACGGTGTATAACTGACGCTTGTGCTTAATACATACATCATGTTATATATTACAGTCCGTGGCGAAGCAAAGTTTCTTTAAGGAAGAAAGATAACACTAAATAGGTGATACTTATAGAGAGGAAGTCAATCGACAAACAAAGGGCTTCTAACGACACTTGAGAAGCAGAATTCCTTGATGAAAAAATAGACCTTCTGACACTTGAACTCTAAAAGCTTAGATTTCTCCCAATACAGTAAACTAAACATCGATGACCAGAGGCAAGATTTTTTGCAAATAGAACCCCAACGTACAGCTGAACCCTAACAACTGCCCAATTTAAAAAACAATGAACGGGGGGAGGATTTTAGAAAACGGGCTATTTACATTGAAAATCGAAAACTCAATTTA
>CM032454.1:27204280-27216780 GCA_019049505.1 Pachyrhynchus sulphureomaculatus | reverse complement strand
AGCCAATTAAATCTCTTCTGTTTTATTTTTTTGACTATGTCCTCCTTCACTTCTTCCAAAATTTCTTGATTAATCCTCCTTCTGTAGGCTCCTTCACATATTCTTATTGGCCCTAGGATCGCTCTTAATATCTTTCGTTCAATTCTTCTCATGTCTTCCTCTTGTTTCTTTGTCATGCTTATAACTTTGGTAGCATACATTAGTTTTGGGAGTATTATTGCCTTGTATATCCTCATCTTACTGTGTCTTCCTATTATCTTACTACTTAACAATTTCTTATTGCTATGGAACAACTTGTTTGCTATTATTAATCTTTCCTTTACTTCCATATCCTTGTACTCATCCCAGTACAGCGTCACTCCCATATATTTAATCTTCTCTACTCTTTCGAAGGTATATTCGTTTAATCTAATCCTTTCCATTTCCTGGACATTCTGTTTTCCATTTTTCATTATTTTGGTTTTCTCTTCATTTATCTTCAACTCCATTTTTGTTCCTTCTACGCTTATTTCTCTCACCATTTCCTTCATTATTTTCTGGTTCTTTGCAATAATTACTACATTGTCCGCATATTCAACTACCTGGCTGCCTCTTGTTCGTATTGAACCCTGATTTATATTCCTTAGAACATATTGTCGTGTTAGGTTAAATAACGTTGCTGATAATGCATCTCCCTGTCTAACTCCATTGTTAATTTCGAAATCTTGTGTTCTTCCTTTCTGTGTTTTGACATTGGCGAATGTCTCTTTCAGTGTCTCCATACATAGTCGTCTTATCTTGCTCGGTACTCCCAGTTCTTTTAGCACTGTATTTAATCCAGTGAGTCAAATGCTTGCTTGAAGTCAATGAACAACAATTGCAAGTTTAGTGCATGTTGTTGCGCTCTTTCCAATGCTTGTTTGACCACATATATTGCATCTACCGTAGATTTTCCTTGTGTAAATCCGCTTTGGTATTGTCCTATTACATTTTTTATTACATATTTTAGTTTTTCGTGTATCATCGTTGTCAAAATCTTGTAGGCGGTGTTGAGCAGGGTAATTCCTGGATAATTTTCGCATACTCATTCATCGCCTTTCTTGTGTATTATTACAATTTCACCTCCTTTCCAATCATGTGGCATGCGTTCTTCTTTCCATATCTGTTTAATTAGTACGTACATGCATGAGTTTCTTCTCCGCCGTATTTGAACAATTCCATGTTTATCCCGTCTTTGCCTGGCTTTTTTCCGTTCTTACTTCTTAGAATTATTTCTTTTATTTCATCTCTTGTTGATTCTAGAATCATTTCCATTTCAATTTCTTTTTGCTCGTTTTCTTCGGTTAAGTATTCTTCCTGTATTTGTTCGTTTAAAAGGTGCTTGAAATGTTCCTCCCATATAATAATATACTGTTTTTCTTCTTCTGTTATTTTTCCCTCTCTGTCTTTCACTCCTCTGACTTTTCCTTTATAAGTTCTGTTCTGTATTTTGATTTTATTGTAAAACTGTTTTGTGGTAACATTCCGACTTTCTGTTTTTATTTCTCTAATTTGTTCTTCTAATTACTTTATTACATTCCTTCCTAATACTTTCATATTTCCGTCTGTCCTCAATATTATTTGTTTTCAGCCATTTCATCCTGGCATTTATTTTTTTATTTGCCATTCTTTTACATATTTCATTAAACCATTCTTTCAGTTTTGTGGCTTCTTTCTATCTCTATGCTTTCTTGCGTTGCTTCTCTCACGCATCTTTTCAGTTCGCTCCATTTATTTTCAATGCTTTCTTCTGTTTTTTGCGTCAATAGTTTTCTTCTTAGAGATTCTTCATATTCGGTTCTTTCTTGTTCTTCGTTCAATTTTTGTACATCCCACTTGTTTTCTTTGTTCCTGCTTGGTATTTTCTTTTTTAATTTTTTTTTATCTCCGCCACAACTAAGAAGTGGTCGGTAGTACACATATAGTCCTCGAAATTAAAAAGGAACCTAATATTTTTGAGCGATATCGCTTAAAGGTCTAGAGTTGATAAATTGTGTATAGTTTTAAAAGCGCTATGAGAATTTTTAATAATTTTTTATAGTCGAACATTTAAGGGCTGGGGGAGACAGTTAGAGGAGTTTCTTCGTGTATATCGTGTAATAAGTTCTTGTTCATACGCTAATTTTGAAAATTAATGGACATTTTTTTCTGAAATCTCCCGAATTACAAGATCTTGAGCTTCGTGTGTTTAATCGCAACGCCTTAAACTAAAGAAGACAGTTACGGGATCGACCTTCCGATTAACCAAAAGTATATTAATTAGAGAATCAGCATATAGCATACAGTTTAAAACATACTGACAAAATACATGAGCTTAACGTATAGCTGTTACTGACCCGTAACATTGTTCGTCTAAAGTTAATCGCTGAATACAAAAACTTGTTTATAAGTTTAATATCAAGAGGCCCGGTGTTAGTAGTATTTTTAAAACTCATGCTGATTGACACCTCCATCAAAGCAGTTATATGTAAAATAATCTAAATACGAAAAAGGCCTTGAGGCTAAGTTATAAAAACGCTCTAAAAACCTTGTGTGAAAGGAAGCGTTAGGACCAAATATCGCAATGTTTATTTCGCCATTAAAGCTGAGCATGGAATACAGTAATTCATAAAACCAGGAAAAGAGGGAAGCCGTAGCGTAGCCAAGGGGAGGCCAGAGGAGTATACCAATATCTACCTACAACCGTGGATGTAGGCAATAAAACCTCTTAGAAACAGTTTTTTTTTTATTGAGGATTCTTTTTTGAGAATATTGTTCACTCCAGGTCATCGATTTTTAAATAGAGTGTAAGTTCTTAAAGCTCTACTATATGAAGGGTGCTTTACCCTCCCATCGATCTTTACTTCACTCCTTTAGAAGGGTATACTCTTTTAGCGTTCCAGTCTAAGAGGGTCTTTTTTAATCAAGGATTTTCGCTCGCTGGTCGTAGTTTGACGCCCCCCATTATGTTGACTGGCGCTCCCCTCTATAAGCAGCTTCGCCTTTAGTATCCATTTTTTTTTTCTTAAACAAACGCCCTCTGAATCCATATGTCCCCCCGCCTCTTGTACCTAGCTATGTTACTGATTGGAATAAAAATTGACGGCAGTAACTGGAATATAAATTTATTTCGTAACGCAACCATCAGGAAATAAGATACATAATACCATAAATAATTAAATTGTTATTGTATTGTAAGCAAACTTAGAAATATGAACGATTAATGATGGATTTATTGTGGTGTGGCACTAAAATACTATCAATAAATCCCCAATTATATAAAGTTAAAGGGTGGTTAACGTTCAATTTATTTTAAAATATAGGTACTGAAATAACAATAAAAATAAATTTTTAACATTCACAAACTCAAATTCTCAGTTTTATTTCTTAATACCTATACCGAATTTAACCTCAATTCGTTTAATATTTACCTGAGTATTTGAAAAGAACTATACAAGTATGCCCTAATATCACCCAAGCCATACTTATCGCTTTAAGACCATGAAGAGCTGGTATGGTATCACTTCCTACAGATTGATCACATATAATCTTCATATTGGATTTCACAGAAAATGATAGAAGTAGTTCTCTTAAAATCAGCCCTAAAACATTTGTTTAAAATTAATTACACTTAAATATAAACGAACAGATTAGGAGTTTAAAAACATGAATAATCGGTGTCAGATTTTATAGTGCTCGTAAGTCATGCAGAGCATTTTTTGGAATAATTTTTAATTGCTTATTTTTTCAAAACTAGTGAGAGACCTAACTAATTTTAATGAGCTAGCCCAAGCTTTAATGTTTCATGCAGAATAGAAAACAAAATAAGTAATTTTAAAACGTTTGTTATGCGGTACTTAAATTTTCACGACGTTGCACAGTGGGTAGAAAAAAAAAACATTACCGTTCAAAAATTCCTACAGACCTCAATTTTTTTTTTTTTTTTTTAATCATCGTAAGAAACTTTAGAAAAAGAACTGTCGCGCCATATTTTAGAAACATATATTTTCTGAATGTAATGAAAGACTAATATTGTCAAATTTCCACTTTATTTAATTTCACTGAAACTGTATGACGCGTTTCGCTATACTATAGCTTCTTTTGATACAAAATGATATTTGAGTATTAGTGTTGTTACATTTATATAAATACCCTAAGGTAGATAGGTAATAAAATTAATACTATATGCTAATGAATATTGCTGAGAAATCCATTCTGAATATTATCCCAGCAATATTCATTAGCAAATAGTATTAATTTTATTACCTATCTACCTTAGGGTATTTATATAAATGTAACAACACTAATACTCAAATATCATTTTGTATCAAAAGAAGCTATAACACATGGGCTGAAAAGTCCCGGGCCTAACAAAGAAAACACGGTTTTTTTGGTTCAAAATTAGCTTTATTCATCAACGTAATCTCCATCAAGAGCAACGCAATCATTCCAGCGCCGCTCTAACATTTCAATACCACTTTTGTAGAACGATTTATCTTTTGCCTCAAAATAGGCCTCAGTTTCAGCGATAACCTCTTCATTCGTGCGAAATTTCTTACCGGCGAGCATTTTTTTCAGGTCTGCGAACAGCCAGTAGTCGCTGGGAGCCAAATCTGGCGAATACGGTGGATGTGGGAGCAATTCGAAGTTCAATTCATGTAGTTTTGCCATTGTTTTGATTGACTTGTGACACGGTGCGTTGTCTTGATGAAACAAATTTTTTTTCTTTGCCATATGCGGTCGTTTCTTTGCAATTTCGGCCTTCAAACGCTCCAATAACGCTATATAATATTCACTGTTGATGGTATTCCCTTTCTCAAGATAGTCGATGAATATTACACCACGCACATCCCAAAATACCGAGGCCATAACCTTTCCAGCCGATTGTTGTGCTTTCGGGCGCTTTGGACGAGGTTCACCAGTTGCTGTCCACTCAGATGACGATCGTTTTGATTCCGGAGTGAAGTGATGGATCCATGTTTCATCCATTGTCACATATCGACGCAAAAATTCCGGTTTGTTACGTTTAAACATGGCCAAACACTGCTCAGAATCATCAACACGTTCTTGTTTTTGATCAACAGTGAGCAAACGCGGCACCCACTTTGAACAGAGCTTTCTCATAGTCAAATGCTCATGCAATATAAAGCCAACACGTTCTTTTGATATCTTTACGACGTCAGCTAACTCACGCAACTTCACTTTTCGATCATTCAAAACGATTTTATGGATTTTTTTGATGTTTTCTGGTGTTACCGCCTCATTTGGACGTCCACTGCGTTCTGCATCATCGGTGTCTCTACGACCACGTTTGAAGTCAGCAAACCAACGTTTTATTGTTGTTTCTGATGGAGCGGAGTCCCCATAACACTTTTCAAGCCATTGCTTCGCTTGAACGGTATTTTTTCCCATCAAGAAGCAGTGTAAAATTAAAACACGAAATTGTTTTTGATCCATTGTTTTGAAAATAACAAAAGTAGCGTCACTCTTAGCACAATAACTCACAAACTAATGAATAGAATATCATGAAATTTTAACAGCTGTCTTTTGAAGGTTAGTATTAACTGAAAAAAAGGTGACTGCAATAAAACTAGCGCCATTTATGTGTTAGGCCCGGGACTTTTCAGCCCATGTGTTAGTATAGAGAAACGCGTCATACAGTTTCAGTGAAACTAAATAAAGTGGAAATTTGACAATATTAGTCTTTCATTACATTCGTTATGAATTTCCATCAAGTAACAGCCACAACAATTCAAAGTATATTTTCTGATGTATATGGACATATATATTTCTTTTCTAAATTTTCTTACGATGATTTAAAAAAAAGTATGGTGATACGATGAAATTTGAGGTCTGTAGGGTTTTTTGAACGGTAATGATTTTTTCTACCCACTGTGCGTCGGTGAGATGAAAAAGCATTGTTCACATAAAGGTTGCTTAAAACTAAAATTGGTTCAATAACATTGGGAAAATCGAACAATTACATGTAGTGAAACTCTTATAGTAAATAGTATTCGATAAAAGATAAATGGTCATGCAATTCTTATTGAAAATACGTAAATACGTCTGGACACTAATTCAAGTTGGTAGCATTTCAGTGATATAAATCCTGTAGTGCACGCGGACTCAGACTTGTTTTCTAATTAGAGATAAAAAAAAGTTACAGGAACTATTCATAATACAATAATAATAATTTAAACAATTTTTGCTTTTCAGTATTTTTGTAGGCGAGTCACTCGACAAATCTTTGACCTTATTAGGACTTTTTTAGGCTCCTTATTATACCAAAGTCCGAATCGAATCATATAAACACACCTTCAACGATCAAACACTTCAACGATCAAACAAGTTTTGTTTAAACCAGATGTTGTCTAAGTGACTAATGTCTTTACACATTTAATAGTCCTTTTACACGGTCATATCAGTTCTCAATTCCGTCTCAGTTTCGTTTCATTTCAGTTCGGAAGGAGGTTTGTTTTTACACCGTCCGTTCAGTTCTCAGTCCGAGTTATCTTTCAAAATGTTATGTGTGTTTCGCGTTCAAACACGTGTTGTCATACTGTCCCACAGTGTACATGTGTAAAATAGCTCATGTATGAAGACTGTCTCACTGCAGTAGCCTTAGCTGTGGCGTTGAAGAAACGAAGGAAGAAAAAAACCCCATACCGTCAGGTGTCAGTCTCCGTTTCAGTTTTTCCTTTTTACACAAACAGACAGTTCGACTGAAACTGAAACTGAACTGAGGACTGATACGACCGTGTAAAAGGATCAAAAGGATTTTTACATTTTTTGTTCGTCAGTGGTATGTTCGGGGTTATATTTCAAACATTTTTTATGTCCATCTGTTCTTAGCCTTATTTTCATCGCACATCTATCTATCTACCTATATACTTATATACATATGTATATATATATATATATATATATATATATATATATATATATATATATATATATGTCCATATACATCAGCGATTTTATCTTTATTTCCCCAATGTTGACAAAACGTCGCCCTTCCATGGTCTTTTGCCTTAGGCAATTGTTATACGAATTATAAACAAAAAAAAATTAGTAAACAACGTTTTCTAATATTTTTTAGAAATTATGATGTAACTAACTAAATAACTCATAATTGTCTCTATTATAGAATAGTGAATTTAATGAGAAAAAATATGTTTTGTATGAGATGAATTTTAAATGTTATATTCACAAAATAACCACCACCTTGATACAAAAAAACTAAATATAATACATACTTGCAACAGTTTCGCGAGGAGCTGTGGAAGCAGAAGCATTTACTTCAAGTGAAGTCGTATTACCATTATTATTACTTTCGTTGCTATTACTTGTATTTACAACGTATATTCCAGATTTTCCTATAAAAAGTAACAAGACAAACTTACGTTTTCAAAACTTAGTATATTTGTACATATTTAGTTTATATTAGGTACATTTCGTGCAGTTCACACTCCGTAAATTACGTAGTTTCCGAGATATTGACATAACATCATGGCAAAATAATGTACATATTCTAATTTTAGTTTGCAATTATATATTGGCAAGTGAATATGATATGGGATAGAATTCTAGGTTTCTGGGTGGGATATATATCTCTCTCTATTCGTTTCCTCAGTCTTGAGGGTCGTGATCTCTCTGGAATGACTTCACTGTTCTGTTCACTATTTCTCTCCATTTCTCTCGATCTTCTGCCAAGTGCAACGATACATGGAGTGGTTGATCCATAACTTGTTTTATTTGATCTGACCATCTTGTTGGCGAACGGCCTCTACTCCTTTTACCCTGGACCTCCCCCATTATTATTAGCCGGTCTACATTATTGCCTGGCCTTCTAGCTACATGTCCAAAATACTGAAGAATTCTTTTCATGCATAGTGATGATAACCTTACAGTTACATTTAGTTCATTCAGTATAGATTGATTAGTTCTTCTGGCGGTCCAGGATATTCTCAACATCCTCCTATAGCACCACATTTCAAAGGAATCAATAGATTTACGTTCTTTTTCTCTAAGTGTCCAGGATTCTACACCATATGAAAATATTGGAAATATTGGGAGGGTGATTAAACATTACTTTATGAAAGGCAAAACGCCTCAGGAGACTAAAGAGAAGCTTGATAAACATTATGGTGACTCTGCACCTTCGATTAGAACAGTTTATAAGTGGTTTCAAAATTTTCGGACTGGCCATATGGGCACAAGTGACGCTGAACGTTCTGGACGGCCTGTGGAGGTTACGACTCCAGAAATCATTGATCAAATCCATGATATGGTGATGGATGACAGAAGAGTTAAGGTGCGTGAGATTGCTAGTGCTGTGGGCATCTCGACTGAACGGGTACATAATATTTTGCATAAACATTTGGACATGAGAAAGCTATCCGCAAGACGGGTGCCGCGATTGCTCACGCTTGACCAAAAACGGAATCGTGTGAAGTGTTGCAAGGATGGTTTGCAGCTGTTCCAGAAGAGTCCGGAGGACTTTAAGCGTCGTTTCGTCACTGTGAATGAAACATGAATACATTACTATACTCCTGAGACTAAACAACAATCTAAACAATGGGTTACCAAAGGGGAATCTGCACCAAAAAAGGCGAAGACCGTTCCTTCGGCCGGAAAGGTTATGGCGTTTTTTGAGATTCGCAAGGGATAATCCTCATCGACTTTCTGGAAAGGGTAAAACTATTACAGGTGAATATTATTCATCGTTATTGGACCGTTTGAAAACCGAGCTGCAAGAAAAACGCCCGCAATTGGCCCACAAGAAAGTCCTTTTCCATCACGACAACGCACCAGCACACACCTCAGCAGTTGTGGTCGCAAAATTAATGGAAATAGGATTCCAACTCGTTTCACATCCCCCCTATTCTCCAGACTTGGCTCCCTCGGACTACTATTTGTTCCCCAATTTGAAGAAATGGCTGGCGGGACAAAGATTTTATTCAAACGAGCAGGTGATTGCAGACACTAATGGATATTTTGCAGACTTGGACAAATCCTATTATTCGGAAGGGATCAACAAACTAGAACATCGTTGGACGAAGTGTATAGGCCTAAAAGGAGACTATGTCGAAAAATAAAAAAGGTTTACCCCAAACACATAAGTAGTTTTTATTTTTGGACTTTTCAAACCAGCCTCGTATATATATATATATATATATATATATATATATATATATATATATATATATATATATATATTTATATATATATATATATATATATATTTATATATATATATATATATATATATATATATATATATATATATATATATATATATATATATCCCACCCAGAAACCTAGAATCCTATCCCATATCATATTCACTCACCAATCCGCAATTAGCCAGCGTGGCGGGTTATGGCTAAATACCCCGAAGATGAGTTTCAGAACAAATGAAGTTGGACCCCAGGTGAGTGTTGAATCCCACACCGTTGATAAGATCTGCCTCATATAATCTGGAGAGGCAAAAACTCACCCTAGGATCACAAGAACGTTTAGAAGAAAAAACATTACAAATCAAATGGGACATTCTAAGCCTAAGCGAAACAAGAGTGCCAGAGCAAAAAATGTTCAATATTACAAACAAATAGGACACATGTTATTTCAAAACAATAGAGAAAGTAACTCAGATATTGGAGGCATAGGAATTCTAATTAATAAGAAAATAAAACATCTAGTAACAAAAATGATTTCAATATCCGAAAGAGTAATCTACATTGTGCTTCAAATATCCAAAAGGAACAGCTTACAAATCATTCAGCTTTTTGCTCCAACCAGCACTTCCGAAGATAAGGAAGTTGAACAAATGTATGAGGACATTCCGGAGGGAGATACGAATATCGATAACATCCCTAACAGAGGAAGATTCAGACTGGGCAACCCAAATGAAAGAGGCGATGAATTAATTAATTACATACAAGAAGAAAGATTATATTGTAAAACTCAACAATAGACGATGGACGTGGATGATCCTAGACGGAAGAACAAAAAATGAAATTGACTTTGTTACATCAAATAAAAAATCCATTATTACCGATGTTTCAGTTGTCAACAGAATTAATATGGGAAGTGGCCACAGGTGGTTTGTTAATAGCCGAAGTATAAATAAATACAAAATTAGAGGGAAAGAAATTATTAACACTAAAAAGATTCCCGATCATAGAAGAAACAAATAACAACAAAGATAGCTATCAAAGGTATCGAACCAACAGAGCACTTAAAACAAAGAACATCAAGGATTTAGAGAAAATAATAAGAAATAGCACACAAACATCAATTAAGAAAATAAGTTTAAGAATACAGCCCAAAACAAGTAGGTTAAAACAAGAGATAAAACACTTGATCAAAGGAAGAAACGGTATTAACAGAAATTCTTCAGAATACAAAGAACTTAACAAATCAATCAGAAAAAAATAAGACAAGATATTAGAAGCTATAATATCGAAAAAATAGAGAGAAAAATCAAAACTGATAAAACATAAAGGTAATCAAGACACTAGGAAACAAAGGGCCAGAAATATTATACAAATGAAAGACAAAGATGAAAATGTCAAGTATGAAAAAGATCAGACAACATAAATCGTCGAAAACGACTATTCAGAGCTGTACTCTTCTATCACACCAGAGGTCAATCTTAATTAAGATCGAAACATTTTAAATATTGGCTCAGAAGATCTTCCAGAAGTCACCAAAGAGGAAGTCGAAAAAGATTTGACCCAGGTGAAACACTGAAAAGCTCCTGGAGAAGACAATGTTACCAAGGAGATGATGATAATAGGAGGTGTAACTACTTTGGAATCTATTAGAATAGTTATGAATAAATGTCTTCACAATGACGTCGTTTCGGACCTATGGCAAAAATCACAAGTCATCTTGCTACATAAGAAAGGAGACAAACTCAAGCTAGAAAATTATCGCCCAATAAATCTCGTACCTTATCCTTACAAACTATTAATAAAAATAATCGCCAACACATTTGCCAACAAATTCTACGATTATCAGCCAGTAGAACAGGCAAGGTTTCGTAAAGGCTATAGCTCCAAACAAAACGCACTTTGATAGAGAAGTGTAATGAATATAATGTACCTCTACACTTGGCCTTTGTGGAGTGTAATAAAGCTTTCGACAGCATAGAATTGTGGGCAGTCTTTCAAGGAATGAACAACGCAAGAATCGACTCAAGATATAGAGAACTCCTAAAACAAATTTATAATAATGCTACCATCGAAATAAATGTAACACAGTACCTAAAAACATCAATAATAAAGTTACAAAGAGGAGTTAGACAAGACCATATCTCCAAAGTTGTTTACCCTTGTGCTGGAGGATATATTTAAAAGATTAAATTGGAAAAAAAAGGTATGAGGACGGATGGAAGATCCTGAACTATCTTAGATTTGCCCGCGATAGAGTAATAATAAGTGATAGCGCAGAAGAACTGCAGAAAATGCTAACGGAACTAGAAAAAGGATCAAAGAAAGTAGGCATAAGAATGAATCTATCCAAAACCAAAGTAATGACGGATCTAACCTTAAATATTGAAATAGATGGCAATAAGATCGAAAACGTACACAATTATACATATCTGGAACTCACAATCACATTGGGCAAGCAAAACTAAACTGTAGAAATTACAGCATGGTTCTAAAAGATCCACAAATACCAGTCAACTCTAAAGGAACAGTGTTTCATAGCTGTATCTTTCCAGTATTTAATAGCAGTATCTTTCCAGTATGAACTGACAATCCAGTCAGCCTATCGGTTGAGAACAACACAACGAGCTACAGAAAGAGCCATATTGGGGATTCTTTAAGAGATCACATCCGGACCGAAGAAATAAGAAGAAGAACAGGGGTGGCGGATAGCAAGAAAATACTGGATGGACAAAGAGCGTAGTGCAATGGAGGCCGAGAGAACACCAAAGAAGTACCGGAAGACCACCAAAACGATTGGACTACTTTATGATAAGGGTAAGACGCAACTGGCACCACCTAGCTCAAGATCGGGAACTTTGGAAAAATGAAAGAATGGCTTATATACAGTGCATGCGGAAGGGCTGTTAGAGAGAGAAAATCCTGAATAACAATGCTGGTGATCACAGTTCAAAATAAAACTAATTGACTATCGAAATCTAACTATTTTTCACTAAGGTTTTATTTACATGTTACGGTGAGTTATGAGCTGGCCTATCAGCCCTCTAAGAGAATACGTATATATATATATATATATATATATATATATATATATATATATATATATATATATATATATATATATATAAATATATATATATATATATATATATAAATATATATATATATATATATATATATATATATATATATATATATATATATACATATATATATATATATATATAAATATATATATATATATATATATATATATATATATATATATATATATATATATATATATATATATATATATATATATATATATATATATATATATATATA
>CM032454.1:27121780-27199280 GCA_019049505.1 Pachyrhynchus sulphureomaculatus | reverse complement strand
TTTTCGCCCAACAAAGGTTTCTTCAACGTGCTTCGGAATTTGACAACATGAGCACGAAGATGTTGTGGAATGGTCTCATGGGACGCATTCAAATTCGAGTTTCTTAATTTCAATTTCAAATTTCAATTTCAAGTTCTGTGAAAACAAAGAATCGCATCTACCAAAAATAAATTATCGCGGGCACGTTCTTACTTGACAGACTGTATTTTTAAGGCAGCCTTGATTAATTAGATGTGTGCAATTGTTTTTTATGGTAGTGGACGGTCTATCATCTTGTCTGTCACGCTTATAATTTATAAAGAAGAAAAACTAAGAAAAAAAAAACGAATCTCTGTTGGTGAATATGACTTTCTTCTATTTCGAGTTTCCAGAAAAAACGAAAGTGCGCTAAAATGAAGAAACTAAAAGAGACAAAGAAAAATAAAATTTACATTCGAATACGTAATACTCTTAAATGAATGTTGAATTGTTTGAATTTAACCCTCCGTTAAATTTGCGGTTTCCGTTAAAATTAAAAATGGTTTATAGCTAAGAATTTAAAAGAGATAAAATCCCCCGATTGTTCATTTAGCCAAAAGCAGGAGTAAAGATATATAAAGAAGGATGGATGAATTCCCCATAGCAGAAACCCTCAAAATATGACCTTGTATATTACATGTTCTATTTCCGGTTTACCAGAAATATAATAATAATTCCATTACCAATAAAAAATAAGAAAGCCAACCTTAGGCTCGAATCCGAGCTTCCTAAAATCGATTCTCTATTGACTATCTATTTCCTGGTAAACCGGAAACTGCCAATAATTGACGAAACCAAAATGTTGACTCTTGATACTATTACCGCTGTTGATTTTGTGTTTTTTTTATGAGTCTAGCACCGTGCTGAAGGGAAGTCCCTAAAGCGCTACAGGAGCGACACGTGTGCGAAAATAGCGATTCAAATTGTTCTGCTTGAAAAGCGTTGTACGAGGAGTAACAAGCGGAACCTCATACGGATGTGAAGTATTAGCGCCACGTGTATTTCTAACATGCACCGCTCTGGGAGGAATTAATCAAGCTACATCCCTCGAACACTTTTTATGAAAATACTTGTAGAATAGGCTCAAGTCGCAAACTGTTTTTCGATGTTCCAGCGAATCAAGGCCGCCGGTCAGTTCCGGGTCTCCAATCAGACGAACAGCTCTTCTCTGAATAAAATCCAACAAATGCAATGTATGTTTGGGAGTAGAGCCCTCAACATGGGAGCAGTATACCATAGTTGGTCGAATTTCAGCTTTATAAAAAATTAACAGTTGTTGTGGAGTGTAAAGCTTTCTGGTTCGAAATAATATTCCCAACTTTTGAGAAGCTCTCCTTGCTATGGCTGCGATATGTTAATGCCAGGACATATTTGCTTCCAAATTAACGCCCAACAAATTAAGTGACGATGTTAGAAGAATGAAGTGCCTTGCCATAACTATGTCGGGTTCAGCAAAGTTAACTTTTTTAGAAAAACTGCCGCCTGGGTTTTTGTAGCATTAAATTTCACTTGATTACTATCACCCCAAGATAGAATTTCTTCCAGGTCTTTGTTAAGTTGAACGACGTTCCGCTGTCTACAGATATTCGTCTGAGTAGCCGATGTCCGAGCGTTCAAAATGAATAAAGAGAAAAGCGTCAAATCTGTAGATTGGGTATCCGGTCTTTTCCATGAGATCGTTAATGTAAATGAGAAAGAGAGTAGGAGATAGTATGGAGCCTTGGGGCACACCGGCGTTGATAGTGAAGGTGTTAGAGAGAGAGGAAACATCAGAGTCACAAACAGAACTTTTCAGACATACCATAAAAGCGTAGCTTAGCTAACAGTCCATCGTGCCAAACACGGTCGAATGCCTTGGATATGTCAAGAGCAACTGCTCGAGATTCTCCAAAGTGTTCAATTGCGTTGTCCCAAACACGTGTTACATAAGTCAGAAGATCTCCTGTTGATCCATGTTTACGATCCATATTGGTGATCGCTAATAATGTTGAATTCTTCAAGATATTTTAGAATATGCTGATTGATAGCTTTTTCCATGACTTTCGATATTATTGAAAACAGTGCGATTGATCGGTAGTTATTTGGCAAGGTCTTCTTGCCTTTTTTAGGTATCGGCTGAACTGTGGCACATTTCCAGCAGGAAGGAAATATTCCCCTTCTGTAGTATAGGTTGAAAAGTCTACAGAAAACTGGTGTTAGTTCCCTCGCACGGTTTTTGGGAACTATGGCAGATATTCCGTCAGCGCCAGAAACTTTTTTGGTGTCTAGCATCATTAAAATACGTTTAATGATACGCTGTCTGAAGACAATATCGGGCATCCTTGACTGCACTATGGGAATAGTAGGTGGTGTTTTTCCTTGGATATCGACAGTAAAATGTGAAGCAAAGAGTTCAGCCAACAAGTTCGCTTTTTCAACAGGTGTCGTTGCAATAGAATTATCTGGCCGTGTGAGTGATGGTATGGTAGATTTGGTGAAATTTTGACTAACTGCCTTAGCGACTCACTAAAAGGACCTGGAATTGTTAGGACAAGCGAGAAGTTTGTTTCTAATTCGTTGATTGTGTGCCTCCTTGGTTTGGTCGATAATTTCTTTGCATCTGTTCCGGGCACGAACAAAGATGTTACGATTTATGGTGTTAGGATTTATACGCCATTGTCGGTGGCAAGATGTTTAGAAGCAACAGCTTCTTTGCATTTTTGGTCAAACCAAGGCTTGCCGTTGAAAGGACCGGGGGAGGGCCGTGTTGTCCAACCAAGATGGAGACTAAGTGTTTCGTTCATAATATATTTTCTTGACAATCAGTAACTCTTTTAAAATGACAGTGAGCACGCTAAAGACAGCTAAAAAAACAGTGGACAAAATTCCAAGACTGTATGGCGACGTAGGCAATTAATTGAGCATCTAGGAATGTTGCAGGTGACGCAATTGTATAAAGTATACACCTTTTAGGACAACATGGTTTTTTATAATGATAGTTTATTGTTAGTCTTCTGGAGTTACCCTATTTAACCTTATTGCTTTTATATTTTTATTCCAATTTGGATTAACATTATGAGCATTTTTACTATCGTTCTTTATAATGACACAGGCCAACAAAATTGAACGAAACTCCAGACCCTGAGACCTGAGTATACTTTCCCAAAGGTTTTTGGTACGCTCAATCCGAATCTGATCTCAGAATTGCTCCATCACAGCAGGTTTTCGAGATATCCTACCGTAAAAAAATGCAAAAAACACGGTTTTTCCCTATATTCGGGATTATATTATATGGCGAATTAATTTTTCTCCACAAAACTCGGTGGCGGTATATGAAAGTACTACTTTTCCCCATTAAAATGCATTTTGAATTTTTCAGATAATTTATTTCTTCTCCAAGAAATCATCTTTCTAGTAGCAACATTTTTTATTTATTATCATACATGGTGTCACATTTTAATATACCAGGCTTCTTAATTTACTTTAGTAAAAGTTTCAGACAAAAATTGAAGAGTTGTGAAGGGGCAATAAAATGATATAATTGTGATGACCTTGGAAGATCATTTTGAAGGTCATTTCAATGCCAACTTTGATTTTTTAAATGGGAACCCATATTATTTTATGACGGCATCATATTTGTCTAGCAAAAATACAAAACTTTTGCTCGAAAATTTTTTCTCGATAATACTCGATTTTTCAATACTTCATTGATAAGAGACATTACACTCTTAATCCCTAAACAAGTATAAAGGCAAATGAACCTCAGGCGTCGAGTGAAGATTGATAAAAGATTCTCAAATCTTAAAAGAATCAAAATTTAACACAACTCTTAACCAAATTGGTATGGTTGTAACGAAAACGCCAAACTAATTCATTCAAACGGACGATTTCTCCAAAAGAAATAAAATATCTGAAAAATTCAAAATGCATTTTGAAAGAGAAGAGTAGTACTTTTAGATCCTTGACGAGTTTTGTGGAGAAAAATTAATTCGCTATGCAATATAATCCCGAATATAGCGAAAAACCGTTTTTCTTTTTGAATTTTTAGGTTAGGATATCTCGAACATCTGGTGTGACGGAGCAATTCCATCGGATTTAAATTCAGCACATCAAAAACCTTCGATTTGAGAAAAGTTGGCCTATGCAATCCTTAGAAGTCGTATTTTAAATTATCTATTTGATAGTCATTTAAATAGGGCTGATCTTTCTGAGAAAAAGGCTAGGATATATAATTTTAAATCGGACACCCAGTTTTATAAAAGTGTTCAAGATATCTTGTTATACATTTTCTTAGAGCAAAAACTAATCCTGAGAACCAGAAATCAGAACATTACACAGGCCAACGATGAAAAAACGTTTTTAATAATTTTACCTGAGTCCTATGTTTTGTGCTGAGTCCAAAAATAACAATAAAAAAGTCGCATTACCTACCAATTTTTCACATTTTAATATTCAAAATATGAAAAGTTTATTTTTTATCATTCGAATGTTATTAGGTTAGCAATAAAATCAGAATTTTATAAGGTTGGCAGTAAAATCAAATGTTATTAGGTTGGAAGTTCCGATAAATGTCACAGCTGTTTGTTTTCTGCCAGTTAATATAACCTCGCATTGCAGTGTTTAACCCATGTGCTTTAAATCACACTCAAAGTAAGGCTAATCGTGGTTGTAAAAACTCTCCCAACACTTTTTGTTATATATGTGGTGAGTTTGTAGTTAAAAAAGATCAAAGAAACATTACTGACTTTGTAAAAAGAGTATACTTTTCATATTTTGGTGTAAAAATCGGTAATCAAGAAAAATGGTGGGCTCCTCACAAAGTATGTTATGCTTGTGTCGAGGATCTTAGGAAATGGTATAAGAAAAAAAAGAAAGCTTTTAGATTTGCAGTACCCATGGTATGGAGAGAGCAAGAAAATCATTCAAATGATTGTTATTTTTGCAACGTTGATGTTTCTGGATATAACTTCAAAAATAAGAAAGTAATTGTCTATCCTAACTTTAGTTCAGCTAATCGGCCGGTAGGACATGGATCGAGCCTTTCTATCCCTGAGCCACCTCAATCTATTGATGACGTTTTGCAGTCCAGTCCCGAATTTAATGAAAGTCGACCGGATGATGATGACTTTCAATGTTCTCTAGAAAATTTAAAACCACAGTTGTTTACACAAGCTGAGTTAAATGATTTAGTCAGAGATTTGGGTTTGACTAAGGAAAAAGTAGAATTGCTTGGTTCTAGGCTGAAAGAAAAACATTTATTGGAATCTGGAACATCTGTTTACCATTATAGAACGAGAGATCAACAGTTTGCTCAGTTTTTCAAGCCGGAAAAGGATTTGGTTTACTGTCATGGTCCCTATTTTGAAATTTAATCGATGTCATATTGTCAGAGAACTGTAGGTGATACAAAAAAACCGATACCAGATACGGTTTCAGCACCGAAAAATACATAACAGTTAGATGTATTGGTTTAAAGAGTTTTTACAAATATTTTTTTGTTGGCCTGTGTTATCATTATTTTAATCATTTCTATATAAATAAATAAACCATATTTTTACCATAATATCCAGAACGTCGTGTCTTGATACATATTGTATCGGTTATGTTGCGATTTTATTGAGAGTACTTGGACGGTAACTTGAGCCGATGCTGCGGAAGTTTCGTCCATGATAGTTTTTACATCTTCATCTTGGCAAGCATTAGGTAAACATAGTCCAATGGATAATACTCGTTCCTAGAAGAATAATAATTAGTTTTTCACTAGTATTAGTTAAGTGAATTACAAGGGCTGTCTGAAATGTTCTCGGTTCTCAAGCGTGTTTGGATCGTTTTAAGCAAAATAAAATGGATTTCAAACGTCATTTCACAACTGCTGATGAAACTTGGATCTACCACTATACACCAGAGCGAAAAGAATAGTAAAAACAATGCATCGAAGCGGGTGAAAGTGCACCAAAAAAGGCAAAGGCGGTTCCATCAGCAGGGAAGGTTATGGCAACAGTTTTTTGGAATTTTGTTGATCGATTATCTTCAGAAAGATACAACAATTAACTCTGAATATTATTATAACCTTTTGGATCAGTTGGATGCAGACATTCGTGAGAAAAGAACTGCTTTAAAGAAGAAAAAAATCATTTTTCATCAAGACAATGCACGTGTTCACGCACATGTTTTGATGATGGCAAAATTCAACGAATTAAAGTACGAATTGCATGAACATTCAGCGTATTCACCACCCTCTAACTATTATCTGTTTCCAAACCTGGAAAAATTCCCAGCTGGAAAGCGTTTTACATCAAATGACGAAGCTATTGCAGCCGTGGATGGATACTTTGCAGACCTTCAGGAATCACACGATGGTATTGAATTATTAGAAAAAACATAGGAATAAATGTGTTAAAGTTTCAGGAGATTATATTGAAAAATAAAACACATTTCACGTCAAAAAAAATTTTCTTTCGTTATTAGGCCGATAACTTTTCAGGCAGCCCTCGTAATTCTAGCCATGTATAAAACAGTAAAATTTTTTTCGATATATAAGGTTTTAAAGTCAGCGACAGAATCCATCATTCTATATCTGCCATTGTTTGGTGCAGTGAATAATGACAAAAGGAAATTTGATGTCATCGATAGATCAATTGATGATTTTTGCGATACGTATATTGGTGTTGTGGACAATAAAATTATTATAAAAAAAAAAAAAAAATAAAAAAGGAAAATGTTTAACTCCGGGAAATTTCGAAAAAAAATTTTAAAAACATTCATAATAAAATGAGATTGGTTGATTTTGTTTGTATACATAGTAACAGAAGAAAAATTCAATGTAAAAAAAAATTGTATTCACCACTTCATGCCTAAGATTTCTTCATCATGACCAGAAGAAAGAGGCAAAGTTAACTAATCGCTAAATTTAGGCAAAATGGCCATAAACGCCATAAATGATTTTTTTTAATGGATCATGATATAAAACACCCACAGGAATCCTCTTTTAAGGATTTTTCAGGTAGTTATGATTTCGAAAACATCAATTTAAAATAGATCTGCCACATCTATTTTACTAAAGTATTTTAACTATTTCAAGAAATGCTACTTCAGTTATGAATTTATCATAAATAATAACCGCCGAAGAAAAAAAAACTAATCAGTAATATATAGTGCTTAAAAATTTCCGGAACAACGTCAAATATAAGCCAAAATAGTTTTTAGGATATTACACCAGCTTCAACCCTCGATATATATGCCTTTAATCGTTCGTAGATTTATTGGAATGCTTTCAAAATTTATCCTACGAGATTCTGTTTAAAAAGGGGGGTTACATTCTTTGGGTTGATAGCCAAATGATTAACACCAGTTTTCTGTAGGATTTTCAACCTATCCTACAGAAAGGGAATATTTCCTACCTGCTGGAAATGTGCCACAGTTCAGCCGATACCTAAAAAAGGCAAAATAACTACCGACCAGTCGCACTGCTTTCAAAAATATCGAAAGTCATGGAAAAGGCTATCAATCAGCAAATATCTTGAAGGATTCAACATTATTAGCGACCATCAATATGGCTTTCGTAAACGTAGATCAACAGGAGATCTTCTAACTTATGTAACATATGTTGGGAACAACGCAATTGAACACTTTAGAGAATCTCGAGCGATTGCTCTTGTAATATCCAAGGCATTCGATCATATTTGGCACGATGGATTGTTGGCTAAGCTACGCTCTTGTAGTATGTCTGAATATTCTGTTTGTGGCTCTCATGTTTCCTCAAAGAGCGCCTTTACGAGGTGGCCGTCGACGGATTTCTTTCTAACACCTTCACTATCAACTCCGGTGTGCCCTAAGGCTCTACACTGTCTCCTCCTCTCTTTCTCATTTACATTAACGATCTGCTGGAAAAGACCGGGAATCCAATTTACAGCTTTGCAGATGACAGTACGTTTATCTCTTCATTCACTTTGAATGCTCGAACATCGGCTACTCAGACAAACATCCGCAGACAGCAGGAAGTCATTCAACTTAACAAAGACCTGTAAGAAATTCTATCTTGTGGTGAGTAACCAAGTAGAATTTAATGCTACAAAAACCCAGGCAGCAGTTTTTTCTAAAAAAGTGAACGTTCCTGAACCCGACATAGTTGTGTCGGAGCGCTCCATTCCTCTAGCATCGTCACTCAATTTGTTGGGCGTTAATTTGGGAGCAAATATGTCTTAGCACGAACATGTTGAAAGCATAACAAAGAGAGCTTCTCGAAAGCTGGGAATATTATTTCAAACTAAAAAGCTTTACACTCCACAACAACTGTTAATTCTGTATAAAGCTCAAATTCGATCAACTATGGAATACTGCTCTCATGTTTAGGGCTCTGCTCCCAAACGTACACTGCATTTGTTGGATTCTATTCAGAGAAGAGCTGTTCGCCGTCGAAGAACGGTTCAAGACTAACGTGAACCGCTTTTTTCGCACACGTGTCGCTGATGTAGCACTCCAGGAATTTCCCTGCCGCACGTGTGCTAGACCCGTAAAAAAAACATTCGGAATAGAAAAAGTCGGCTGGACAGATTCGGTGAATAGGGCGAGTAGTTAACAGGTGAAGTTTTGGAAGATAATAATTAGTGAGTTTCTCATTAATTATTCCCCCGTTTCGCTGAAAAAATGATTATTATAAATAACAGCTCATGCCATTCGCCAAATGTGGCACCAACTGGTTGTCGAAAAGACATTCTTCTCTCGCAGCGTCCTCGTAACGAGAGCAAAAGTTTCAGTTGCAGTTTTACCTCATCGAAAAGAAAATTTGACTGCTGTATTTGGCTATATTTTTACGAATCGTGACAACAGAGAGATAGAGTCAGTTGTTCCTTCTCTATAGCTACAGTTCTGGAACTTTTTGAGCGCACTCTATTTAGACATTTAAGTACTTACCTCAGTTGTAAAACTGGAATTCAAATGTAATCGCATCAGGAAAAATGATACAGAAAAAGGCGGTACTGATGTGTAAACCAAAGGACCTTTTCGATATCCAATAGTTTGACTGGGACTGGATGGTTCGAGGTTTTTAAGTGAAGTCATTCTTGCCACTCTTGAACGGTTCTAAAAATGATAATTATTAGATGATAGACTACTAAATTAAATTAAATGATATTATATAGGGTGGCGCATAAGTAACGTTATGATTTAATAAGTGAATCATTTTTTTGTTAACGTCTTTTTTTATTTTTTTTTTCAGAATTTACTTTGAAAATCTTGGGAAATTTATGATGGAAAGACTCAGTACAGAACAAAGAACCAAAGTTGTTCAATTTTATTATGAAAATCAGCATTCGATTATTCAGACACAAAGATCATATCGAAATTTCTTTCATGTTCGAAATGCACCTAGCGCTCCAACAATTTACCGATTGGTTCAGCCTTTTCGGCAACAAGGGGCTGTCTGTGATCTTCCGCGTGCTGGAAGACCTCGTGCAGTTCGAAATGATGTGAACATTGCTCGGGTGCAAGCAAGTATTGAGGAAAACCCCGAAACTTCCACCAGGCGACGTTCTTAGCAGTTGGTGATGTCTAGGCGGTCTTTGCAAAGAATTTTACATAATTTACGCCTTTTCCCATATAAGATTCAATTGGTTCATGAGTTAAAACCAAATGATGCACAAAGACGCATTCAATATAGTCGCCGTTTGCAAGAATTGTGCCTAGAAAACAACGAGTTTATTCACAAACTTATAATGAGCGATGAGGCCCATTTCCACCTCAATGGTCACGTGAATAAACAAAATTGCAGAATATGGGGCACCCAAAATCCAAGAATAATTGTTGAACATCAAATGCACCCACTTAAATGCACAGTATGGTGTGGAATAACTTCAGAAAAGATCATTGGACCATATTTTTTTTCGAAAACGACGAACAAGTTGCGGTTAATGTGAATGGCATTCCATACCGGGCAATGATTGAAAATTTTTTAAGGCCCGAGGTAGAGAACAATCCAGAATTGTGGTTCCAACAAGATGAAGCCACAGCTCATACAGCTCGTCCAACTATCGCTCTCCTGCGCGAAATTTTTGCCGATCGAATAATATCGCGTTTTTTTCTGATTTTAACTGGTCACCGCGTTCGCCCGATTTAACGGCTCCCGATTTTTTTCTTTGGGGTTACCTAAAGAGTAAGGTATATGCCAATAAGCCAAGAACCATCCAACAGTTTAAGGCGAATATCCGAGAAGAAGTGATGGCGCTGGGACCTGAAATTCTAAGAAAAGTTATGGGAAATGCTCTGGAAAGAGCACGTCAGGTGGAAGCAAACAATGGGCACCATTTGAAAGATATTATCATCAAAACATAATGTGAACATATTTCCAAACTATATTCTAAATTTTAATAAACGCTAACGTTAAATAAAATCAGAAAGAAAAAAGTTATTCATTAAATAAATCATAGCGTTACTTATGCGCCACCCGATACAATTGAAAAAAGCTTAATTGGGTGTCTAAAAAAAGCAAGGAAAAAATACAACAAAAAAAAAATAAAGACTAACAAAGTAAACTTACAGTAACGATAACTGAAAGGTACCGATATCTTCGACGATATCTAGCACGTAAGCTGAAAAGTTTTTGGTCTAGTTACTTAAAAAACATTTTTTTTTTGTAAAGTTCGATTTTATTCATCAATATAGTCTCCTTCAAGAGCGATACAATCAGTTCAACGCTTTTCTAACATTTCTATACCTTTCTTGTAGAAGGATTTGTCTTTGCCTTCAAAATAGGCCTCAATTTCGGCGATAACTTCTTCACTGGAGCCAAATCTATTTCCCACGAGCATTTTCTTGAGGTCTGGGAATAGATAATAATCGCTGGGGGCCAAATCTGGAGATACGGTAGATAATGAAGCAATTCGAACTTCAATTCATGCAATTTTGTCATCATAACCATTGACTTGTGTGACGGTGCATTGTGTTGATGCAAAAGCACTTTTTTCTTGTTTATTTGGGGCCGTTAGGCCTTTGCGATTTCTGCCTTCAAATACACCATTAACTTTATATAATATTCATTACTGACGGTTTCTCCGTCGATGAAAATTATTCCATGTGCATCCCAAAACACAGAGGCTAAAGCCTTCTCAACCGACTGTTGTGTCTTTTGTCGTTTCGGGTGGCTTTCACCAGATTCTGTCCACTCAGCTGACTGCCGATTTGATTCCGGTGTGTAGCGGTGGATCTATGTTTCATCCATTGTCACATATCGCGTGAAAAAATCGTTTTTATTGCGCTTAAAAAGGTCCAAACAGCGCTCAGAATCATCAACACATTGTTGTTTTTGATCCACTGTGAGCAAACGCAGTACCCATTTCGAACAGAGCTTTCTCATGCCCAAATGTTCATGCAAAATATGACCAACACGTTCTTTTGATATCTTTAGGGTGTCAACGCAATTTCACTTTACAGTCAGTCAAAACAATTTTGTGGATTTTTTTGATGTTTTCCGTGGGGTTCATTTGGGCGTCCAGAGCGTTCAGCATCATTTGTACATATACCACTGTGTTTAAATTCAGCATACTAGTAAATGATGAGTTATTTTCCAGGAATAGAGTCCCCGTCACACTTATCAAGACATTGCTTTGCTTGAACAGTATTTTTTCCCATCAAAAAACAGTGTTTAATCAACAAGCGAGATTCGATTTTTTCCATTGTTTTGAAAATATCAAAAGTAGCGTCACTAAAACCACTGTAACTTATAAACTAAATTTTGACACTTAACGTTTGAAGGTTGATACTTCCTAAAAATCAGGGGGCGACATCAATGTGTCAGACCAAAAACTTTTCAGACTACGTATTACATGACACAGAAAAAATAAGCTAACCGGTCAAGTGCAAGATAGACTTGCGCATTTAGTATTCCGTACCATGATTGTTCTCATGACCTCTGTGATACTCTGAATTGTGGCAGGCTGCTTTGCGCTGATGATATCAAGCTGTATACCCCCGTATCATATATTCAGGACTGTAAACTGCTTCAAACTGAGCTTTGCGTGCTTGAGGATTGGTGTAAGCACAATAAATTAGATTTGAATATTTCTAAATGTAAAATTATATCGGTGACGAGGAAAACCATATAATAACATATGAATATTCACTAGAAACGTCAACTCTCGGGTGCACCAACAGTGTAAGGGACCTGGGAGTAGTATTCGATAACAAAATGAATTTTTCTAATCACATTAATAACGTAACGCTGGAAGTCAATCGCCTATATGGCTTTATAGTGCGCAACTGTAGAAGCTTTAATAGTGTACGAACTTTAACACTGCTATATGAGTCTTATGTGAGATCCAAACTGGAGTATGCCTCTCTTATTTGGAGCCCATATTATTTATGCTACAAGCTAATGCTAGAACAAGTTCAAAGAAGATTTCTAAAATATTTATCATATAAAGTAGTATCCAATGAGAGGAATAGAGTACTCTTTGTTATTGGAGAGATTTAATCTTTAATCACTTGAGGCTCGCAGAGTATTCGTCTATAGTTTTTTTGTATAGAGTACTGCATGGAGTCATCGACTGTCCTCAGTTGCTATCGGAGGTGGCTATTTTGGTGCCGAGAATTAATTCACGAAATACTGCTACTTTTGTTTGTTCACGTGCTAGGACTAATCTCAGGTTAATTGAACCAATCAATGTTCTGTGCAATAAATTTAACTTAATTAGTAATGAATGTGACATTTTTGCAGACACCGAAAATAAGATTCGGTCAATATGTTTGGATCATTTCACTTGAAGCTTTTTTTGCTTGTTGGATGTATGTAATATTTGTTTTATTTCTCTTTTATTCTAATTTGTACTGCGCTGATTCATTTAATTGCTTTATTCATTTTTATTTATTTATTTCTTCTTCTTTTTTTGTTGTTTTTGTCTATTTTTGTTGTTACTTTAGAACCTTAGTTTTAACAGAAAATTTCATTCATATTCTTTCTTGTTTTTCCTGTAAATGGTTTTTACTGTTGGGAATAAAGCTATTATTATTATTATTATCATATATATTTTTGAAGGTCTCATTTATCACCCCACTCGACGATCTTGCAAAAAAAATTTTTCACTCCCCAAAACTAACCGCTTAAGTCAAAATTTACCTTTCAAAATTACATGGCTCTGATTGGGCCATCGATTCCCATATTTGTGTCAAATTTCAACTTTCTATATCAAATGTTTTCGGAGATAATCGAGTATAACAGACAGACATACACCGCGTTCCGTACGGAACACTAAAAATAATATACAGAGTGTTCTAAGAAAGCATAGTTGGTGTCATATGTCAAAAAAGTCGAAGTATGATTGTTTCTCCGTTAACTTCGTAAAAATTGTTTAAAAAGGTTACAACTTTTGTATTTAACATTTTTGGCCTAACACTTCAAATAAGCCACTTAGAGGGGTGATCCTTTTATAATCAATAACCCTGTAGCTGAAGTGTGTAACAGAAATTATTTTTTAGCTAATGCTACAACAAATATTTTCTTTTCCTAGTTATTAAAATAGTTTTAAATATTCATTAATTCCAAGTTTAAGTAAATAGTGTAAGGAGAGACAAATTTGAATTAGGTAAACAAACATGCATTGCGTAATTCTAATTAAAAATAAGCAATGCAATGCATAACTATAAATACTAAATTCTAAATAAATGTTACGTATCTGTAAATAAAACTGGGTAATATTTCTACTATGGTCATGTAAATGTACCAAGGACTAGGTCAGTAAGATAAGGAGCACTGGCACTGCCGCTAATCATTTAACAGCTACGGCAATTTAATCGCTGGTCATTTAACTTACAGTATTAAGTAAATATGTATGCACGAGTGAATTTTTAACCACAATTTCAAAAGCTGTTAAAAAGCGCGCGGTTAAAGAACCCTTCGTTTGCTTAAGGTCAGTAACCCTAAATAAAAATAATTATTGAACTTAATTTTAAATTTTATCTGATAATGTGTTTAGCAAGCCAAAATAATGCTGGAATAACTTTGAATAACGACATAACTGGAAAATTTGTCATTATAGTAAATCCCAAGATATAAGATCCTGCCTTTTTGCTTTTCCAATGGGGCAATAAACGCCCCTCTTAAGGATTTGTGCATAGTTGTCAGGTATTACGATAAACGTATTTTTATTTTACCTGCTTTGTATACCGCCCTCACTTGCACCTGCAAACATATTGGATCTATTTTTACTTATATGTTTACTACCTGGCAAGCCGATTTGGAGCCCTTTAAGTATTTGATAATAAAGGCCTAATGACCACAGGTCCCCATTAAGATTCGAAAGATACTTTTTATTATTTTTATTTTTAGTTTTACTTACAACTTACAACGTAACGGTTCTATTTTAATTATGTGGCGTTCGTGAGAAAATTGCAATAGTGGTTATCGCAAGAGAAAACATTTATCACTTGACGCTAAACAAATAGTGAAAAATGTTTACAACAGTTTGGTAAAAAGAAATTTGAATAAACAAAGTACTTTGCAAAATACCAGTGAACTAACAAAAACCCTAATTTCTACGATTGTAGGAAAAGTATCACTCAGGAACAGGAAAAAACGGAATCAGGAGAAAAACATATTCTATGTATGAAGAGCAGTTGGTGCCGACACTAGACAAACTAAAATTAAGACTGGTGCAGGACGGGACCAATATACATTGTGGCCGATCAACCCTTCACAGAATTCTCTTAAGAATGGGATTCACGTTCAGAAAAATCAACAAAAGGCAAGTAGTGATGGAGTCACAAAGATTACCAATCTTGCGACATACTTATTTACAAGAATCGATCAGTGAATTGGTCAATAATTTACCTTGACGAAACATGGTTCGATATCCTTGACACTGTGCAAAGAGGGTGGGTTGACAGCAGTACAAAATGTCAGATTAACGAATAACCATTTTGCATGCTGGATCTGAAAAAGGGTGGGTTTCAAATTGTCTACTATTATCTGCAAAAAACATAAAAGATTCTAGTTTGGACTATCACGAAGACACGACCGCAGAACTTTTTGAAAATTGGTTTCAAAATTCCCTTTTGCCAAATGTTCCCGAACAAGGTGTTATAGTTATGGACAATGCAAGTTCCCACAGTCGCCTACTAAATAAGGTTCCTAATGTAGCCAACACCAAATCGGAAATACAGGAATATATGTTAGAAAATGACATTTATTTTAACTTTAGTTATAAAAAAAGTGATCTTTTGGAAGTTTTGAAAGACTACAAATTGAAAAAGAAATATGTTTGTGATAGTATGGCTGAGAAAATGGGACACACTGTTTTGCGGCTTCCTCCGTATTATTGTGTGTTTAACCCAATTGAACATATTTGGCATCAAGTTATTATCAATAAGGGCACAAAATGTTTCTCCTTTCAGCACGTTGTTAAAGTTGAAGATTCATATATTTATGTAAATAATATAAAACCACTGATAATTACCTCAGCTGATGACAGTGATAGTGAAACAGAATTTCCGTGATATTATTAAAACCATACAAGATTTGTCGACACTCATTTCTTTTCCCTGAAGTGATATAGCTCAAAAACTATAGGTTGCATCCTCACATCAAATATTTCATGTGTTTCGAATTTGAAATTCATATATATTTTCCTTTAAGAGTTATCGCACCAAAAGTCTAACACATATTTTATATCGACGAAAATGGGAAACTGTTTCTCCCAATCTAGGGACACTGGAATGCGAAAAAAAGCAAAAGAGGTTGATTTTTCACTTTCCTTTAAGACAGAAAGTGAAAACGAAATAATACAAAATATGTATATAGGTTTTATAAAAGGGTCATTTTACCGGTAAGATTACGGTAAATTTCTAATAAAATTAGAGTCAAAATTACCGGTAATCACCCAGAGCTTAACATGAAATTAAAATCAAGATATTTCAAGTTTTATGAATGTATTTTCAGTTCTTTTTTCTTCAATTGCACTTTTTTTTATGTTTTTAAATATTATTTTGCCATATGGCAAAATCAGAACGATCAATCATAAACAGTACTGCAGTCGCGGCAGTGAAACAGGTTTACGACCAATCACGTTCCTGAATAAAGTTTGGAAACGTTCTCTCCGACAATTTTTCTGTAACTGAGGGTGTCAGACAGCACCGCTGTCTGTCTTCTACATTATTCAAAATTTATCTCAATAAGGCATTAGAGAGTTGGCGAAGAGCATGTGGAGAAATACTGCTGACCGACGGAACAACGTTGTACACTTTACATTTTGCCGACGATCAGGTGGTTATTGCTAAGGACAAGGAATTTATGACAAGAAAACTGTTTGAAGATTACGAAAAATAGAGTTTTACAGTTAACTGCAAGAAAACCAAATATTTGTGTATAGAAGGAAAACAGAGAAGCATTACTCTAAGTACCGGCGAGGTTATTGATGCTTGTCACGAGTATATATATATATATATATATATATATATATATATATATATATATATATATATATATATATATATATACATCGGAACTAACATAAGTAAAGACGGTAGGACGAAAAAAGAAATGGAGAGTAGAATAAGTAAAGGAAAGGCGGTCATTAGACACCTAAACTCTATTCTATGGTCGAAGAACATAACATCACAAAGAAAGCAGCTCATTTATAATGCAGTATTTAAGAGCATCGTGTTATACGGGTGTGAAACTTGGCAAAGGACGAAACGATTGGACCAGAAACTAATGGCATTTGAAATGAATTACTGGAGAATATCGGCTGGAGTGTCAAGAATGGATAAAGTTAGAAATGAAAGAATAAGGGATGTAATGGAAATAACAACCACGATTACTGAGATAATTCAACAACGGCAATTTATATGGTACACATGAGAATACATGGAAAGAATAGAAGAATATTGAATACCACAGATAGTTCTAAAGTGGGTACCAAGCGAAAGGAGGAGAAGAGGGAGACCAAAAGCAACATGATTTGGAGGTGTTCAGAGGGCAATGTCAGAGAAAAATCTAAGAGAGGATGGAAATTGGGAACCGGAAGGCGAAGAATGTTATAAATAACACCGGATTGATGATGATGCCATATTATTTTTGTAAGAAATTTGGAGAGATTCACACCCTCACACATCGTGCCGCAAACAAAAAGTGAATAAAATGGAAATACCACAACTTACCATGGGTTTACACTTAAACTGTTACATAAAATACTTATTTAAGAAATACTGGCAAAATTAAAGGATAGTGAAACAGAATTAGGCTTAAGTTAAAATATATTTTTATTTATGCAATATGTCCCCTCTTGTAAACCCCATTCATTCAAACTGTATATTTGTACTTCTTATCCATTTGTTTTTACATGCATCTATAAATAAACATCTCTAAAAACACTTATAATTTTATTTATTTGCATTAATAAATAAAATTCTTAAGTCCATCTCTGCAACCTATCATAAACAAAAGGTCAGAATTTTTATATTGCCCACTTAAAATGGCAAAAATCAGGATTTTATATTTTGGGACAGGCTATACATACGTTTACATTTTAATATCCGAAGGGTGTTTTTTTAGGTGATCTATCTAACTATGAATTTTTCCTTATAATTACTATATACACGAATACACATCTGCTTCTCGCGTTGTTTCATTCCATATAAAGAAAACTCTAACATAGGCTTTCAACTCATGATCTAAGAATAATTTTCGGCCTTTAAAGTCTTTCTTCAGATGTTTGAATAAAAGAACTCGCGGGGCGCTAAATCAGGGTTATAGAGTGAATGTTGTAAGTAGATGAATCCGCAGCTCTCCATAATGCTTATACTGTACAAGGTTTGTGGACCCTGCAACGAACTAGTACAAAATTTCGTCAAAGTGCTTAGAATTATTATTCTACGGCCGTGGCTTGATGATGTAGTACTTTGCAACTGTGCAGAAGGTCAAGGGTTCAATCCCGTAGGTCGGTATACTTATTTATTAATTTATTTAAGTATATTTGGTCTGGCCACGTACATAGGTAGTAGTTGGTTGCAGAAATGCTAAATAACGTCCGTGGAAGCACTAACGCGTTGTTTAAAAGGTGCCGTGAAATACAAAAATGTATGTTTCGGCACTTGGACAACGTTGACGGGTATTACGACATCCTCGCCGATATCCTTGGGATATGGAAAAAAAAAGGGTAAAATCCCTACTGAGGCGGGGAGGTGAGCGATAAAAAAAAAGAATAGCGGCAGTAATTTGACAACAAGCAATTTTGTAGTATGATGTCATTTTCATGGTTAGGTAGATACCTTAATTTAATTCAAATATAAACTGATCGACAGGTCATCTGCATCAACACGAAAGAAACCTTGAAGAGACTAAGTTTATTATTTCAACAAAAAACGAGGACAAATTTCCGTGATATTATTAAAACCATACAAGATTTGTCGACACTCATTTCTTTTCCCTGAAGTGATATAGCTCAAAAAAACTATAGGTTGCATCCTCACATCAAATATTTCATGTGTTTCGAATTTGAAATTCATATATATTTTCCTTTAAGAGTTATCGCACCAAAAGTCTAACACATATTTTATATCGACGAAAATGGGAAACTGTTTTCTCCCAATCTAGGGACACTGGAATGCGAAAAAAAGCAAAAGAGGTTGATTTTTCACTTTCCTTTAAGAAAGAAAGTGAAAACGAAATAATACAAAATATGTATATAGGTTTTATAAAAGGGTCATTTTACCGGTAAGATTACGGTAAATTTCTAATAAAATTAGAGTCAAAATCACCGGTAATCACCCAGAGCTTAACATGAAATTAAAATCAAGATATTTCAAGTTTTATGAATGTATTTTCAGTTCTTTTTTCTTCAATTGCACTTTTTTATGTTTTTAAATATTATTTTGCCATATGGCAAAATCAGAACGATCAATCATAAACAGTACTGCAGTCGCGGCAGTGAAACAGGTTTACGACCAATCACGTTCCTGAATAAAGTTTGGAAACGTTCTCTCCGACAATTTTTCTGTAACTGAGGGTGTCAGACAGCACCGCTGTCTGTCTTCTACATTATTCAAAATTTATCTCAATAAGGCATTAGAGAGTTGGCGAAGAGCATGTGGAGAAATACTGCTGACCGACGGAACAACGTTGTACACTTTACATTTTGCCGACGATCAGGTGGTTATTGCTAAGGACAAGGAATTTATGACAAGAAAACTGTTTGAAGATTACGAAAAATAGAGTTTTACAGTTAACTGCAAGAAAACCAAATATTTGTGTATAGAAGGAAAACAGAGAAGCATTACTCTAAGTACCGGCGAGGTTATTGATGCTTGTCACGAGTATATATATATATATATATATATATATATATATATATATATATATATATATATATATATATATATATATATATATATACATCGGAACTAACATAAGTAAAGACGGTAGGACGAAAAAAGAAATGGAGAGTAGAATAAGTAAAGGAAAGGCGGTCATTAGACACCTAAACTCTATTCTATGGTCGAAGAACATAACATCACAAAGAAAGCAGCTCATTTATAATGCAGTATTTAAGAGCATCGTGTTATACGGGTGTGAAACTTGGCAAAGGACGAAACGATTGGACCAGAAACTAATGGCATTTGAAATGAATTACTGGAGAATATCGGCTGGAGTGTCAAGAATGGATAAAGTTAGAAATGAAAGAATAAGGGATGTAATGGAAATAACAACCACGATTACTGAGATAATTCAACAACGGCAATTTATATGGTACACATGAGAATACATGGAAAGAATAGAAGAATATTGAATACCACAGATAGTTCTAAAGTGGGTACCAAGCGAAAGGAGGAGAAGAGGGAGACCACATGCAACATGATTTGGAGGTGTTCAGAGGGCGATATCAGAGAAAAATCTAAGAGAGAATGGAAATTTGGAACCGGAAGGCGAAGAATGTTATAAAAAACACTGGATTGATGATGATGCAATATTATTTTTATAAGAAATTTGGAGAGATTCACACCCTCACACATCGTGCCGCAAACAAAAAGTGAATAAAATGGAAATACCACAACTTACCATGGGTTTACACTTAAACTGTTACATAAAATACTTATTTAAGAAATACTGGCAAAATTAAAGGTTATGCATTGTTATTCTCGTTTTTGGAACTTTACCGATCAAATTTGAATCTTACCAGTAATTTTAAAAGATTACAACAGTTAGAAAAAGAAAGAATAAAATTATAAGCTGACACTTTCCAGCTTGTGGTGTTACAAGAAATGGCAAAGCTATCTGAAATGTTTTACTTATAGTTGAAAATTGTGCTATCGTTTTACATAAAAATGGCGATATTAACCAAACGTATGTTAACTTTGATTCAAATAGCACAATCTGCTATTATAGCCTTATTAGGTTATAATAACAGTTGATGCTATTGTTGAAATACTAATTTCAATTAACAAAAGGACAGCATGGCGTTACTCTGAACTAGCAAGGGCTACTTTCCCCTTTAGGATATTTTCAAACAGCAGATTTGTACTATATAGGTGAAGGGCCTTATTTAACAATCAATAGTGTCACATTTAGGAGTGTAAAAGGATCAAGAACTTGCATTGCTTTCAGAAATCTGAGCTTAAATTTCACTTAAGAATATTTAAACCTGATTATAGGGATTTAGACAGAGAACTACAAGGTAAAAAGAGGCATGACATTAATTGACTTTAAGGCATAACATAATCGAATCTTCAGTTTTCCAAAGTGAAGAAGTAAGAATACTTGCTTCCAACAATATCCTTAATTTATAGTAAATTGGGAAAGGTTCAGAAGGTTAGGTGGTTAAGTTGTTTGGACGTAATTTCAGGAGTGAGCACAAAAAACCTCTGGTTTAGATTAGATTAAGTGGTGAACTGTCTCTCACTATTTCAGATTGTAGTTCTTAGAATAAACTATATAACCCATTATAAAATTTAATATTACAAAATTTTGAGTTACCTTGTTATTTTAAAATAGAGGAAGATACATGCATATTAGTGTATGTTCTATTTTTATCTTTACAGTCTGATCATTTTTAGACGGCCGGCCCCGATTTATGGAAAATTATTGGATATTTACTTTTTTAAAATGTGGAATGGTATAGTGCATGTCAAGGAGTATATTGACGTATTTGACATTTGGTAATGAAAACAACGCGCGACGCCATGCAACTTTTTTTTCCATCGACATACCTTTTGTAAAACGGCATTGGAAAGCCCTCATTTTTTTCAACATTTTTTCCTCAAACTGCAGACAAGTTATGCATTAAAAATTCTCTAAAATATTATTTTTTGCTCATTGCGGTTGCCCCCCCCCCCCCCCCCCCCCCCCCCCCCCCCCCCCCCCCCCCCCCCCCCCCCCCCCCCCCCCCCCCCCCCCCCCCCCCCCCCCCCCCCCCCCCCCCCCCCCCCCCCCCCCCCCCCCCCCCCCCCCCCCCCCCCCCCCCCCCCCCCCCCCCCCCCCCCCCCCCCCCCCCCCCCCCCCCCCCCCCCCCCCCCCCCCCCCCCCCCCCCCCCCCCCCCCCCCCCCCCCCCCCCCCCCCCCCCCCCCCCCCCCCCCCCCCCCCCCCCCCCCCCCCCCCCCCCCCCCCCCCCCCCCCCCCCCCCCCCCCCCCCCCCCCCCCCCCCCCCCCCCCCCCCCCCCCCCCCCCCCCCCCCCCCCCCCCCCCCCCCCCCCCCCCCCCCCCCCCCCCCCCCCCCCCCCCCCCCCCCCCCCCCCCCCCCCCCCCCCCCCCCCCCCCCCCCCCCCCCCCCCCCCCCCCCCCCCCCCCCCCCCCCCCCCCCCCCCCCCCCCCCCCCCCCCCCCCCCCCCCCCCCCCCCCCCCCCCCCCCCCCCCCCCCCCCCCCCCACCCCCCCCCCCCCCCCCCCCCCCCCCCCCCCCCCCCCCCCCCCCCCCCCCCCCCCCCCCCCCCCCCCCCCCCCCCCCCCCCCCCCCCCCCCCCCCCCCCCCCCCCCCCCCCCCCCCCCCCCCCCCCCCCCCCCCCCCCCCCCCCCCCCCCCCCCCCCCCCCCCCCCCCCCCCCCCCCCCCCCCCCCCCCCCCCCCCCCCCCCCCCCCCCCCCCCCCCCCCCCCCCCCCCCCCCCCCCCCCCCCCCCCCCCCCCCCCCCCCCCCCCCCCCCCCCCCCCCCCCCCCCCCCCCCCCCCCCCCCCCCCCCCCCCCCCCCCCCCCCCCCCCCCCCCCCCCCCCCCCCCCCCCCCCCCCCCCCCCCCCCCCCCCCCCCCCCCCCCCCCCCCCCCCCCCCCCCCCCCCCCCCCCCCCCCCCCCCCCCCCCCCCCCCCCCCCCCCCCCCCCCCCCCCCCCCCCCCCCCCCCCCCCCCCCCCCCCCCCCCCCCCCCCCCCCCCCCCCCCCCCCCCCCCCCCCCCCCCCCCCCCCCCCCCCCCCCCCCCCCCCCCCCCCCCCCCCCCCCCCCCCCCCCCCCCCCCCCCCCCCCCCCCCCCCCCCCCCCCCCCCCCCCCCCCCCCCCCCCCCCCCCCCCCCCCCCCCCCCCCCCCCCCCCCCCCCCCCCCCCCCCCCCCCCCCCCCCCCCCCCCCCCCCCCCCCCCCCCCCCCCCCCCCCCCCCCCCCCCCCCCCCCCCCCCCCCCCCCCCCCCCCCCCCCCCCCCCCCCCCCCCCCCCCCCCCCCCCCCCCCCCCCCCCCCCCCCCCCCCCCCCCCCCCCCCCCCCCCCCCCCCCCCCCCCCCCCCCCCCCCCCCCCCCCCCCCCCCCCCCCCCCCCCCCCCCCCCCCCCCCCCCCCCCCCCCCCCCCCCCCCCCCCCCCCCCCCCCCCCCCCCCCCCCCCCCCCCCCCCCCCCCCCCCCCCCCCCCCCCCCCCCCCCCCCCCCCCCCCCCCCCCCCCCCCCCCCCCCCCCCCCCACCCCCCCCCCCCCCCCCCCCCCCCCCCCCCCCCCCCCCCCCCCCCCCCCCCCCCCCCCCCCCCCCCCCCCCCCCCCCCCCCCCCCCCCCCCCCCCCCCCCCCCCCCCCCCCCCCCCCCCCCCCCCCCCCCCCCCCCCCCCCCCCCCCCCCCCCCCCCCCCCCCCCCCCCCCCCCCCCCCCCCCCCCCCCCCCCCCCCCCCCCCCCCCCCCCCCCCCCCCCCCCCCCCCCCCCCCCCCCCCCCCCCCCCCCCCCCCCCCCCCCCCCCCCCCCCCCCCCCCCCCCCCCCCCCCCCCCCCCCCCCCCCCCCCCCCCCCCCCCCCCCCCCCCCCCCCCCCCCCCCCCCCCCCCCCCCCCCCCCCCCCCCCCCCCCCCCCCCCCCCCCCCCCCCCCCCCCCCCCCCCCCCCCCCCCCCCCCCCCCCCCCCCCCCCCCCCCCCCCCCCCCCCCCCCCCCCCCCCCCCCCCCCCCCCCCCCCCCCCCCCCCCCCCCCCCCCCCCCCCCCCCCCCCCCCCCCCCCCCCCCCCCCCCCCCCCCCCCCCCCCCCCCCCCCCCCCCCCCCCCCCCCCCCCCCCCCCCCCCCCCCCCCCCCCCCCCCCCCCCCCCCCCCCCCCCCCCCCCCCCCCCCCCCCCCCCCCCCCCCCCCCCCCCCCCCCCCCCCCCCCCCCCCCCCCCCCCCCCCCCCCCCCCCCCCCCCCCCCCCCCCCCCCCCCCCCCCCCCCCCCCCCCCCCCCCCCCCCCCCCCCCCCCCCCCCCCCCCCCCCCCCCCCCCCCCCCCCCCCCCCCCCCCCCCCCCCCCCCCCCCCCCCCCCCCCCCCCCCCCCCCCCCCCCCCCCCCCCCCCCCCCCCCCCCCCCCCCCCCCCCCCCCCCCCCCCCCCCCCCCCCCCCCCCCCCCCCCCCCCCCCCCCCCCCCCCCCCCCCCCCCCCCCCCCCCCCCCCCCCCCCCCCCCCCCCCCCCCCCCCCCCCCCCCCCCCCCCCCCCCCCCCCCCCCCCCCCCCCCCCCCCCCCCCCCCCCCCACCCCCCCCCCCCCCCCCCCCCCCCCCCCCCCCCCCCCCCCCCCCCCCCCCCCCCCCCCCCCCCCCCCCCCCCCCCCCCCCCCCCCCCCCCCCCCCCCCCCCCCCCCCCCCCCCCCCCCCCCCCCCCCCCCCCCCCCCCCCCCCCCCCCCCCCCCCCCCCCCCCCCCCCCCCCCCCCCCCCCCCCCCCCCCCCCCCCCCCCCCCCCCCCCCCCCCCCCCCCCCCCCCCCCCCCCCCCCCCCCCCCCCCCCCCCCCCCCCCCCCCCCCCCCCCCCCCCCCCCCCCCCCCCCCCCCCCCCCCCCCCCCCCCCCCCCCCCCCCCCCCCCCCCCCCCCCCCCCCCCCCCCCCCCCCCCCCCCCCCCCCCCCCCCCCCCCCCCCCCCCCCCCCCCCCCCCCCCCCCCCCCCCCCCCCCCCCCCCCCCCCCCCCCCCCCCCCCCCTCAAACAATTTATCTGGTAGGGCGGCTATCATACTTTAATGTGTTTGCACACCTATTCAATTCTAGAGTTAAACTAAGTAAATAATTGTTAAAGCTTCTGGTTGTGGTGGTTTTCCCACGCTGAAAAAGTAGTTATGATTCTTATTTATGGAGAAGCAAGAAGTATATCCCGGATCACACTATGTTTTGTCAATTAGAACGAAATTTGAGGAGAAATATGGATGCATTTTCTTGGCTGAAAGGTATTTCTAAACGAAAAACTGTTTTAGCAGATGAAAAAGTAGCCGAAATTATGCAATATTTTAAAATCCATCAACATAATTTAATCAGACAAGAAACAGGCAACTGAATGTATTTTATGGGGCTATTCAGAAATTTCTTAAAGCTAACAAATACCATGACTATAAAATGCATAATCTTCAGTTATTAACACAATTTGATTCGGAACGACGACTGAGTTTTGTAACAGAAATAATTGATTAAATATGACGAAAAACGTTATTTTATGAATCATATATTATAAACAGATGAAAGTCATTTTGTCAGCAATGGCAAACCTAACAGAAAAAATTATCAATACTGTGCTGACGAGAATCCATACAACGTTAATCAAATCCAGAATCAAGGCCATTAGAGCGTTAATGTATGGTGTGGCATAATCGGGAGACATTTGGTTGGACCATATTTCTTTGAGGGAACACTAACTGGAAATAGATATCTTTTAATTTCTTGATTAATACTCTACCAGTTTTATTAGAAAATGTTCCCCTTATTTTAAGAAGGCGACGGAGTACAACTCAATGCAGCTGTTAGAGAGTATTTGAATGAACGGTTTCGACGAAGATGAATAGGGGATCGCAGCCGAGTTATTCAATGGGCATCTAAGTCACCAGACCTCACGCCGTTAGATTTTTTCTTGTGGGGGGACTCTTAAAGATATTGTATACAAAAGTGCGTCAAATGATATTGAGCACTTAAAGACTAAAATATGAGATGCGTGCAACAGTATAGCTGGAGAAATTATTTACAAAGCCACTCATCAAGCGTTAATAAAAGAATGGAAAGACGCATGATAAAAGAAGGAAGACATATAGAAAATTTCTTTTGTTTTTAGTGTTCCGTACGGAACACTTATAAGATCACTTCGATGTCTGTCTGTCCGTCTGTCTGTCTGTCTGTCCGTCTGTCACACCCGATTTTCTCCGAAACTATTTGTCGTAGAAAGTTGAAATTTGGTAGTAATATAGGAATTGATGGCCTCATCAGAGCCATGTAGTTTTGAAAGTTAAATTTTGACTTAAGGGGTTAGTTTTGGGGGGTGAAATTGGAAGTGAAAAAAAAATTTTTTTTACTAGGTAATCGAGTGTGGTGTCAAATGAAAGCTTGTGAAAACACGAGTAAAATATATATATATATATATATATATATACTTGCGCGCCTTTTCTTTGCATTATTTTTAAAAAATCGCCAAAAAATCGCTGTCCACCCGCCTTATCTCGGAAAGTACTTATCAAAAAATTTTGAAAAAATTCTGGAATATTCTCCACGGGGTGTAGATTGAACGAAAATTATCCCGAGTGCATTACCTGTAATAATTTATCTGGTATATAAAAAAACAGAAATTTCAAGGTCATTAATTTTCAGTAAAGATTGGAAATAAACTTTGTTGAAAACTTATTTGAGGTGTGTTTTGTGAAGTCACTGATCATTTTATATCACCGTAACATAAATTTTGACTTAAGGGATTCGTTTTGAGGGGTGAAATCAGAAGTGAAAAAAAAATTTTTTTACTAGGTGTGGTGTCAAATGAAAGCTTGTGAAAACACGAGTAAAAAATATATATAATGTAATACTTGCGCACACTTTTCTTCGTATTACTTTTAAAAAATAGTGAAAAATCGCTGTCCCCTACCTTATCTCGAAAAGTACTGATCAAAAAATTTTGAAAAAATCCTGGAATATTCTCCACGGGATATAGATTGAACGAAAATTATCATTACCTTTAATAATCTATCTGGTATATAAAAAAACTAAAATTTCAAGGTCACCAGTTTTCAGTAAAGATTGAAAACAAACTTTGTTGAAAACTCATTTGGGGTGTGTTTTGTGAAATCACTGATCATTTTATACCACCCTAACAAAATTTTTAATTTTAAAAACAATCAACGTACGGAACACTAATTGTGCAAGTTCAACTTGCACTTGACCGGTTATTTTTTTATTTTTTAAGTTTCAAACATTTAATTTTATAAATATGTTATAAGTTATGAAATGTTAAAAGTTATATAGTTTTTTTATGTGGTTTTAATAAAAATAATGTATTCTTGTTTTTTATTCTTCAAAGATATTTTATTAAAGAAAAAACCTCAACAGCATATTAACTATTATTATTATAATTTACTGTCAGATTAAAGTATGACAGCCGCCTACTAGATAAATTATTTGAAAACTGCCAAACGTGACATACGATCCATGGTAACCGCGATGACCAAAAAATAATATTTTAGAAGGTTTATGCTGCATAATTTGTTTATAAAACAGTTTAAGGAAAAAATGTTGAAAAAAATTAGGGCTTGCCGTTTTACAAAAGGTAAGTCGATAAAAAAAAAGTCGTTTGGCGTCGCACCGCCCAGCGTTATTTTCACTACCAAATGTCAAATACGTCAGTATACTCCTTAACATGCACTATACCATGCTACATTTTTAAAAAAAAATAAATATATCCAAAAATTTTCCATAAATCGGGGCCTCGTGTCTAAAAATGATTATCGTGTACAACTGCTTTCGGCCTGTAAAAAAAGACCATACTAAGGACTTAAACTCTAAAAACTTCGGAATAACGTTAGCATTTCACAATAAACCGAAAACAAACTCAAAATGTCCTTCAATTTCAACATACAGAGTGGCTCAGTATTCCAATGACCATTTAACCCAACTTACCTTAGTCCAAAAATTCGTAATTTTGGAGATACAGGTTGTCAAAGTTATACTTTTATTTTAGTTTTTCTTAAGTAGCTTAATAATTGTACTATTTGTACAAAATTCGGTGCTAAGGCGTTTTCTGAGATGAGAAATCGAAGTCAGCTCACAGTTTTGGTGGGGCGCCACTTATTGCACTGTGTATACTTTTAAATTGTCATAACTTTTTTATATCACTCTGTATGATATTTTTGATTAAATATTCGTATTTTCCGCCTTCCCCTGTCTAAAAAAGCTCTCTTGGTAAATGTTCTTCCGAGCAACAGTTTCTGATATAATGGGATGTTTGTTGGGATTGTTTGATTTTTTAATTCCATTGTCAAATATTCACAAATGCGTTCCTTCACACTTCATCCAGGCTTAGGACACGACCAAAAGAATAGTTTTTGAAATTTGGAGCATGCTTAAAGGCAAACAGGTTAACAACAATAATATATATATATATATATATATATATATATATATATATATATATATATATATATATATATATATATATATATATATATATATATATATATATATATATATATATATATATATATATATGTATATATATACATATATATATATATATATATATATATATATATATATATATATATATATATATATATATATATATATATATATATATGTATATATATACATATATATATATATATATATATATATATATATATATATATATATATATATATATATATATCTCAGTCTGATGCGCTTGTCGAATTCAATATCTTGGGGTTCTTTTTATTATTTGATCATGTACTGTAATTTTCCTTTAGGGGCACATTTGTCATGAATTGGGACTTTTCATTATTCATCCGTAACCCCGTTTTTGCTGTTGCTTCATGTAGTTTTTGTAACATCTTCATCAGTTCTCCCCAATTTTTCCAAAATAGGACGATATCGTCGGCCAATCTCAAATTGTGCAGGGGCACGCCATAAATACTAATTACTTTATCTTCCCATTTCAGTTTTTTGAAAACATCCTCCAAAACCAAGGTGAACAGCTTTGACGAGATCATACCTCCTTGTCTAACTCCTCTTTTCCCCTCTCTTTGCCTGTTATATCGTGAACTCTGATGGTCATTGTTGATGACGTATATATATTTTCAAATAGGTTCATATATCTTTGATCCACTCTAGCGTATCTAAGTGACTTGATTATTACCCATGTTTCCACTGTGTCAAAAGCTTTTTTTAAGTCTACAAAGGTCATACACAATGATATTTTATATTCCGTTCTTTTCTCTATAACCCCCCATAACTATGTCGGGTTCAGCAACGTTATTACCCATGTTTCCACTGTGTCAAAGCTTTTTTAAGTCTACAAAGGTTATACACAATGGTATTTTATATTCCGTTCTTTTCTCTATAACCCCCATAACTATGTCGGGTTCAGCAACGTTATTACCCATGTTTCCACTGTGTCAAAAGCTTTTTTTAAGTCTACAAAGGTTATACACAATGGTATTTTATATTCCGTTCTTTTCTCTATAACCCCCATAACTATGTCGGGTTCAGCAACGTTATTACCCATGTTTCCACTGTGTCAAAAGCTTTTTTTAAGTCTACGAAGGTCATACACAATGGTATTTTATATTCCGTTCTTTTCTCTATAACCCCCCATAACTATATCGGGTTCAGCAATGTTAACTTTTTTAGAAAAAACTGTCGCCTAGGTTTTTGTAACGTTAAAGTCCACTTGGTTACTGTCACCCCAAGATAGAATTTCTTCCAGGACTTAACAAAGACCTGGAAGAAATTATGGCAGGGCACTCCATTTCTCTAACATCGTCACTCAATTTGTTGGGCGTTAATTTGGGAGCAAATATGTCCCGGCATGAACATGTTGCAGACATAGCAAGGACAGCTTCTCAAAAGTTGGGAATATTATTTCGGACCAGAAAACTTTACCCTCCACAACACTTGTTAATTCTTTACAAAGCTCAAATTCGACCAACTATAGAAAACTGCTCCCATGTATATATATATATATATATATATATATATATATATATATATATATATATATATATATATATATATATATATTATATATATATATACATATATATATATATATATATATATATATATATATATATATATATATATATATATATATATATATATATATATATGAAAATCTAGTTGAGTGTCCGATGGTCGGTGAGCTTCATAAAGTCGTCTTCAAAACAGTCACCGCTATTTTTATTGAGTGAGTTGGCATAACTTTGATTTATTGCAATTTTCGATACATTTCTAAATTATGATTTAATTTATTTAGGTTCGTTGAACAAGTAAATTGGGTTGGTGAGTATTATTTTCATTGTTAACTAACTTTATTACTTCGTTTGTAGAGTGTGAGCCCTGAGAATGGCGCTGTTGTAAAGGCCGCCAGCACTTAGCTCATATTAAAATAAAACGTTTACTAGCACAAAGTTTTCTTCTTTCCTCTTCTACTACCCCGTGGTGTACAACCTGAAACTCCTCTATCAGTTATTTAAGAAGATCACTGATTTCAACAAAAAATGCCCTAACCAGGAAAGATTTTCAATTTGTATCTTAAACTATAACACATTTTTATTATAAATGAAAGTAATGGTAATGACTCAGCATGTTGTTCACCTTGTTATTCATTTCTTCACTTACTGAAATTAGGAAATTTTGTGGTCGTTAAGGTGTTTATTAAATAAATACTATATAAATCAATACAATGCTTTTTTATCGGGATCAAATATAAGTTGTAAGATAAGTACCGAACGGAAGTATTGAATGATTTATTCTAATTTAAATAATGAAATGGTACATTATGGTGAAACATCGCTAACAAAAAAAACAGGATATTTCTTGCAAACACTCATTTCTAAAATAAACCGCAAATCTGAGTTTCTTAGACTAAAGAATAATTTAATTCACGCATTGAAACTCTACATTTTAACACGTAGCGTAGGCTGAAAAGTTTTTGGTCTGACACATAGATGTCGCCCTTTTCAAAAAAAGCCATATGATTTTTAGGAAGTACCAACCTTTAAACGATACGTATCAAAATTTCATGACATTTCGATGATTAGTTTACAAGTTATAGTAATTTTAGTGGCGCTATTTTTGATATTTTCAAAAGAATGGAAAAATCTAATTTCGTATGTTGATTAACACTAACACTATTTTTTGATGGGAAAAATACCATTCAAGCAAAGCAATGCCTGATAAGTGTTTATGATGACGCTGAACGCTCTGGACGCCCAAATGAGGTGGTTACACCAAAAAACATCAAAAAATCCACAAAATTGTTTTGGATGATCGTAAAGTGAAATTGCATGAGATAGCTGACCCCCTAAAGATATCGAAAGAACAATTTTTTAAACAAGATTTTTAGTAGGAGGTTCAAGGGAACGAAAATTTTATAAAGTTCAACATTACTAATAATCTAAGTACACTTTAGTGTTTAAACATACCTGTGCATTGACAATAATACTTTTAGACTTGGGTTCGATGTGGTCACACAAGCTTTGGGATCCGACCCAGTAATAATTTCCCCAAAACCATCCTGTGGAGTATCTTCCACTAGCATCATCCACTAAAAGAACACAAATTATAGATATACATATATATATATATATATATATATATATATATATATATATATATATATATATATATTTATATATATATATATATATATATATATATATATATATATATATATATATATGTCGTAAATAGACATATGATAAAGTATAGCACTGGGAAATTAAATATGAAGTAAATAAAATACACACATCTTAAAATTAAAAGCAAATATATTTTTAAAATTTCTAAAAGTTGATATTTAACAAAAATAAGAAATAAGACTACACACTATAGTATGGTCATATATTACGCATCATAGGCAATATTACAAAATGTAATATACCTTTAAGTTTCTATTTACAATCATTTTTTTAGAATCACAGATAAGTTTATAATAAAATGTTTTATTAAAATAAACTATTATCGGTATCTGGAAACTTAAAAGGGTATGTGGTACTTGTAGAAGTAGAATTATATTTGGTTTTTCTCTCATGCAATGTATATGCAACATAATGACAAGGTCGCAATACTATTTTTTGATGTTCCGTACGCAATACTTGTGGGATCACTTCGGTGTCCGACTGCCCGTGTCTGTCTGTCTATCTGTCACACCCGATTTTCTTCGAAACTATTTGACATAGAAAGTTGAAATTTGGCACAAAATTGATAGTCCAATCAGGTGCGTATAGTTTTGAAAGTTAAATTTTGACCTTAGGGGTAATTTTGGGGGGTGTAATCGGAAGTGAAAAAAATTCTTGTAAAGTTATCGAGTGGGGTGTCAAATGAAACCTTGTGAAAACACGAGTTCAAAAATATATATGATGTAATACTTGCGCACACTTTTCTTTGTATTATTTTAAAAAGAATGGCCAAAAACTCCTACCCTATCTCGAAAAGTGCTAACCAAAAATAATGAAAAAATTCTGGAATAGTCTCCATAAAGTGTAGGTTGAGCGAAGATCATCACGAGTGCATCACGTTTGATAATTTATCTAGTATAAAAAAAAAATTTTTGACCGCCAAAATGACGAAGGTTCATTTCGTTGAAAGTTGTGAATTGAACCGAAACTGATAGCTACTGCTTTAAGCATTGGCTATTAGGTAGCTAAGATACATATTGACTAGGAAAAAACGTGAGTATACATATTGGCTCCAAAGATATATTCGTGTCACATGAACTTTTTGTCTTATTCTGGTTGATCTGTTTAGCCTGCTGAGTCAATATCTTACTAGACATGTTTGAAATCTGAGCTCTTAAATCTTTTATTCAAAGCTCATTTGAGGGGTGTCTGTGAAGTCGCTGATCATTTTTTATACTTCCGTAACAATTTTTTTTATTTTAAAGGCAATCACAGTCCGGAACACTAATTGCGCAAATCCAACTTGCACTTGACCGATTGTTTTGTAAATAATTTTTACTCTGAACTGTTTAAAGATCATACACCTTTTCTAAACGCAAAATATGTCCAGACTTTCGGCCTCACTTCCCCAGAACTGTAATGAAAGTTCTTATAGTACTCAGTTTCAGATAACTATACTTTTACAGGTACCGAAAAGCATACTGAATCATGCTTAATTTTAAGTAAATTTCAATATATGATTCGTCATAAACTGGTTTCGTTGCTAAAAGGGTTTAACTTTAAACCTGGTCTATTTGACTACGGGTTTAAAACTGACAAACGTATCGGCAAGTCAAAAAAGTTACGATACTTTTCATTTATTATTAAGCCGGCCAAAATGAAATATTATTTTAAAGTTTTAAAAACTATTGACGTTCCTATATGTTGTAATCTTTTATTGCACGATTTTTGTTTTAGATGTTCTGATTACAACTTTTTTAGTTTTATTTGCCAGACAAAATAGAACAGTGTTAGAGACAAACGATAACTGGACAACTAACAGTTTTAACTTCCATGGCAACTTTTAGACTCTCTTGATGGATAAGGCAATGTATTCTTCTAAAATGATATTAATATTATGATCGAAAATTGATATGTCTTCACATAAATTAAAAAATAATAAAATATAATAATGTAATACTTTAATTTGGGTTTTGTTAATATTAAGTTGTAACTGGCTAGCACCAGTTTAGTAAGTTAACTAATTCGTAAATCTTTGGTGGCTGCCTTTAATTCTCTAGGAATGATATTAAGGAACAAACAATTCATATCACGAGCATATATTAAAACTTTTGCAGTTACATGTTTCGGAAGAATTTCAGGTATCATATTTATCAGATTAGATTCAAACAAACCACGCTTACAACGAATACAAATGTACTATTTTCAACTAGACAAACATAAATATAATCATGCTATCTGAGAACGTCTTTTGCTATTTAAAATGCAACTACACTAATGTAATGTAATCAGTAATATACTCATATACTTTTCAGTGCATTACTGCTTTAATCATTTGGCCAATCGCAGATAAAATAAATTTCCATGATGATTGGTGATCAACGGATAGGTACCGAGACAAAATCATTTTGTTTTATTTGTTTATAATTAAACAAATATTCCGGTAGTAAAGGTTTGTTTTAATCTTTTACCACAAAGATGTTTTGCTTTTTATATATTTTTGGTAATTCTTATATTGATTGAATTTCATAGAATACGTCAGCAATCACGGTACGGAACACTAACTGTGTAAGTCTGACTTGCACTTAGCCGGTCTTTTTTATAACAAAACTTTACCACCTATAAGAATTAACAATCAATCAACTATAAATCTGGAATCAGGCAGGGAGACTCTTTAAGTCCTCTTCTATTTAATATTGTCATGGATGAAATTATAAAGAATATCAAAAGAAAGAAGGGATATAGAATGGGCAATAGAGAACTTAAAATTATATGTTATGCAGATGACGTAACAAAAACAAGAATATACAAGAATGTAATACAACCAGTAATGACTTACACATCTGAAACAAGACCCAAAATAACACAGAGGATGCTGGAATCAACTAAAATGAGAATACTTAGGAGATGTACAAATAAGACATGTTTCGGAAGAATTTCAGGTAACATATTTATCAGATTAGATTCAAACAAACCACGCTAACAACGAATACAAATGTATTATTTTCAACTAGACAAACATAAATGTAACCATGCTATCTGAGAACGTCTCTTGCTATCTAAAATGCAACTACACTAATGTAACATCATCATATTGTCGGACATAAGCATCCCCTAGGTACGTCCATCTTCTTCGATCTTAGGCCTTGTTTATCCAGTTGTTAGTTTTTTGTTATCGACAGACCATCAGGTTTGTCGACGTCCTCTACTTCTTTTTTCCATTCCAGGGCCTCCAATTGACTATGGGTCCATTGATTACACAGGTCTGCAACAAAAATGCTGTCTGGATGTTTTCAACTGATTTCTATGTATTTGGGTGTTCTGAAAACTAAAAAAATACTCAAAAAATTCCAGAACGTCAGGTTATTTTGCAAAACACAAAATTTTATTATAAAAAAGGTTTTTTTGGGCTAACTTGAAGTCATAAATAGGTACAATTTTATTTTGATTACTGTTTTTAAATGTATACAGGCCATAACTATCATTACTTTCTAAATAAAGAACGCCCTGTGTGAGCTAAATTAACAAACATAAACGTTGTAACCAGAACGTACGCGCTCCGATAGTGTAGAAAGTGGCGCGGTACAATTACGTGTTAACTCGTCATTGCTTTATAGATCTTGGTTCAATATAGTGCAATGTCATCTGTGCGGAAAGTGTGTGAATTCGTCTGACAGTTTCTGTTATATTTGTGGCGAATATATGGTATTAAAGCAACAACTTAATATTACGGACTTTGTAAAAAAAGTATACTTCACGTATTTTGGCTTAAAACTTGGAGATCAGGATAAAGTTTGGGCACCTCACAAAGTCTGCAAACGATGTGTTGAAGACCTTCGAAATTGGTTTAAAAGCAAGAAAAAAGCTTTCCGATATGCGATTCCTATGATATGGCGCGAGCAAAAGAACCATAGTGATGATTGTTACTTTTGTTCGTGTAATGTGAAAGGGTATAATTCAAAATGGAAGCAGTCCATTTCATACCCCAATCTGCAATCAGCTATTCGTCCCATCCCTCATGGGACCGAAATACCAGTGCCCAAGGCCCCTGCTACCTTGGAAGAGATTCCAAGTTCTGACGAAGATGGTGCTGTACCTGAACCCGATGACAAGTCAAGTTTTCAATTTGAAGATGACAGCAGTCCGAAATTGTTTTCCCAGGGCGAGCTAAATGATTTGGTACGAGACTTGAATCTTCCCAAAAACGCTGCTGAGTTGCTTGGATCAAGGCTCAAAAGCAGGAACTTACTTTTGCCGGGAGTGTCTTCCTCCTGGTTTAGATATCGTGAGAAGCAGTTCACTTCCTACTTTGCCCAAGAGGACGAGTTGGTTTATTGTACCAATATTGAAGGTTTGATGGATACATTTAAGATCTCATACGACCCAGCACAGTGGCGTATTTTCATAGATTCTTCAAAAAGAAGCCTTAAAGCAGTTCTGCTTCACAATGGCGGTTTCTATGCTTCCATTCCTGTCGGTCATTCCGTACACCTCAAGGAAACCTACAAGAACTTGGAATTGGTTCTTTGCAAATTAAAATATAAATACCACGGTTGGCAAGTGTGCGGTGATTTAAAAATCTTGGGCATGTTGCTCGGACAACAATCTGGGTTTACCAAATTCCCTTGCTTTTTGTGTCTATGGGATAGTAGAGACCAAGCAAATCACTGGACCAAAAAGTGTTGGCCTCCGAGGGAGCTTAAAGTTGACGAAAAGAACGTCCTGCATGAAACTTTGGGTGCCTCCTCATAAAGTTCTTCTACCACCGCTTCACATAAAGCTGGGATTGATGAAGCAATTTGTAAAGTCACTTCTAAGAGATGGAAATTGCTTCAAATACTTAATATCAAAGTTTCCAGGCCTCTCGGAGGCAAAGTTGAAGGAAGGTGTTTTCGTTGGACCAGATATTAGACGGCTTATGGCTGATCCACAATTCATCACAACCATGACGGATCCTCAAAGAGAAGGGTGGATTGCCTTTAAAGAGGTCATAGAGAAATTTTTAGGTAATAACAAAGACCCTAACTACAACAAAATCGTCAAAAGAATGTTAAAAGCATTTCAAGCTTTAGGTTGTCTAATGAGTTTAAAAGTGCATTTTCTTCATTCCCACCTCGACTACTTTCCAGAAAATTTAGGAGACCTGAGTGAAGAGCAAGGTGAACGATTTCACCAAGATATTAAGGAGATGGAAAAAAGATACCAGGGAAGATGGAGAGTCTCAATGATGGCAGACTACTGTTGGACGCTTCAGAGAGACCTTCCAGATGCTTCCTACAAGCGAAAATGTACCAAAAGGAGTCACACTGGGAAAAAGAAATGTGTTTAGTGCTTACTAATGAATGTATTTTAGATAAAAAAAAACCGGTCAAGTGCAAGTTGAACTTGCACAATTAGTGTTCCGTACGTTGATTGTTTTTAAAATAAAAATTTTTATTAGGGTGGTATAAAATAATCAGTGACTTCACAAAACACACCCCCAAATGAGTTTTCAACAAAGTTTGTTTCCAATCTTTACTGAAAACTGGTGACCTTGAAATTTTGTTTTTTTTTTTCTATAAAAGATAAATTATTAAAGGTAATGATAATTTCCGTTTAATCTATACCCCGTGGAGAATATTCCAGGATTTTTTCAAAATTTTTTGGTCAGTACTTTTCGAGATAAGATAGGGGACAGCGATTTTTCACGATTTTTTAAAAGTAATACGAAGAAAAGTGTGCGCAAGCAAGTATTACATTATATATATATTTTTTATTCGTGTTTTCACAAGCTTTCATTTGACACCACACTCGTTGACCTAGTAAAAAAATTTTTTTTTCACTTCCGATTTTCACCCCTCAAAACGAATCCCCTTAAGTCTAAATTTATGTTACGGTAATATAAAATGATCAGTGACTTCACAAAACACACCCCAAATAAGTTTTCAACAAAGTTTATTTCCAATCTTTACTGAAAACTGGTGACCTTGAAATTTTGGTTTTTTTCTATACCAGATAAATTATTAAAGGTAATGATAATTTTTGTTCAATCTATACCCCGTGGAGAATATTCCAGGATTTTTTCAAAATTTTTTGATCAGTACTTTTCGAGATAAGGTAGGCGACAGCGATTTTTCACGATTTTTTAAAAGTAATACGAAGAAAAGTGTGCGCAAGTATTACATTATATATATATTTTTTACTCGTGTTTTCACAAGCTTTCATTTGACACCACACTCGATGATCTAGTAAAAAAATTTTTTTTTCACTTCCGATTTCACCCCTCAAAACGAATCCCTTAAGTCAAAATTTATCTTACGGTGATATAAAATGATCAGTGACTTCACAAAATACACCCCAAATAAGTTTCAACAAAGTTTATTTCTAATCTTTACTGAAAATTGATGACCTTGAAATTTCTGTTTTTTTTATATACCAGATAAATTATTACAGGTAATGCACTCGTGATAATTTTCGTTCAATCTACACCCCGTGGAGAATATTCCAGAATTTTTTCAAAATTTTTTGATAAGTACTTTCCGAGATAAGGCGGGTGGACAGCGATTTTTCGCGATTTTTTAAAAATAATACAAAGAAAAGTGCGCGCAAGTATTACATTATATATATATTTTTTACTCGTGTTTTCACAAGCTTTCATTTGACACCACACTCTATTACCTAGTAAAAAAATTTTTTTTTCACTTCCGATTTCACCCCCCAAAACTAACCCCTTAAGTCAAAATTGAACTTTCAAAACTACATGGCTCTGATGAGGCCATCAATTCCTATATTACTACCAAATTTCAACTTTCTATGACAAATAGTTTCGGAGAAAATCGGGTGTGACAGACGGACAGACGGACAGACAGACGGACAGACACCGAAGTGATCTTATAAGTGTTCCGTACGGAACACTAAAAATAAGTTCTGTTACGCAATTATAAATTAAAAAAAAATTTTTTAGTCTTTCATCTTTTATTTTAAGATGATAACTTGTTTAACATAGATACCTACATTGTCAGAAAACGTGACGTTCTATGACAAAATGAAAGTCATTTTCGGATTCAGTACACCCAAAAACATAAGAATTACTCAAAAAAACCAAAACAGCTCTCAATTTTTTTTTTTTTGCAGGCTTGTGTTATTAAAGGGTCTAGCTATGTGGCTTGTCCAGCTCCCCTTCAATCTGCTCACCCTGTCAGCTACATCAGTTATCTTGGACCTTCTTTGAATTCCTTCATTAGCCAGCTTATCCCTCATTTTTTTTTTTTTTTTTTTTTATACAAGGAGAAATCCGCTTTATGGATTTCTGGAGCAGTCTGCGTCACCGTAAGGGTGCCCCAAAGTGCTCCAGGTATGTGGGGCTCACCGACCTGAAGGGTTGGCATTCCCACTAAAACTCCTTGTGAGCTGGGAAAAACCCTCTACTCCTTTTACAATTCTGGTTTGTCAATGTCTAGATATTTGATGTATGCTAACTCTAAGGTTAATTTTCTAATATGTGGATCTAACCTACCTTAACCTAACTTAATGCTAACTTAATGCTAACTTAACCTAGTTCCCCATTTTCCGGGGGTGTGGTGTTATAATTGTGTTAGTCGTGTGTGTTGTTTACACTTTTTAAAACTGAAGGAGTTGCTCAACTAAACTACGGCCTTAATTAATCAAGGGTAGTCCATGTTGAATCTAGTGTTGGTTAGACTAGTGGTAGAATGTCCGTTGGTCGTAGGTATCGATTGCCGACATTTACGTTGCCTCTGAAAGTGTTCGCTATCTCGGGGTTAGGATGGACCGCTGCTTTCTCAAGGAAGCGAAGCTGGGCATTACGCGTGAATTCTTTTATTGTGGGCATTTCAAACTCCCTGTGCAACTGATTGTTACGGACGAACCAGGGAGCTCCTGCTATGATACGGAGGGCTTTATTTTGGACTGTCTGGACCTTGGTCCGATGAGTTTTGGACATCTGGCACCAGGCCTGACAGGCGTACGTAAGTCCGGCCCTGATTATCGATTTGTAAATTAGCAACTTGTTGTTAGTTGATAATTTACTACGATGATTCAGGAGCGGATACAGCTTCCCTAGAAGCTGATTTCCCTTGCGCACGACCATAGGCACTTGGTCCTTCCATACGAGCCGTTTGTCGTATAGAAGGCCCAGGTACTTGATGTTGGCTTATCCCTCAATGATACACCTAACAGTAGCTTAACGAGCGATGGAAATGTAACATAATATTCTAATAATGCAATTGTTAAAATGCAGGTGTTCGTTTTATTTGTAAGAAATAGAGTTGATCAATTTTAAACTATTAACCTGCAATAAAACTATTGTGTTATGAAATATTTCGAGATGTTTAGTTTTTAAAATAACTTTAACAATGCAATTTTATTAAAATCACCTCAACACGTACAAAAACTTACGCCTACAAAGAGTAATAAAAAAGTAGGTAAAAAGATTTAAATGCAAAGCAATACTTTTATGCACCTTGTGTTGCAAAATATTTTAGTGATTCAGGATTAAATGAGACATATGTTTATTAGTTGGAAATTATAATGATAATTAAAATACTTTTATGCACTTTGTGTTGCAATATATTTCAGCAATTACAGGTTATATGAGATATATATTTATTAGTTATAAATATTAATGATAATTAGCACATAAATATATATTACCTAGAGTTAGGGTACTTAATAGTTGTAAATAAACATCTACTTGTTGCATTCTTACTCAAACGAACTAAAAAATCAAAAAATGTTTACCATATATATTACTAGCCGAGCCCGCGGCTCCACTCGCGTGGACTTGGTTCACTACTATCGTCACTTCTTATTCCTTATGTTACCTAACGTAATAAAATATCTCCCATTATTTCCCCTTATCTCCCAAAATTTCTCCTTATCGCCCATTATCTCTATATAATTTCCATTACCTAGGCTTATCTCTGCTCATCTCCCATTATTTCTCCTTATCTCCCATTATTTCTCCTTATCTCCCATTACCTCACCTTATTTCCCATTATCTAGGCTTATCTCGACTTATCTCGCAATATTTTTCCTTATCTCCCATTATTTCTCCTTATCTCCCATTATTTCACCATAACTTCCATTATCTAAACTTATCTCTGCTTATCTCCCATTATTTCTCTCCCGTTATCGAGGCTTATGTCGACTTATCTCCCCTTATTTCTCCTTATCTCCCATTATCTCACCTTATCTCCCATTATATAGGCTTGTATCGAATTATATAGAACATATGTATAAATTTATAAAAACACGTAAATCGGATAAGTGGTTCTCCAGTGATAAGCGCACTAACAGACAGACAGACAGACAGAAAGACGTTACATATTATATATATTATATTCTTTGCTACATGATATTGTTCCATATTTAATGCTTTAGGCAGTGTATTGCAAGAGAACGCGCTAGCGACAAACTTCTCTTCGACTTGAGTCACTATTATCGTCACTGCTTATTCCTTATGTCACCTAACGTAATAAAATATGTCCTATAACCTGGCCAGAGAACATACATATGTTTAAAAAAGAAACACGTAAATCGGATAAGTGGTTCTCCAGTGATAAGCGCACAAACGGACAGACAGAGAGACGTTGCATTTTATATATATTATAGATATCCTTTGCTACATGATATTGTTCCATATTTAGTGGTTTAGGTAGGCTATTGCAAGAGAACGCACTAGCGGCAAACTTTTTCCGATTTCATTCACTATTATCGTCACTGCTCATTCCTTATACTACCTATCGTAATAAAATATAGCCTATAATCTGGCCGGAGTATGTTTTAAAAAAAAAATACGAAAATCGGATAAGTGGTTCTCCAGTGATAAGCGCACTAACGGACGACAGACAGATAGACATACAGAGATACTTTGCATTTTATATATATTATAGATGTAATAAAATATATATCTATAACCTGATCAGAGAACATATGCACGAATTTAAAAAATCACGTAAATCGGATAAGTGGTTCTCGAGGAATAAGCGCACTAACGGACACACAGACAGACAGAGAGAGGTTGCATTTTATATATATTATAGATATAGATTATTATTATTATTATTATAAAACTTGACCAAAGCATATATGTATGAATTTAAAAAAAGATAGGTAAATCGGATAAATGGTTCTCGCGTGATAAACGCACTAATGGACAGACAGACAGAGAGATATTGCATTTTATATATATTATAGATTATAGATATTCTCTGCTACATAATATTGTTCCATATTTAATAGTTTAGGCAGTGTATTGCAAACGAACGCGCTAGCGGCAAACTTTTTTCCGACTTCATTCACTATTTTACGTCACTGCTCATTCCTTATGCTGCCTATCGTAATAAAATATAGCCTATAACCTGGCCAGAGAACATATGTATGATTTAAAAAAAAAGTACGTAAATCGCATAAGTGGTTCTCCAGTGATAAGCGCACTAACGGACAGACAGACAGACAGAGAGACGTTGCATTTTGTATATATTATAGATGTATATTATATTATATTAAAATTATATATTAATAACCGGTCAAGTGCAAGTTGAACTTGCGCAATTAGTGTTCCGTACGTCGATTGCTTTTAAAAAAAAAATTTTGTTATGGAAGTATAAAATGATCTGTGACTTCACAAAACACACCCCAAATAAGTTTTCAACAAAATTTGTTTCCGATCTTTACTGAAAACTGATGACCTTGAAATTTGTGTTTTTTTATGTACCAGATAAATTATTAAAGGTAATGCACTCGTGATAATTTTCGTTCAATCTACACCCAGTGGAGAATATTCCAGAATTTTTTCAAAATGTTTTGATCAGTACTTTTCAAGATAATACAAAAAAAGTGGGTACAAGTATTACATTACATATATATTCTAACGATGACCTAATAATTTTTTTTTTACTTCCGATTTCACCTCCCAAAACTAACCCCTTAAGTCAAAATCTAACTTTTAAAACTACACGGCTCTGATGAGGCCATTAATTACTATATCATCACCAAATTTCAACTTTCTATGTCAAATAGTTTCAGAGAAAATCGGGTGTAACAGACGGACAAACACTGAAGTGATCTTGTAAGTGTCCCGTACCTTTCAAACAAAAAAAGAATTTTTAAAATCGGTTCACAAATGGCGGAGTAATATTGGAACTAACATTAAAAAAAAAAACAAAAAAAAAGGAACAAAAAAACTACACACGTGAAGTCAGTTAAAAATTAACAACGAATGTACCATTATTTGATAGTATATACATTAAAGATACTACGTACCAAATTTCAGCTATTTACTTCAATCAACGACAAAGTTACAGATTTTTGAGACAGTACGCACGATTCTGTCCCATAGTGCGCCGTGACTATGCTACATCAACTATGTAATGAGGTATGGAAGACTGAAAGATGGCCGAAAGACTGGTGTGAAGTTGCATTTATACCCTTGCATAAGAAAGGATCCCCTTTGGATTGCAGCAACTATAGAACAATCACTCTAATGTCACATGCTGCTAAGGTGTTTCTCTGGATCTTAAATGAAAGACTCAGAACTTTTCTGCTGCCACAAATTTCTACCGAACTAACAGACTTTATTCCAGGAAGAAGGACTAGAGAACAAATTCTCAACATACGCCAGATAATAGAAAAAGTCAGAGAATTCCAAATAACAACCTATATTTGTTTTATATACTTTCGACTGCATACAATGGAACAAACTCTGGTTGATTCTAATCAGCATGAGAACACCTATACATCTTGTAAACCTTATCCGATCCTTGTATGAGAACACAACTGGCAGAATTAACCTAAACTAACCCGAATAATGATTTTTCCGATCCCTTTATCGTAGAATATTGCCATTCCTATGTGAACCTTTACGTTTCTGACGCATTTCTAAGCGAGCGCTGCTGGGCGCATCATTTCCACGCCGATATTTTTTACGGTTAATTTCTTTTAATTGTTTCAGGAAGGACTGTTACTCTTAGCTGGATACTTGTAGCATCAAATTTTATTTGGTTAGTCTAACTAGGCTCGTACAAAGAAAATTCGGAAATGGACGAATCGAATTTTTTTGAGCCTCGGCAAGAAAAATTATTTTTATTTTTCCCTACGGAACATTTATGGAATCACTTCGGTGTCTGTCTGTCTGTTTTACCCGATTTTCTCCGAAACTATTTGACATAGAAAGTTGAAATTTGTCACGAATATAGGAATTGATGGCCCAATGAGAGCCTTCTAGTGTTAAAAGTCAAAATTTTTATTTGAGGGGTTAATTGTAGGGAGGGGATGAATTTTTTTTTTATAAGGTCAAGTGGGGTGTCAAATGACAGCTTGTGAAAACACGAATTTAAAAATATATATGATGTAATACTCACGCAAGACTTTCTTTATATTATTTTTAAAAAGTGGCAGAAATCGCAGTCCCTCCATCCTATCTCCAAAAGTACTGTTCAAACAATTCTGAAAAAATTCTGGAATATTCTCCATAAAGTGCAGATTGAGCGAAAAATATTACGAATGTATTAGATTTGATAATTTATTCGGTATAAAAAAAAACTGTTTTAACTTGACAATATGATGGTGAGATTTATTTCGTGGAAAGTTGTGAATTTAACCGGGACTAAAAGCTAGGAAATATCAATACGAATTCGGTATAATCATTAATATACTCATATACTTTTCAGTGCGTTACTGCTTTAACTCCATTCCTCTAACATCGTCACTCAATTTGTTGAGCGTTAATTTGGGAGCAAATATGTCCTGGCATGAAGATGTTGCAGGCATAGCAAGGGGAGCTTCTCAAAAGTTGGGAATATTATTTCGAACCAGAAAGCTTTACACTCCACAACTGTTAATTCTTTACAAAGCCCAAATTCGACCAACTATGGAATACTGCTCCCATGTTTGGGGCTCCGCTCCCAAACATACACCGTATTTGTTGGATTCTATTCAGAGAAGAGCTGTTCGTCTGACTGGAGACCCGGAACTGACCTGCGGCCTTGATTCGCTGGAACATCGAAGAACGGTTAGCGACTTGAGCCTGTTCTACAAGGCAAGTGGAAAGTGTTCGAAGGATGTGGCCCGCTTAATTCCTCCCAGAGCGGTGCATGTTAGAAGTACACGTCGCGCTAATACTTCCGTATGAGCTATGAGCATCCCTTTGGAATAATTTGCCCAGAACTGTGTTTCCCACCGAGTACAATTTACAGCGATTCAATTACAACGTGAATCGCTTTCTCCGCACACTTGTCGCTCCTGTAGCGCTTTAGGGACTTTCCTGCAGCACGTGTGCAAGACCCATAAAAAAAAAATCATTTAGCCAATCGCAGATAAAATAAATTTCCATGATGATTGGTGATCAACGGATAGGTACCGAGACAAAATCATTTTATTTTATTTGTTTATAATTAAACAAATATTCAGGTAGTAAAGGTTTGTTTTAAACCTTTACTACAAAGATGTCTTGTTTTTTATATATTTTTGATAATTCTTATATTGAAGATGAATGTGTGACTGAATTTCATAGAATACTTCAGCAGTCGCGGTACGGTACTTTACCACCTATAAGAATTAACAATCAATCAACTATGAATCTGGAATCAGGCAGGAAGACCCTCTTCTATTTAATATTGTCATGGATGAAATTATAAAGAATGTCAAAAGAAAGAAGGGATATAGAATGGTCAATGGATAGATAGAGAGATAGATATTATGTGGACTGGGCTCACCGACAACTGGGTCATTTAGCGCCCCTCATAGTTGGTGATGGGGATAATTATGCTGTAAAGTCAATTTCTCTTAGATAGTTTAGTAAGTTCACCTTTATTGTTTCAAATGTGTCTATGGTTGTTTTCAAATTGGATGAGATATTATGTTTGTCTCTGATAGTTTTAAAATGTATCGCCTTAAATAGGTGGGCTAATGTTAAGAGAGATCCACAGGTGGAGCATGTAGGGGCTTGTTCATTTTTTAATAGATGACAGTGCGTGCTGAAAGTATGCCCGATAGCTAACCTCCGCATAAGTACATTTTCCTTTCTTGTCTTTTTTGAGAGTTTAGGGCAGGATTCACCAACGATTTGATCGACCACAATTTATTCTCAGGGTTAGTTAGATCCCAGCTGAGTTGAAACAATGAAAGGAATGTAGATTTGAGATGGTTGTTTAAGTCTTTTGTATGGTTCTCTCCCAACCCGGTGATACCTCTTGCGATTGCTAGTTTTGCATGATGATCTGCTTTATCGTTACCTCTAATGCCAGTGTGGCTAGGTATCCAGAGAAACGATATGTGACGATGCTTTAATTTTGCTCTGTAGCAAAGATCCAATATTTGGCGAATGTAATTTATGTTCAAGATTTCTGGATTTGATGGAAATGAGGGCACTGTAGGAGTCGGAGATAATTAGAGTACGTGTTGTTGATGTAGCTATTAGCGCGTGGCGCATAGCTTCTTTAATTGCTAATAGTTCAGCGGAGCAGATTGAAGCGTAAGAGGAACGCTTAAACATTTTGGTGACAGTTGGAGTTATGTATGATGCTCCCACACCGTTTATTGTTTTGGAACCATCTGTGTAAATGAGGGTGTAATTCGTATAGTTAGCTGCAATTCTTTCTAGAAATATAGAGATATAATAGAGAACTTAAAATTATATGTTATGCAGATGACGCAACCAAAACAAGAATATACAAGAGCGTAATACAACCAGTAATGACTTACACATCTGAAACAAAACCCAATAAAAGTATAACACAGAGGATGCTGGAATCAACTAAAATAAGAATACTTAGGAGATGTACAAAGAAGACACTGAGGGATAGAGAGAGAAGTGAAGACATAAGACCCACATATAATATAGGAAATATCACTGCACGGACTTAGCCGTTACTTGATGGAGATCCATAATAACTAGGAATAAAAATTTAAACAAATGTTTATGATCACCACTTATGCTTATTATTGCTGACAATTGTTTCGACACACTGTGTCTTCTTCTGGAGCGCGATGTAAATTAACTAACAAAGTATGTTTCAGAATACATAGTTTACCTAATTACAAGTACTAAATTCATTAACAATATTTACCTTAATACCTAGAATAAGTTCAATAAAGGAGACCCTCCCCCATCTAATTGGTCGTTGAGCAATAGACCTGAGGATTTTTTCTGATTAATTTCTACCTGTTCTAAACAATCCAGTAATTTTCCTTTCTTTCCGTTATGCAAAATTTTGAAATCTTCATTGATTTATGAATATTATTATGAAGTTGGTTAATAAAATCTAGAAAAAGTTTTAATTGTCGATCTGTGCCTGTAAAGCAAGTCAATATATCATCTACATACCGGTACCAAGAAAAGAAATTTTTAAAAAGATGAGAATTACTGATTTGTTCTTCTAAATTCATAATAATATTACTTTTACAACAGAAATTGAAATTAAAAATAATAATAGCAAAACAAAAAAAGAAAATAAATCGGGGGTTTACGAATTATGCTGTGGCAGTTGCAATAAAACGTATATAGGACAAACAGGCAGACCTTTTTATAAAAGAATAAAAGAACATAAACATAGCTTTAGAATGAAAAATAACAAATCTCATTACGCCCAAACATTTAACAGAGGAAAATCATACATTCAATGAAGATTTCAAAATTTTGTATAACGGAAAGAAAGGAAAATTACTGGATTGTTTAGAACAGGTAGAAATTAATCAGAAAAAATCTTCAGGTCTATTGCTCAACGATCAATTGGATGGGGGAGGGTCTCCTTTATTGAACTTATTCTAGGTATTATGGTTTTTTTTTTTATGGGTCTAGCACACGTGCTACAGGGAAGCGCTACAGGAGCGACACGTGCGCGGAGAAGGCGATTCACGTTGTTCTTGAATCGCTGTAGATTGAACTCGGTGGGAAACACAGTCCTGGGCAAATTATTCCGAAGGGATGATGTTCTCCATATAAAAGACTGCTTGAAAAGTGTTGTACGGGGAGTAACAAGCTGAACTTCATACGGATGTGAAGAATTAGCGCGACGTGTACTTCTAACATGCACCGCTCTGGGAGGAATTAAGCGGGCCACATCCTTCGAACACTTTCCATGAAAGAACTTGTAGAATAGGCTCAAGTCGCCAACCGTTCTTCGATGTTCCAGCGAATCAAGGCCGATGGTCAGTTCCGGGTCTCCAATCAGACGAACAGCTCTTCTCTGAATAGAATCCAACAAATGCAGAGTATGTGTGGGAGCGGAGCTCCAAACATGGGAGCAGTATTCCATAGTTGGTCGAATTTGAGCTTTGTAAAGAATTAACAGTTGTTGTGGAGTGTAAAGCTTTCTGGTTCCAAATAATATTCCCAACTTTTGAGAAGCTCTCCTTGCTATGCCTGCAACATGTTCATGCCAGGACATATTTGCTCCCAAATTAACGCCCAACAAATTGAGTGACGATGTTAGAGGAATGGAGTGCCCCGACATAACTATGTCGGGTTCAGCAACGTTAACTTTTTTAGAAAAAACTGCCGCCTGGGTTTTTGTAGCGTTAAATTCCACTTGGTTACTGTCACCCCAAGATAGAATTTCTTCCAGGTCTTTGTTAAGTTGAACGACTTCCTGCTGTCTGGGGATATTCGTCTGAGTAGCCGATGTCCGAGCGTTCAAAGTGAATGAAGAGATAAGTGTACCGTCATCTGCAAAGCTGTAGATTGGATTCTCGGTCTTTTCCAGCAGATCGTTAATGTAAATGAGAAAAAGAGTAGGAGACAGTATGGAGCCTTGAGGTACACCGGCGTTGAGAGTGAAGGTGTTAGAGAGAGAGGAAACATGAGAGCCACAAACAGAACTTTTCAGACATACCATAAGAACGTAGCTTAGCCAACAGCCCATCGTGCCAAACACGGTCGAATGCCTTGGATATGTCAAGAGCAACCGCTCGAGATTCTCCAAAGTGTTCAATTGCATTGTTCCAAACATGTGTTACATAAGTCAGAAGATCTCCTGTTGATCTATTTTTACGAAAGCCATATTGGTGATCGCTAATAATGTTGAATCCTTCAAGATATCTTAGAAGATGCTGATTGATAGCCTTTTCCATGACTTTCGATATTATTGAAAGCAGTGCGATTGGTCGGTAGTTATTTGGCAAGGTCTTCTTGCCTTTTTTAGGTATCGGCTGAACTGTAGCGCATTTCCAGCAGGAAGGAAATATTCCCTTTCTGTAGGATAGGTTGAAAAGTCTACAGAAAACTGGTGTTAGTTCCCTCGCACAGATTTTAAGAACTATGACAGGTATTCCGTCAGCGCCAGAAGCCTTTTTTGGTGTCTAGCTTCATCAGAATACGCTTTATAATACGCTGTCTGAAGACAATATCGGGCATCCTTGACTGCACTATGGGAATAGTAGGTGGGTGTTTTTTCCTTGGAAATCGACAGTAGAATGTGAAGCAAAGAGTTCAGCCAACAAGTTTGCTTTCTCAACAGGTGTCGTTGCAATAGAATTATCTGGCCGTGTTAGTGGTGGTATGGTGGATTTGGTGAAATTTTGACTAACTGCCTTAGCGACCGACCAAAAGGACCTTGAATTGCCGGGACAGGCGAGAAGTTTGTTTCTAATCCGTTGATTGTGTACCTCCTTGGTTTCGTCGATAATTTCTTTGCATCTGTTCCTGGCACGAACAAATGTGTTACGATTTATGGTGTTAGGATTTTCGCGCCATTGTCGGTATGCAAGATGTTTAGAAGCAACAGCTTCTTTGCATTTTCGGTCAAACCAAGGCTTGCCGTTGGAAGGGCATTTCTTCGAAAAAGGGATGTAAGCCTCCATACCGGCCAAAATAACATCGGAAACCTCCCTGGCGCAGTCAGATGGGTCGTCGGATCGAAAACAAACGTCCAACCAAGGGAAAGTTCGAAAATATTCCATGAGATCTTCCCATTTAGCAGACTTGTAGTGCCAAATCTAGCGCGGTTTAGGCGCCTCTCTGTCATTGATTGGTAGAATAGTCGATGTCGAAAGTAGTTTATGGTCGGAAGAACCTAACGGCGGATTTACGCTGACTGTGTAAATCTCCGGATTGGTGGTTAAAAAGAGATCAAGAAGACTGGCAAAGGTATTAAGGTAAATATTGTTAATGAATTTAGTACTTGTAATTAGGTAAACTATGTATTCTGAAACATACTTTGTTAGTTAATTTACATCGTGCTTCAGAAGAAGATACAGTGTGTCGAAACGATTGTCAGCAATAATAAACATAAGTGGTGATCATAAACATTTGTTTACATTTTTATTCCTAGTTAGGAAATATCAACCAGTGGATAAGAGGAAGAAAAGTGGAATGGGATCAACACATAGGAAGAATAGCAAACAACGGGATAGCAAGAGACAAGTCACCGAATAGTAGAAGATTAATAGGACGTCCAAGAAGGAGATGGAGCGACGATCTATAGAGTAGGGAACAAAGAAAACCCAGGCAATAGTGCCTAGCTGTAAGTCGGCAGAAGAGAAATTAATAATCAAGAAAAACTCATTCTACGATAGCTAAAAGAAAGAACTTTTTCAAGGAATAGCCTCTCTTACAATAAAATTTTACCATCTTTGAAAATCGATGATCGGTGGAAGCTTCCTCAAGAAAAAAATCTTTCTTTTTGATACAATTTACTTATCTTTAAAAGCAAATGACCGAACGGGGGTGAACTTTCCGAAGAAAACAAAACATCTCCTACAATCTCACTTTGAATAAATTATGCGAATCGTGTAGTAACCGCGGGCCCATGCTGGTATTGAATAATTTAGTAAAGGTTAGTCATTGACTTTTAAGCAGTTCAAGCGTTCACTAAAATTTGCCACAATAATATTTATTTCACCATTTTTAATTAAAAGTGGCAATTTGACACGGTTAATTAGTTATGTTAAAAATAATATTTTTGTGGCAAAGGTTTTTATTTGAAATCAATCAGTGGCGGAACAAAAACAAAGTCATGGAAGGTGTCAAGTAGTCCAGAAAATTCTTTTCGTGAAAAGAATGTACACTCTCATCAGATGAGCCGTGATACGGTCAAACGCGTCTTGGGATGGTTCAGCAAATACGAAGAACACTTTGGTAACTTCTAAAAAATACGAATTTTTTCGTTTTTAGTTATACCAATACTGCCATCTATGCCTTCGAGCAGTAAGCTCAAGAAAGGTGCGTTTCTGCAATAAGTTTCCAGCCGTGCTGTGCCGCTCTGCTTGAATAGACTTAGTAAGTCACCGACAGAGTGCAGTATAAGCATCTATTTGTTATAGTTTTCCATTAGTTACTTGGATAAAGGACTAAAGATGTGTTCTCGTATTTGCTCAACCTAGCCCAGCTGATGAGCCGTGATACGGCGAAATGCGTCTTGGGATACATACCTTCTTATTTAAAAAAAAAGTGCAAGTTGCACTTGCGCAATTAGTGTACGGTGGTTGCTTTTAAAATAAAACAAAATCATCTTTATCTAGGTTGTTAATTAGGTCCCTGACGTGTATATATCACAAAATATAATATACAACGATGGATTGACAAATTCGGAGCCTCACCAAAAAATAATTATAATATTTTTATTATAGTACCCTCAATAAGTTCATACTTTCTTTGGTTGTCACAGTATTAAATTTTGTTGCTGTAGAATTTGTGGTTTCTAGGTCGGCGCGTCCACGTCGCGGGGGTGGGCCCGACTATTAAGTCGGTGGCTAAGTTCGGCTGAGGACCCAGTATAGCGGGGTATAACGCTTTACCCTTGCCCAGGGATACGGGTGAAGACCACACCGGCGATAAAGGCACAGAAGGGTATTTTCAACGTGGCGGACTCGGCGTAAGTGGCAATCCAGCTTTTAGGAGATAAGTAAAAGCAAGGGCACCCTTTTGTCCTTAAGGCGGATGAACTAAAGTTAGTCAACGGCATAGGATGAGGAAAGCAATGGAAAACTACCTCATTATTTTTCCACGAGAATCTTATGGAATGGACAATGTATATTTGGATATGGAGCCGGGCGACCCGACTAGCGATCGGCGCCGTGAGGTTTCCGGGCCTCATGGTGTGAAATGTGCTACCGGCCATATGTCCGTAGGAGACCAGGCGGTATATGGAAAAAAGGCGACTGGAATATCTAAAGATCCATACTCTAAACTTAGAACGAAACATCGAATAGCCACATGGAATGTGACAGGGTTACTGGAACCGGGAAAGCTAGCCGTGGTGGAAAAAGAAATGGAAGAACACAATATAGATATCTTAGGACTGAGTGAAACACACTGGAAAGGTGAAGATGGAGGTCATTTCACCACATCACATGGTAACACAGTATACTTTGCTGGGCAGAATGAACAAAATTATAGTGGTGTTGCTTTTGTTGTACCTTCGAGACTTGATAACTTAGTTTTGTCTTACTTAGGTGCTACAGAGAGAATAATCACCATAAAACTTGACACTAAACCGGTTAGACTCAATATAATTCAAGTACATGCCCCTACAGCAGCAGCAGATGATAATGTAATAGATGAATTTTATTTAAAACTGCAAGAAACAATGCGAAAAATCCCATCAAGAGAAATTACCTTGCTTGTGGGAGATCTAAATGCGAAAATTGGGGAAACAAAGAATAATGACCATCTAAGACATGTTACTGGGCTGTATGGAATGGGGAAGAGAAATGTTAGAGGTGAGAAATTGATCAACTTTTGTATACAAAATAAACTGGCTATCACCAATACCCTGTTCAAACATCATATCCGCCGTCTTTATACTTGGAAATCTCCAGGAGATCGATACAGAAATCAAATAGATTATATAATGATAAGCCAAAGGTGGAAATCATCTATACTGGACACGAGAACGTACCCAGGAGCAGACTGTAATTCCAACCATCAACTTCTAGTTACAGTTCTTCGTATTAAACTCAAAGCTTCTCAAAAAAAATATAAAGGTGCAACGAATGAAGATATATTCTCCAGAAAAACAACAATTTACGGAACTAGTAAATAAAAATATCCGAAATATCCAATATAATGAAGATCCGGGAAATAATGAAGAGATGTGGAACAAAGTGAAAACATCGATAAAAGATGCCCACGAAGAAATAGCATCCCGAAGAGTAAGAAAATGTATTAAAAAATCTTGGATGTCTGCAGAAACATGGCAACTTATAGAGCATAGGAAAAACGTAAAGAAAACTGGACTAAACGATGATCAGCAGATAAAAGAGTACCAAGATTTAAACCGACTTATACAGAAGAACTGTAGACAAGATAAGAATACATATCTCAATAACCAATGTAAAGAAGTACAAGCATATGCAGAGAAAAATCAAGTTAAAGATCTTTTTAAAAAAATTAAAGAGATAGATAAGGATTTCAAACCTAAAACTTGGGCAATCGAGGATAAAAATGGAACACTGCTTACAGAGGAAGAAAGAATAATAGACAGATGGAGAGAATATTGTGAAGACCTTTATTATGATGCACAAAAACAAGACATACACCAACAGATCAATACCACGCGGCAAGAACCTGAAATAATGAGGAGTGAAGTAGAGGATGTTGTTAAGAAACTGAAAAGCAATAAGGCACCTGGCTACGATGACATCACGGGAGATATTCTTAAGGAACTAGATCATGACACAGTGGGGATGATCTATAAAATATGTAATAATATCTGGAAAACTGGAATATGGCCGAAAGATTGGACGACCTCTATAATAATACCACTACATAAGAAAGGCTCTACCCGTAAATGTAGTAATTATCGTACATTATCTCTATTATCACATCCAAGTAAGGTAATGCTACATCTCATAAATAATCGTTTAAGATATTATGTTGACCAACAAATCTCTAGAGAACAAGTGGGATTCGTTAAAGGACGAGGCACAAGAAATCAGATTGTTAACATAAGACAATTGATAGAGAAATGTAGAGAGTATAATGTGTCTATGGTAATGTGCTTCATAGACTATAATAAGGCTTTTGATTTTGTCAACTGGAAAAAGCTTTGGGAGGTACTAGAGCAAATGGGTGTTCCTTATCATCTGATTAAATTGATTAAAAACCTCTACTTGGACAGCACTGCAGTGGTGAGAATAGACAATACAATATCCGATCAGTTTCATCCTCGCCGAGGTGTAAGACAGGGCTGTGTTCTGTCTCCTACATTATTTAATGTTTATGGTGAATTTATAATGAGAAATGCGTTGAATGAATGGGATGGTGGAATCCTAATAGGAGGTGAGCGAATAAACAACTTGCGCTACGCTGATGATACCACCATATTTGCAGCGACTGAGGAGGAGATGGCTACATTTTTAAATCGGATAGAGCAAGAAAGTGAGAAACTAGGTCTGACCATAAATAGGGACAAAACGAAGCTGATGATAGTCGATAAGTCTGACCAAATAGTAAGATCCGACTTACTCAATGGCATTGAGAGAGTAACAACCTTTGTATATCTAGGATCATCCGTAAGTAGTATGGGAGGATGCGAGAATGAAATAAAAAGAAGAATATCCCTAGCAAGAAATGCTATGACGAGACTTACTAAGATATGGAAAAGTCCGTACATAGCTAAAGGAACGAAATTAAATCTCGTACAGACCTTAGTATTTCCAATATTTTCATATGGTGTAGAATCGTGGACACTTAGAGTAAAGGAACGTAAATCTATTGATTCCTTTGAAATGTGGTGCTATAGGAGGATGTTGAGAATATCCTGGACCGCCAGAAGAACTAATCAATCTATACTGAATGAACTAAATGTAACTGTAAGGTTATCATCACTATGCATGAAAAGAATTCTTCAGTATTTTGGACATGTAGCTAGAAGGCCAGGCAATAATGTAGACCGGCTAATAATAATGGGAGAGGTCCAGGGTAAAAGGAGTAGAGGCCGCTCGCCAACAAGATGGTCAGATCAAATAAAACAAGTTATGGATCAACCACTCCATGTATCGTTGCACTTGGCAGAAGATCGAGAGAAATGGAGAGAAATAGTGAACAGAACAGTGAAGTCATTCCAGAGAGATCACGACCCTCAAGACTGAGGAAACGAATAGAGAGAGAGGTTAGAGTTTAGTGAGACCAAGTGCAGCGTTTTTGAAAAAATGGAAAAAATTTAACAACGTGCGGTCATCAAGTATCTGTTCAAAAAAAGATTAACACCAAAGGAGATCCACGATGATATGAAAACAACACTAGGGGAATCTGCTGCGTCATATACCACTGTGAAAAAATGGATTACAGAATTTAAACGTGGACGAGACAGCATCGAAGATAACCCTCGCTCCGGCCGACCCACAACGTCTACGACTGAAGAAAACATCGGCAAAGGGTGTGATCTTATATTGAAAGACCGTAGATTAACTATCAGGAAGATTGCAGACATTATAGGCATCTCGTATGAACGAACACAAAACATCATTGCCAACGAACTCGGATTTTCTAAGGTTTCCGCTAGGTGGGGCTCCAGATTGCTTTTAGTTGAACAAAAACGAATTCCACTCACGATTTCTCGCGATTGTTTGGAGATGTTAAGATTTTCTTAACAGGTTTGTGATAATGGACGAAATCTGGGTTCACCACTATACTCCAGAGTCAAAACAACAATCAAGCAGTGGAAAAAATCTGGTGAACCGACCCAAAGGAAAGCGAAGGCAATTCTGTCGGCTGGAAAAGTGATGGAGTCAGTTTTTTGGGATGCTAAAGGTATTATTATGGTGGACTACTTTCCGAAAAGCAAAACTCGACTTACGATTGTACCCTTTTGCGTCGTTTACGTCAAGAAATTAAAGAGAAAACGCCCAGGATTACTGAGAAAGAAAGTTTTGCTCCATCAGGACAATGCTCGTGTTCACACGTCTGTTGAGTCTATGGCTCAAATTCGTGATTGTGGTTTCGAATGGCTGCCCCATCCATCTTATTCTCCTGATTTGGCTCCTTCCGACTTTCATCTGTTTCCAAATCTAAAAAAACACCTCGGTGGCCAGAAATTTTCATCAAATGAAGAAGTGGAAGCTGCAGTTAACCAGTATTTTGTAGACTTTGAAGAATCTTTTTTTCAAACAGATGTGGAAGCTTTGGAAAGCATGTGAAGAAGTGCATAGAGCTAGGTGGAGATTACGTCGAAAAGTAAAAATATTTTAGTACATATTTTATTTTCTTTTCTTGAATAGGCCGCAAACTTTTCAATCCATCCTCGTATATTTTGACGTTTTTTCTTGATCAATAATGTGTTATAGTTATAGCTACCTAATAGCCAATAAATGAATCTAGCGCTTAATCTAGAATCTAGTAGTAAAAGTTTAAAACAAATATTTACTACCTAAATATTTATTTAATTATAAAGATAATAAAATTATTTTGTCTCAGTATTTTACTAAAAAGTATACGAGTATATTACTGATTGTACCGAATAGGTATTGATATTTTGTAGCTCTTAGTCCTGGTTACAACTTTAGAAAAAAAAAACTTTACCATATTGTCAAGATAGTTTTCTTATACTAGGTAAATTATCAACCGTAATGCTCTCATAATAATTTTGGCTCAATGTGCACTTTATGTAAATATTCCAAAATTTTTTTAAAAATTTTTTGATCGTTACTTTTCAATAACAGGGGGACAGCGATTTTTGACCATTGCGCGAGTATTACATCGTATATATTTTTGAACTCGTATTTTCACATTTGACACCCCACCCAATAACCTCAGAAAAAATATTTAGTCAAAATTTAACTTTCATAGCTAGACGGCTCTGATTGGGCCATTAATTTCTATATTTGTGCCAAATTTTAACTTTCTATCTCAAGTAATTTCGGAGAAAATCGGATGTGACAGACGGACACCGAAGTAATTCCATAAGTGTTTCGTACAGTAATTTTTTTAAGGCTATTGTAAAATTGATTTTTTTAAATTTAAATAAAAGTAAAAATTGATAGGCTTTCAGAGGCTCTTATCTCAAAAACTATTAATATTTAAAACAAAGAGCAGTAATTGAAAAGTTCCTAAAATTTTTAGTAATATTTAAAAAATTAAAAATATACGTGGGCAATTGTTCTTCTATCTGTAATTGTATTGCAATTAAGAAATTATTTCTTAATCATATAACTCCTAACTCAATTTTTGCCTCTATAAATGTTACAGAATAGTACATATACTATTTTTCTTCAAGACCATATACCTGCATATGTATAGATATGTAACCGGCCAAGTGCAAGTCCGACTTGCGCAGTATAAAATGATTAATGACTTCACAAAACATACTCCAAATGACTTTTCGACAAAGTTTTTTTTCAATCTATACTGAAAACTTTCAAACTTTTGTTTTTTTTATATACCAGCTAAGCTATTAAAGGTAATACACTCGTGATAATTTTCGTTCAATCTACACCTTGTGGAGAATATTCCAGAATTATTTCAAAATTTTTTGATCAGTAATATATCAGTAATATAGTATATATATATATGTATATAACACATGGGCTGAAAAGTCCCGGGCCTAACACATAGATGGCGCTAGTTTTATTGCAGTCACCTTTTTTTCAGTTAATACTAACCTTCAAAAGACAGCTGTTAAAATTTCGTGATATTCTATTCATTAGTTTGTGAGTTATTGTGCTAAGAGTGACGCTACTTTTGTTATTTTCAAAACAATGGATCAAAAACAATTTCGTGTTTTAATTTTACACTGCTTCTTGATGGGAAAAAAATACCGTTCAAGCGAAGCAATGGCTTGAAAAGTGTTATGGGGACTCCGCTCCATCAGAAACAACAATAAAACGTTGGTTTGCTGACTTCAAACGTGGTCGTAGAGACACCGATGATGCAGAACGCAGTGGACGTCCAAATGAGGCGGTAACACCAGAAAACATCAAAAAAATCCATAAAATCGTTTTGAATGATCGAAAAGTGAAGTTGCGTGAGTTAGCTGACATCGTAAAGATATCAAAAGAACGTGTTGGCTTTATATTGCATGAGCATTTGACTATGAGAAAGCTCTGTTCAAAGTGGATGCCGCGTTTGCTCACTGTTGATCAAAAACAAGAACGTGTTGATGATTCTGAGCAGTGTTTGGCCATGTTTAAACGTAACAAACCGGAATTTTTGCGTCGATATGTGACAATGGATGAAACATGGATCCATCACTTCACTCCGGAATCAAAACGATCGTCATCTGAGTGGACAGCAACTGGTGAACCTCGTCCAAAGCGCCCGAAAGCACAACAATCGGCTGGAAAGGTTATGGCCTCGGTATTTTGGGATGTGCGTGGTGTAATATTCATCGACTATCTTGAGAAAGGAAATACCATCAACAGTGAATATTATATAGCGTTATTGGAGCGTTTGAAGGCCGAAATTGCAAAGAAACGACCGCATATGGCAAAGAAAAAAATTTTGTTTCATCAAGACAACGCACCGTGTCACAAGTCAATCAAAACAATGGCAAAACTACATGAATTGAACTTCGAATTGCTCCCACATCTACCGTATTCGCCAGATTTGGCTCCCAGCGACTACTGGCTGTTCGCAGACCTGAAAAAAATGCTCGCCGGTAAGAAATTTCGCACGAATGAAGAGGTTATCGCTGAAACTGAGGCCTATTTTGAGGCAAAAGATAAATCGTTCTACAAAAGTGGTATTGAAATGTTAGAGCGGCGCTGGAATGATTGCGTTGCTCTTGATGGAGATTACGTTGATGAATAAAGCTAATTTTGAACCAAAAAAACCGTGTTTTCTTTGTTAGGCCCGGGACTTTTCAGCCCATGTGTTATATATATATATATATATATATATATATATATATATATATATATATATATATATGTATATATATATATATATATATATATATATATATATATATATATATATATATATATATATATTTAAACTCGTGTTTTTACAAGCTTTCATTTGACACCCCACTCGATGAGCTGACAAAAAAAAATTTACACATCCGATTTTACCCCCAAAACTAACCCCTTAAGTCAAAATTTAACTTTCAAAACTACACGGCTCTGATCAGTTCCTATATTAATGCCAAAATTTTAACTTTCTATGTCAAATCGTTTCGGAGAAAATCGGGTGTGACAGACAGACAGACGGAAAGACAAACACCGAAGTGATCTTATAAAAAATTATTTTACTAGGGTTTAGTCGGTATCTCAAGAGATAGTTCCGACAAAAAACGAACACTAAAACCAAATACAGATTACACAGGTATACGAAAAAAAATCTCTGTCTTTTAAGTGAGACACATGTTTTCTTAAATATTTTTTTCAGAAAACACATTTAAAGTTGTCAAATATCCATTTTAATAAATAAAATGTAAAACTGTACAATCATTAGAAGTATGGGATAAAACTATTATTTCAGACGGATCTTTAAATGTTCTAAATCTACATTTATCATAAAAACTTAAAAATATTAGGTTTTAGTGTTCATTTTTAACAAAAAACACGCATACACCACCTTTATTTAAGCTACGTAGCAAAATGCTGTTGAAAATAAATTTGTGCAACCGCTAAGTTAGAAAATTGTTTTTAATTCGTATATATTACATAACACTCGCCTGATCAGTCACTCACTCACTTCTACACTCACTCGCTCGCTCACCCACTTAGATTCCCCCATATTACTCAATCAATCTATCCACAAAATTGACTTCTAAAACTATCAAGGGATATACATTAAACTTCATTTTACAACCCTTTGTTCCTAAATAGTAAGGATATTTTTTGTCAACACTAAACACTGTTCCTCATGTTTTGATATCAAATTCGAATTTAAAACTTAAAAAAAAGACTAGAAATGATAGTTTTGCTCAAAAAAAAAATTCTTGTTTAGCTGTTGCATTTATTTACTTAAAAAAACATTTTACCAACCCTATAACACCCTTGTAAGTGTTAAAAGCGAGTTTTTTGTTGAAACTGAACATAAAATTTTATTTTTTGATGTCAAGTCAGGATTAGGAATTTCAAAAAACACTGGAAGTAATAGTTTTGTTCAATATTAATAAAAATTTAAAACAATTTTTTAATTTAGCGGTTGCACATATTTATTTTAAACAGCATTTTGTTACGTAGCTTAGTTAAAGGTGGTGTATGCGTATTTTTTGTTAAACAAAAACACTAAAACCAATATTTTTAAGTTTTTATGATAAATGTAGATTCGGAACATTTAGAAATGTCCGAAATAATAGTTTTATTTCATAATTTTGATGACTGTACAGTTTTACATTTTATGTATTAAAATGAATTTTTGGCAACTTTAAGTGTGTTTTCTGAAAAAACTCACTCACGGTGGATGTCTTTTTTTATTTTTTTTTTTGGACACAGCGTAAGAAAATACTTAAGAAAACACGTGTCTCACTTAAAAGACAGAATTTTTTATTTTGCATACCTGTGTTACTCGTATTTACGTTTATAATTTTGATCTTCGCGAAATGTTTTCTACTTATGACCGCATACTTCCCAACACGTGCTCTCCATGTAAAGACCTTCCTTCCTATACTGGCAGACTAATAAAGGAGGTCACCAGGACACGCACAGAAACAAAACTGCTCTTACTTGTTATTTCACTTTCGTTAAAGATGTCGAGAGCTATCTCCGGTGACATAAATATTTTATATTATGCAACACTTGAGAATGCAGTTTAGGCCGAGAAGACGTAATAATACACAAGGTAAAAGTGGATTCTGGGTTTAGTCATATTTAGATGGGCAATTATATTCAATTATTTATCGGGTAAAATGTTGATAATTTTGCTCAAAAACGTGTTGTAACAGAAAAACTGTGTCTCGAATTGGACCATCGACATCCACCAACAAATTATATCTTAATAAATTAGTTTCTACTAGTACATAAACAAAAAATACAAACACTAATAGTTGTATGAATTTAGTAATACAGGATGTTTATTTTCTTATTTCATTCACCGTTGAAAACATAAAATCCCATCAATATTTGTTATATGCCTTTCGTTACCGGTTTTGTAGATTAAGGAGCCTTGCATATTCTGGACGCTAGATTATTATTCTATAAGGCCTAGCGCACAGTGGTGACAGTTTTGTCACCGTGCCGAGAGCTTATACGGCATATGAGAGTGCGCACACTAGAAGACAAGACGGGGACAAGACAAAAGTATCGTCAAGCCCGACAGACACCCAGCGACTTTTCTGTCTGCAGGCTGTCGGCCGGCTTAAGATAGGACAATAGAAGTGCACGTCCCTGCGCAGACTGGGGGCAAAACTGTCTTCTACCAAATATTCTCTCAGTCGAACTGTAGACCATCTTGTATATCCTTGTCTAGATTTTTAATTTTTTTGTAAAGATGTTTCAGTTTTTTTGTTCATTTTGTGAAATGTTGTATTAAATATATTGGAAGAATAGATTGAAAATTTAATAGGCGAAGTGGAAAAACGTCCAAGTTCTAACAAAAGGAGGATATATATATATATATATATATATATATATATATATATATATATATATATATATATATATACTGTTGTTTCTTCTCCCATTTATTGAGAACAGAGACACTAATAGTAACCTTGACGATGAAGCGAATACGTCAGATGCTGATAATGATGTAGGAGTCCCTACTCCTGAGCCCTGTACAGAAGAGCATGTCAGAGTAGGTAGAAAGCGACGTTGTGCTCCGACTAAGAATTCATTTGAGGAGTCACTCCTCACAATATTAAAAGAGAAAAGAATCATGAACCCAGATGAGGACGTAAATTTTGCCCTTTCACTAGTCCCATGTTGCAGTTACTACGTGATTATGGAAAATGGATGCAAAAATTCAAATTAGCGATGTTTTAAAGTCCACAAAGTGACCACGTCACAACGCACTGAGTATTCCAGAAACGACACCTTATTTTAAGACCCAACCGCCTCCACCTAGATACCGGACCACTTTTCTACGACTTCAACTCCACACCAGCCTGGATCACATGGTTACCAAAGGAGAAGTCCCAGCCAGATATCCATGTCTGCAGTGTCGCCACAAGGTGAAGAATCAGTACAGTGATTAATCAGCAATTTTACTGACGAGTCTGTTAATTCTGAATTACTACCTTTGCAATAATAAAACATTTTTGGTGGAAGGAATATTCATTTTACTCATTTACGTTAATGTCACTGCAACTCTTGCTTCTACATATACACAATCGGGAAGTTGTAATCTGGTACTGATCCAAAAGTTAGAAAAAAACTAGTACTGTCTATTTCTATGCTTCAATCTCCTTTTTCGGTGAACTGTAGCAATTGCAGTAATTTCCACAAGATCCATCTCGCTAGCTGCTAAAAACGCTACTATCTTGTCTCTAGTGTGCGGAGGCGTGGCGACAAAACTGTCTCTCATACTGATAGATAGTCGGCAGACAGACTGTTTTGCCCCCAGTGTGCGCCTGCCCTTATATGAGTATATGCAGTCTAGCCACAAATTCTGTCAGTACTTCTAAGGTGAATATTAAAATAAAGACGGAATACAATAAAGTTAAAAAATATTAACACTAGATTTAAAACAATATACAGTTATTTAAAATGTCCATTATTGTTCTTATAACAAAGCATTAAATGTTTAGGACATTCACCAATGAAGGAGAGCATCTATTTACCCTGAATTTCGGTAGTTGCCTAACGTAATAAAATATATCCTATAACCTGACCAGAAAACATATGTACAAATCTAAAAAAAAAAACCACGTAAATCAGATAAGTGATTCTCGAGTAATAAGCGCCCTAACGGACAGACAGACAGAGAGACGTTGCATTTTATATATATTATAGATTATTATTATTGTTATATATCCTGGAAAGAGAACATATGTATAAATAAAAAAAAAACACGTAAAGCGGATAAGTGGTTTTCGAGTGATAAGCGCACTAACAAACAGACAAACAGACAGAGAGACGTTGCATTTTTATATATATTATTTCTTTGCTACATGATATTGTTACATATTTAATATTTTAGGCAGTGTATTGCAAGAGAACGAGTTAGTGGCAAACTTTTTTCCGACTTAATTCACTTTTATCGTCACTACTTATTTCTTATGTTACCTAACGTAATAAATTATATCCTATAACCTGGCCAGTGAACATACGTATATTTAAAAAAAAAAGCACGTAAATCGGACAAATGGTTGTCGAGTGATAAGCGCACTAACGGATAGACAAACAGAAAGACGTTCCATTTTATATATATTATAGATTATAAATGTATATATTTATAATGGTTTCTTCGTTTTAAAATTAGAGTTTGAGAGTAGATTTTCTATTGCAATAGTTGCACAGACTTCAAAATTTGGTTAATTTTGTTTATGTACATATAATATTTTGTGTATTAAGTATTAAATACATATTGCGTGCATTTCCTGCGTTTTTCGTTTAGACTAACACCAGTGACACGATCTCATTACAAACTTTTTAAGACATTTTATATTTTTTATTCGTTTTTTGAGGTCTGTCTTTTCATTTTATTTTTATTTCTTTTTTCTCAGTATATACACGTATATAAAGTTACACATTACGAAGTGTGCTAAAAATGGTAAAAAATGACAAAAAAAAAAAAAGATATGACGATGACGATATGAAAGTCGCACAGAGACAGAAAGAGACTAGGTATGCACCTCGAAAAACAGGGTATGTTACGTGTATATATATATATATATATATATATATATATATATATATATATATATATATATATATATATATATATATATATATATATATATGCATCGTATAGTTACAGGGGATGAAAAGTGAATTTATTTTGAGAATCCCAAGCGCAAAAAATCATGGGTAGACCCAGGCGCACCATTCACATCGACCGCAAGTCCGAATCGCTTTGGCAGAAAGACGATGCTCTGTGTTTGGTGGGACCAGAGGGGCGTGGTCTATTATGAGCTGATAAAACCTGGGGAAACGGTTAATACTAAACGTTACCAACAACAAATGACCGATTTGACCGTTCGTTGCTTGGAAAAAGGCCAGAATACCGAAAGAGGCAACACAAAGTCATTTTTCTTCATGACAATGCTCCATCACATACGGCAAAATCAGTTCGCGACACGTTAGAAGCACTCAGCTGGAAAGTTCTACCCCATGCGGCTTACTCACCAGACTTGGCTCCTTCCGATTACCACTTGTTTGCATCGATGGGTCACGCACTTGCTGAGCAACGCTTTGGTTGGTACGAAGATGTGAAAAAATGGCTCGATGAATGGTTCGCAGCAAAAGGGGAAGATTTTTACTGGCGTGGTACTCACAAATTGCCCGAAAGATGGGAAAAATGTATAACAAGCGATGGAGCATACTTTGAATCATTCTTCCGAATTTAACATATTCTTTAAAAAAAAAAATCCACATTTCATAATTGTACACCTGAGATATATAAGACTCGTGAGTTACAAAATCGATTTGAATGGTTTTTTGACTATGACCTAAGTTAAAAAGTACTGGACCGAAGAGTTTCATTAACATCGGCTCAGCCGTTTTGTTTCGGAAGCAACATACATAAATATTACATTTTAACAATTTTACATGCCTACGTAGTAAATTGAGAACCTTCTTGTTTTGAAATATGTTAGTAAATACGATAATTGAAGAAGTATGTCGTTATTTTGGATACACGGGAGATAACTTGTACCTATAGTATTTTCCTGTCATCCTGTATGTTGATACATTTGTACTGGTGAGGGCCATATAGTTTGGCATAACTACGTATCTAAAGTAAGTTTTTAAAAGTAGCCAAATTTTCTATTAACTGCATTCATTTCCTGTTAGGTTAAATGCAGCTCAAAAGACGAGATCGTTAATTAATCGGTAACGATATAACTGGGAAACCTTAACGGATTTATCAAAAAAGTAATACCTCCATTACGGTCACATAAGGAGTACACACTTATTACCTCCACGACCATATAAAGATTTTATTGGATGGTTTCATTTTTTTTGGTCAACTTTAATATCATGTTAAGACATATTATTTTGAAAGAATAACCCTTGCATGGAATGTGTTTTTTAACCAAACAATTATCGCGGTCAGTTTTAAATTATTAGTTATTACGTGTACAGAAATTCAATTGGAGCATATCGAACGTAACCTGTCTTGTGCAAATAAGAATTTCTTTACTTTTCAATTAATTATTGGCTATTTTGGTCTAGCTCAGTTGAAGCTAGACAGATCCCATCCGTTTGGCATAAGTACTTATTAAAAATAGATTTTTGATTGTGTTAGCCGATACTTGTTGGAATTTCATAATAAATTATATAAAAACAACACTATGTTTTAATTTCCAATATATTTAAAGTCACTTGACAATTGTTTCACCATACAATGGCTCCTTCAGAAGTAAATAAGAAAGAAAATATTTGGTAGTAATCCTGGTTATATAGTGCTTTAAAACTACCCTTAATTACCTAAGATTATGCTAATCGTTTTTAGTGTTCCGTACGGAACACTTATAAGATCACTTCGGTGTCTGTCTGTCTGTCTGTCTGTCACACCCGATTTTCTCCGAAACTATTTGACATAGAAAGGTGAAATTTGGTAGTAATATAGGAATTGATGGCCTCATCAGAGCCATGTAGTTTTGAGAATTAAATTTTGACTTAAGGGGTTAGTTTTTTGGGGGGTGAAGTCGGAAGTGAAAAAAAAAATTTTTTACTAGGTCATCGAGTGTGGTGTCAAATGAAAGCTTGTGGAAACACGAGTAAAAAATATATATATAATATTATACTTGCGCGCACTTTTCTTTGCATTATTTTTAAAAATTCGCGAAAAATCGCTGTCCCGGGCCTTATCTCGAAAAGTACTTATCAAAAAATTTCGAAAAAATTCTGGAATATTCTCCACGGGGTGTAGATTGAACGAAAATTATCACGAGTGCATTACCTTTAATAATTTATATGGTATATAAAAAAACAAAAATTTCAAGGTCATCAGATTTCAGTAAAGATTGGAAACAAACTTTGTTGAAAACTCATTTGGGGGTGTGTTTTGTGAAGTCACTGATCATTGTATACCACCCTAACAAAAATTTTTATTTTAAAAACAATCAACGTACGGAACACTAATTGTGCAAGTTCAACTTGCACTTGACCGGTTTTATTATATTATTTACAGACAGAATTATTTTAAGAATGCAAATCTGTGGTACTATTTCAGAAAACTAATAAAGATTAAGTAAGGATAAATGGTTTAAGTCTACCTGTTCGTTTACTAATAGAGTGGAATTTTTCCGTTTGTTAATTTCAAGACATTCAACTAAATTTAATTTTTTAGATTTATTTTCTACGTGTAGGATTTTTAACATATCATCAAAATTATGGGATTCGTTTATTATATGGGTTGCGTAATGTGAATTGTTCTTGTTTTTTAAATAACTAAGTTTATGTTCTTTAATCTTCGATAAGAAAGTCAGAGAACAAGTAAATTCTATAATTACCAAAAAATTCAATACACAAAACAAAAAACTTCAAACCCTCAGAACAACCAACAAACAGAAAATCCCGACAAAAGAGCCCGAAACCAAACACTTCACTGACCATACATTTTACAAGAGATTTGTTAATCTTACTAACTCAACATTCACAGAAGAGGAATCAGGACTACTTGAAAAAGGCTCACAGTACAATCTAAAACCTAGGAATATCCAAATATCAAGAGAAATCCTCGGAGTTGAATGTAAATTAGCTTTATTTAATGAAGACCCATATTTTAAATAAATAATAGCCATCAAGATTAAAAAAGAGTTATTTGAACAACCACAATCAAGACAAGCTAGAGAACAGAAAACAGCAGTATCGATCAAAACCAAAGCCAAAGAAAACAACATAATACTCACTAGAGCTGATAAGGGTGTCTGTAGTAGCTATTTCTAGAGAACAATATATATTTAAAACTCTTTCTTTTCTTAACACAGACAAATTGTAAGTATTAAATAATGACCCAACAAAAGTCTACCAAAAACTAATAAAATCTACTTTGAAAGATCTCACAATTTTCAATGATTTTGAAAAAAGTACTTTAACAATAATGAACCCACAGGCTCCAAAATTATATTCCCTAATTAAATTACATAAAAAGGATTTCCCTATTAGGCCAGTTGTAATCGTTTGTTTCAGCACCATCAATCAAATTATCACAAAAACTCATCGCTTTACTACGACAACATTAAACCGAAATATAATATATCCAATATCTATGAACTAATAGATAAAATTAAAAACATTAACTTTCCGGAAAATTCTAGAATTATCTCATTTGATGTACAAAACTTATTTCCTAGTATCCCACCATATGAAGTCATAGAATTAGTAAATAAGCTCTTAACCAAGAATAAAGTAAACGAAATTATTAAACGGGATATTTTAGATTTACTTACGACGTGCTTGGATCAAAACTATTTTGAATTCAACGATAACTCTTATACATCTAAAGAAGGTCTAATAATGGGTAATCCTTTAAGCCCTTTACTAGCGGAAATTTTCATGGATCATTTAGAACTAAAAATTCATCAAAACGCGGTAAGCAAAAATATTGTTTACTGGTATAGATGTTAACGATATCATTTCCTGTTTCACGGGAAGAGATAGACAACTAATAATCCTCCTTAACTTCCTAAGTAATATGCATCTTAATATTTTTTTTTTTTTTTTGGTCTAGCACACGTGCTGCAGGGAAGTCCCTAAAGCGCTCCAGGAGCGGCACGAGTGTAAATTCACCTTAGAATTAGAAGCTAATAACTCTATACATTTCTGAGATATATCTATATCAAAAGTGAACAATAAACACGATTTCTCGATTCTTCACAAGCCTTCACATACTGACACAGTCATACACAATAGTTCATCCAACCGTTATACTCACAAAATGGCAGCTTTTAACTCTTTCATACATAGACTGTTACATATTCCTATGACTAAAACTAATTTTAACAAAGAATTTAACATAATCAAACAAACAGCAATTAATAATGGATATGACCCCAACATTATAGATAATATCTTGAATAAAAAATCGTTTAAACAAGCAATCTCTAATTTATCGCACAATTAATGACAAAAAAAGAAAATATAGTACACTTACATATACAGGGAAAATAACTAGAACAATTTCAAAACATTTAACAAAAAAGAACAGTAAAATAGCATTCAAAACCAGTAATAGCTTAGGGAATATAATTTTGAATAACAAAACCAAATCTAAGAAATCCTTAAAATCAGGAATTTATTTATTAAATTGTGGATCTTGTACTAAAACCTACGTAGGACAAACTGGTAGACCGTTTGAAACTCGATTAAAGAACATAAACATAGTTATTTAAAAAAACAAGAACAATTCACATTACGCAACCCATATAATAAACGAATCCCATAATTTTGATGATATGTTAAAAATCCTACATGTAGAAAATAAATCTAAAAAATTAAATTTACTTGAATGTTTTGAAATTAGAAACGGAAAAATTCCAGTCTATTAGTAAACGAACAGGTAGACTTAAACCATTCATCCTTACTTAATCTTTATTAGTTTTCTGAAATAGTACCACAGATTTGCATTCTTAAAATAATTCTGTCTGTAAATAATATAATAAACGATTAGCAGAATCTTAGGTAATGAAGAATAGTTTTAAGCACTATATAACCAGGATTACTACCAAATATTTTTCATTCTTATTTACTTCTGAAGAAGCCATTGTATGGTGAAACAATTGTCAAGTGACTTTAAATATATTGGAAATTAAAACATAGTGTTGTTTTTATATAATTTTAAAAATAGATTTGTTAAAGTAATAGTATGCAGAGGAGTAACTGCCACAGAGTAAACCAGATTCTACGCGCTTTATATCAAACGGTATAGAATGATGAAATAATTATTTGGATGGATACCTGACTTGTTTATATTGTTGTTTATATAATTTTTATTCAGTCATCATATATTCATATATTATAATTTCTTTAATCATCATTGAATATCTTATCGTAAAAGAATGCTGATGAAGGTTGTCGTTTTAAGTTAGGTTATTTCCCAACGAAGCACCAGTACACAATTTAATTGTTTTGAAGGCTGTCGTTTAGCAAAACCATTTTTAAAAATTAGGTCTATGCGCTCTTCAGCCTTGATCTATTCCATAGCAATTATTTTTTATTTTCGAAATTGAATGTAATTTGGAAAACTTAAATATCACCAGTAAAGAGTATTCAAGTTTTCATCATTTGGTGAACCAAAATTCAGAACATGGAATGGAAGTTTTCATTGCTTTAGTAAAACGAGAGTTTATGGCGTAAAATTGGACTTATTTTCGCCTACGTTTCGCCTACGGTTGCACAAAACATTTTCAGGATTCTTAACTCTTTGAGATAAGAGCACTGTATAATTCAGTTATCACTTGTAGGTGATATATCGTTCAATACGTATGTAATATTGCCTAAATGTGCCGCAAGGATGAATTATAACAGATGGACATGCCGTATGGTTGAATGGAGGCCTAGAGCACATAAAAGATGCGGAGGTAGACCACAGAGAAGGTGGACGGACGACATAAAAGGATTAGTGGGATACGATTGGATGCAAAAAGCAAACAACAGAGCTCATTGAAGACAACTTGGGGAGGTTTAACATCCGACTATGGATGGAAAAGGCTAATGATGATGATAATATATGTGTGTAGTTTCATTTCCTTCTTTTTAGTTAGGCTCGTTTTATCTTACTATTATGTGACTTAAGTACCGGCACAAGTACTAGAAGTTCTGTTAACAAATGAAAGAACAGTGGGTAGACTGCTGAACTATGGGCTTTGTCCGTTTTCGGTTATTTTAGTTTTACATTAAACCATATATATATATATATATATATATATATATATATATATATATATATATATATATATATATATATATACATATATATATATATATATATATATATATATATATATATATATATATATATATATATATATATATATATATTATATATATATATATATATATATATATATATATATATATATATATATATATATATATATATATCTATCCATAAACTTAACTAACTAGTGCGTGATTTAGGGAGCAAATAGCATGATGAAGCTTCAAGATCAAACAATTGGAGGTAAAATAGTTTGGATCTCCGGGTGGGGGCTGATTCGGGGGCAGCATCATGCAGAGATCATAATTTTAAAATAGATTCAGTGCACCAACAGCTGCAGTCAAATAAACCTCATATACTCGATCTCTGTGAAATCAAGGTCAGTTCATCGATCAGCATAGTCGACTTTTCTGTAGGGGTATTTTTATTCCCAATTTAGGCGTAACTCTGGAATCTATCTTTTTGTCCGAAGCGATTTCTCTTGCCAACACGAGGAGGCCCTGGAGCCCCGAAACTTTGTGTTATGTAGTTGAAAATACCGTTCAACAAACCACAAGGTTGATTTGTTGCCTCTATCAACCACCAATATTAGGCTTAGACAACTTCTCGCTTCTTTTGCAGACGCCATCGATCATTTACAGATTAATTACACAATTACCGAAATTGCCATCCTGGGTGCCGCAACAGCAACTGGCTTAAATATTCAAATAAGACCGTCGAACAACGTTGTGAAGCTGAACCATTCCCAATCAGTTATATCTTTACTCAGCTGATCGAGACGGAGAGTTTGCCAGTCTTCTCGACTTGTTTTGAACCACCTATACAGACATTTGCACGGTCACCATAAACCGCGTAAGATTTGGCACTACAAATCTACTAAATGGGAATGACTCTTAACATATTTTGGAACTTATCCTTGGTTAAACGTTTCTTTTAGATCTGACGAATCATCTGACTGAGATGAGAGAATATTATATATAGTTAGTGGTGCGTTTGAAGGCAGAAATCGCAAAGAAACGGCCCCAAATGAACAAGAAAACAGTGTTCTTTCATCACAAAGACATGACAATGGTTACGTGTCAACCACTCTGTCGGCTTAAAAGCTGCTGTGCCAGCTTTCTATGGAGTATCAGATATGCGTACTTAGTACAATTCGTTGTATCCTATCATAAGTATATTTGTTTATTGAGTATTATTATATTTCTTGCATTTCTTCTTTAGAGTACTCATATCAACTGCGAGGACTCCCTTTCCCAATTATATTTTCTTTTATAAGCAGATAACACTACATACTAACTTTTGAAGAATAGGAGAAGATGGTATTTTGTATTGTTTAGTACTTTTTTGAAGCCGCTTGATTTATTTTAGCCGTATCTTTTGTTTAATTAAGTACGCTGAGGGAGGTATTTAAACGTACTTTTTTTTATTCAATAAAAGGACAAGGAGCTAAAAAACTTTTATATTGGACGAGTTGGGGTGTCTATATCATAGAGATATTAGAATAGAGGAGGTAAAGTATACAGCCTACTGTAAGCGAAAACGTGGCGTCGTTAAAAAAGAGAAAGAGATAATATAAGTTATTCTGACTCTATTATCAGAGCGAGCGAAGAATACGAATAACTTAGTGTTGTTGGCGTGCGCCGAGTAAGAGAGACAGAATAACTAATGTTATTTCTTTCTTTTTCTAAGAGCGCCACGCTTCTCGCGAGAACTTACGTTCTCTATTCTAATAATATCTCTACAGTCTATACCCCTTTACTTTTATAACGAAATGCTAACGCTATTTCTAAATAAACACCAGTCATTCATCAGTAATAAATGCTGTGGCTGGAAAATAATTGGCTACTAGTTACGGTCCTGATTTTACAATACGTACTTATTCGGTAATGTGCATTAGGCGTCAATTAGAACAAAAAGTCTCATGATATTTAAAACACACTTTTCTTTTTTAAGTTATATATCGACTATGACAATAGAAGTAAAAGTAAATTGCATTATGTAGGTGCAATTTAAATAATTATTTTAAGTTGTTTCTTGCGTAAAAAGCATTTCGTGACGTTTTGCTATTATTTACTAAAAAAAATCAAATTGTTTTACTTTCTCTGAATCGGCATAATGCAAAAAATGATATTTTTATTGTGCGTTATGTTATGGTTCACCCTCTTTTAGAAATCTAATTAAGAAATTATTCTATTTTTTACACGTCACACAGAACGTCCTACACAAAGCATATATTACAACACTATTCATTGACGTTTAAATTAGCATTCTTAATAATCATAAACAATTAATCCAAAATCGTATTGGCTTTCGTAAACGCAATAAATGAAAATTATTAGCGAGGTGATTTTTTAACGTCTATAATTTGATGTTAAGTCACGAAGAGTTCAAAATGTTACCAAAATACCAGATATTCAGGGCACCACATGTTAAGGCGTAGGGACTCACGGATGAAAAAATATGTTTCCTTGTAGATTTAGGTGTACATCTCTTGATTAGTACTGGTTTTGCTTGGTAGTAGCAGACGTTTGACCAAAGTCTCATTTGGCCTTAACAATGTTTATCGGTTGGTAGTTACTAACAACCAAATAAGACATTCCTAAAGCGTCTCCGACTATCAAGTCAAAATATTACTGATCAACGGATGTATATATTTATGTATATATATATATATATATATATATATATATATATATATATATATATATATATATATATATATATATATTTTTTTTTTTATGGGTCTAGCACACGTGCTGCAGGGAAGTCCCTAAAGCGCTCCAGGAGCGGCACGAGTGCGGAAAAAGCGATTCACGTTGTTCTTGAATCGCTGTAAGTTGTACTCGGTGGGAAACACAGCGTTGGGCAAATTGTTCCAAAGGGATGACGTTCTCCATATAAAAGATTGCTTGAAAAGCGTTGTACGCGGGAGTAACAAGCTGAACCTCATACGGATGCGAAGCACCAGCGCGACGTGTATTTTCAACATGCACCGCTTTGGGAGGAATTAAGCGGGCTACATCCTTCGAACACTTTCCATGAAAATACTTGTAGAACAGACTCAAGTCGCCAACCGTTCTTCGATGTTCTAGAGAATCAAGGCCGCCGGTCAATTCCGGGTCCCCAATCAGACGGACCGCTCTTCTCTGAACAGAATCCAACAAATGCAGTGTATGCTTGGGAGCGGAGCCCCAAACGTGGGAGCAGTATTCCATAGTTGGTCGAATTTGGGCTTTGTAAAGAATTAACAGCTGCTGTGGGGTGTAAAGCTTTCTGGTTCTAAATAATATTCCCAACCTTTGAGAAGCTCTCCTTGCTATGCCTGCAACATGTTCATGCCAAGACATATTTGCTCCCAAACTAACGCCCAACAAATTGAGCGACGATGCTAGGGGAATGGAGTGCCCCGACATAACTATGTCGGTTTCAGCAACGTTAACTTTTTTAGAAAAAACTGCCGCTTGGGTTTTTGTAGCGTTAAATTCCACTTGGTTACTGTCACCCCAAGATAGAATTTCTTCCAGGTCTTTGTTAAGTTGAACGACCTCCTGCTATCTGCGGATATTCGCCTGAGCAGCCGATGTCCGAGCGTTCAAGGTGAATGAAGAGACAAGCGTACTGTCATCTGCAAAGCTATAGATTGGATTCCCGGTCTTTTCCAGCAGATCGTTAATGTAAATGAGAAAGAGAGTAGGAGACAGTATGGAGCCCTGGGGCACACCGGCGTTGATTGTGAGGGTGTTAGAAAGAAATCCGTCGACCGCCACTCGTAAAGAACGCTCTCTGAGGAAACATGAGAGCCACAAACAGAACCTTTCAGATATACCATAAGAGCGTAACTTAGCCAACAGTCCATCGTGCCAAACACGGTCGAATGCCTTGGATATGTCAAGAGCAACCGCTCGAAATTCTCCAAAGTGTTCAATTGCGTTGTTCCAAACATGTGTTACATAAGTCAGAAGATCTCCTCTTGATCTATGTTTACGAAAACCATATTGGTGATCGCTAATAATATTGAATCGTTCAAGATATTTTAGAAGATGCTCATTGATAACCTTTTCCATGACTTTCGATATTATTGAAAGCAGTGCAACTGGTCGGTAGTTATTTGGCAAGGTCTTCTTACCTTTTTTAGGTATCGGCTGAACCGTGGCACATTTCCAGCAGGACGGAAATATTCCCTTTCTGTAGGATAGGTTAAAAAGTCTACAGAAAACTGGTGTTAGTTCCCTTGCACAGTTTTTGAGAACTATGGCAGGTATTCCGTCAGCGCCAGAAGCCTTCTTGTTGTCTAGCTTCATTAAAATACGCTTTATGATGCGCTGTCTGAAGACGACATCGGGCATCCTTGACTGCAATATAGGAATAGTAGGTGGTGTTTTTCCTTGGAAATCGACAGTAGAATGTGAAGCAAAGAGTTCAGCCAACAAGTTCGCTCTCTCAACAGGTGTGGTTGCAATGGAATTATCTGGCCGTGTGAGTGGTGGTATGGTGGATTTGGTAAATTTTGACTAACTGCCTTAGCGACTGCCCAAAAGGACCTGGAATTGTTGGGACAAGCGAGAAGTTTGTTTCTAATTCGTTGATTGTGTGCCTCCTTGGTTTCGTCGATAATTCCCTTGCATCTGTTCCGGGCATGAACAAAGATGTTACGATTTACGGTGTTAGGATTTTCACGCCATTGTCGGTAGGCAATATGTTTAGAAGCAACAGCTTCTTTGCATTTTCGGTCGAACCAAGGCTTGCCGTTGGAGGAGCATTTCTTCGAAAAAGGGATGTAAGCTTCCATACCAGCCAAAATAACATCGGAGACCTCCCTGGCGCAGTCAGATGGGTTATCGGATCGAAAACAAATGTCCATCCAAGGGAAAGTTCGAAAGTATTCCATGAGATCTTCCCATTTAGCAGATTTGTAGTGCCAAATCTTGCGCGGCCTAGGCGCCTCTCTGTCACTGATTGGCAGGATACTCGATGTCGAAAGCAGTTTATGGTCGGAAGAACCTAACGGCGGATTTACGGTGACCGTGTAAATCTCCGGATTGGTGGTTATATGTATATTGTGGTATAAATATATATATATATATATATATATATATATATATATATATATATATATATATATATATATATATTTATACGTAATATCGTACAAAGTTTAAAAGACCTAAATAGAGAAATAGCAAAAGCTATTTATTAGAAAGGATAACCGAAAGTTTAAAGCCGAAGCCATCAAAAAAACAATAGAAACTAACAGAAGCTTAAAGGTGTTGAAACGTGTGAAATTAATAAACTCAAGAATAAAAACAGAGACATTATTACAAACAGAACTGAGCTTTTAAAAACATTGGAGCCGTTCTATGCGGAGTTGCACAGAAATCATGAAAATCCAGCACAAAAGGAAATACCGAGGAGAAAAGTAATCAGAAGCAATTCCGGATATATCAACTAGCGAAACAAGACATGCACTAAAGAAAATGAAAGAAAACAAGGCGCCGGGACCAGATAGTCTAGTGATCGAGGCCATAAAGTATGGTGGTTATACACTTCTTATTACACTCAAAACTCTCTTTCATTTATGCTTACATAATGCCTTAAACCAGCAGCTTGAAATAGAAAGAAGGATACGTATGGGATGGGCAGCATATGGAAAATTGAAATATGTACTGAATATGAACATTCCTCAAAGATCAAAAACCCAAATTTATAATCAATGTATCTTACCAGCTACAACGTATGGAGCCGAGACATGGGTTTTAACTAAAAGAACAATAGAAAAACTACAAGTCCACCAACGAGCAATGGAAAGGAAGATGTTGAGTGTTACTTTGAAGGACAAGAAAACTAATAAATGGATTAGACAACAAACAAAGGTGGATGATATCACCAAACGGATAACATCTCTGAAATGGAGCTGGGCCGGCCATGTAGCGAGAGCGACGTATAAGTGGAGTGGCAAGATCACTAGGTGGACACCATGGGGTGAAAAGCGAAGCATAGGAAGGCCCCAACAGAGATGGAGCGACGATCTGAAGAGAGTCGGAGGACTTAACTGGTATCAACAAGCACAACATAGAGAAAAATGGAAAGATTTGAGAGAGGCCTATATCCGACAGTGGGTAGAGAACGGCTGAAGGAAGAAGAAGAATGCCTTAATATAAACTAAATGGAACAACGCCGTAACTGTTCTGTTACATAAGGTGGGAGACGAGACAGACTTTGAAAACTATCGACCAATCAGCCTTCTGAATCACTTATATAAATTATTTACCAGAATTATCACCTCGCGACTAGAAAATAGACTAAATTTCTACCAACCGAAAGAACCGGCTGGATTTCGTTAAGGTTTCGGAACAAACGACCATCTACATACCCTAAAATTGTTAATCGAAATCGAAATCCGTGGAAATAACAGACCGCTAATACTCGCTTTTGTAAATTTCCACAAGACATAGTATTATGGAATCCAGGCCCGCCATAAGCGGGCGTGCAGTGCGTCCATTGCACGCTGACGGCACATCCAGGGAGGCCGCAAATACAGAGTCATTGTCACGTTTTGTACAAATTACAGGCAGTGAACATAGGATGGGGATGGGAGCGGCCACAGAAAATTTCTGGGGGGAGCGATATAGTATGTTTTACACGCGGGCGCTCAGAAGGCTAGCGGCGGGTCTGATGGAACCACTGATTGAAAGCCCCGTTAATTACCGATACACCACCTTAATTCAGAACATATATAAGAATGCCACAATGGCTGTTACCAGGTGTACAAGTATGAAATGCGGATTTTTTTTCTAAAAAAACATGTTAAATTCGGAAGAATGATAAAAAGTGCTTTATGCAAAGTATGCTCCATCATATATACATATACATTTTTCCCATTTTTCGGGCAATTTATGAATACCAGGCCAGTAAAAATCTTCCCCTTTTGCTGCGAACCATTTATCGAGCCATTTTTTCACATCTTCGTACAAACCAAAGCGCTGCTCAGCAAGTGCGTGACCCATCGATGCAAACAAGTGGTAATCGGAAGGAGCCAAGTCTGGTGAGTAAGCCGCATGGGGTAGAACTTCCCAGCTGAGTGCTTCCAACGTATCGCGAACTGGTTTTTGCCGTATGTGATGGAGCATTGTCATGAAGAAAAATGACTTTGTGTTGCCTCTTTCGGCACTCTGGCATTTTTTCAAGCAGCGAACGGTTCAAATCGGTCAATTGTTGTTGGTAACGTTTAGTATTAACCGTTTCCCAAGGTTTTAACAGCTTATAATAGACCACGTCCCTCTGGTCCCACCAAACACAGAGCATCGCCTTTCTGCCAAAGCGATTCGATCTTGCGGTCGATGTGTATGATGCGCCTGGGTCTACCCATGATTTTTTGAGCTTGGGATTCCCAAAATAAATCCACTTTTCATCCCCTGTAACTAAACGTTGCAAAAACGACTTCCTTTTGTACCGAGCGAGCAAAATTACCGGTCTTCTGAATCTTTCCCATCTCTCGTAGCCGATTGGAAACAGCTTGTTGACTAATGCACAATTGGTCGGCGAGTTGTTTTTGTGTTTGCGAATCATCTTCGTCCAACAATGATTGCATTCCACATCTTCGTATTTTTTTTGCAGTTTTCCACGTTCCTTGTCTGCAACATCGAAGTCACCACAAACCATCGTTCACACGTATCTTGCGATGGAGCATGTTCACCATAAGCTTCTCGAGGTAATCAGTATGATTCAACAGCAGTTTTCTTCAAATGAAAACAAAAAATTAATGCTGTCCACGAATGTTCTTTGTTCGGTAAAAATTTCGACATATTGTACACAACGACACAACACTATGCACACACTTTTCCAATTTATCACTCGTGCGCGTGTGACATTTGTTGATGACACAACAAAATGGCGCAGTGTCAAATCTTTATAGCACAAACTGCATTGGTGCTCCATCTGTTGTCTGAAATCCGCATTTCATACTTGTACACCTGGTAAATTAAATGAACTCAAAACTAACATCACAATTGAGCGAGGAGTTCGGCAAGGAGACACATTATTCCCAAAACTCTTTATAACCGTCCTCGAATACGCTTTTAAAACGCTAAACTGGGAGAACATAGGCATAACTATTGATGGCGAGAGAGTTAACCAGCTACGATTCACGAGCGACGTAGTCGTGATTGCCGATGATTTGATAGAGATGCAAATTATGTTGCGAGAACCATCTGTTGCCTGTAAACGCGTGGGTCTAAAGATTAACTTTAAAAAAAATAGAATTCATGACGAACTTGGTGCCTTCTAGTAACCCTGAAATCTTTAATGAAGAAACCGACCCAATAGACAAGTACATATATCTGGGCCACGAAATAGGTATCCACGACGGAAACCCAACATCTGAAATTAGAAGAAGAATCGGTCTAGCTTAAGCAGCGTATGGAGGATATATTTAAGAACGACATTCCAATAAGTCTGAAGAGGAAAGCATTCAATTAGTGCGTCCTTCCAGTCTTTACCTATGGAACTGAGACGTGTGCATTTACTATAGAATCTGCACACAAACTGAGGATTGGCGCATTGAGAGGTCAATGCTTGGTGTGACTCTTAATGACAGAATACATCTGCGTAGACGCACTGGAGTCACAGATGCCCTCATGCGCATAGCTACTTTAAAATGGAAATGGGCAGGTCACATTGGAAACCAAA
>CM032454.1:27064280-27116780 GCA_019049505.1 Pachyrhynchus sulphureomaculatus | reverse complement strand
TATAATATAATATTTTCAATACAACTTTCTAACCTTCTAGGTGGACAGAAACTATTTTTTTGTGACTTGTTGACTGAGGAAATGTAAAGAAATGTAACAATCTTGTATTTTTCACGCATAAAGTACTTCCCTCTAGTGTGAGAAGTAAAATAGAAAAAAGAGATGAATAATAAATAACAGAGACGTAACATCCCTGAGCTGCTACCTGTGCCACAATACATTAATAACAAAAAAGTTTCCACAACTAGTAGAAACACTTAATATTACGCCTAGATTCATACATATCCATATTGTATGACATTAATAGTTTTCTGGTGTAATCTACTACAAAAAATTAGAGTAAAACTAACTATTTTTTTTTAAATCTTTAAAATTTATTTATTGTCCGTTCACTTTTATCTACGTAACAACGACATTACCTACATCTTTGCTGATGTAAGAACTACATGCATATCGTAGCCTAGAATAAAAATATTATTGCCGTTTCCGTTCTATTAAACATTTTTTGTGACTAAACAATAATTATCCAAGAAACATTTTGTTCATTGGCGCACGTGAAAATATATTCTTCTATACGTTTTATGTAACGCCACTTCAAATTCTATTAATGTAGGGGGTTAATTTCTCAAACACGATGTCGTATGTGACATCAAATTATATATGGGGTATGTTACAAAAAAAAATAATTCTTTTTGTGGAACAAATTGAAAACATTTCGTCTTAAACAGAGAACTTTTACGTATATGAGTAATAAAGAACTGGAACTTCTGGTATATCTAAAAACACAACCATTACTTGGAAGAATATAAATAATCTTCTCATCAACAGAAAAGCTACGAACTAGCCCTATAATTTCTCTCTTCTCTGATCCTTTCTCTTTATTTTTTTGTCTATTTTTGCTAATTCTTATCTGTCATTTATAGGATCATTTCTTATAGTCTTCTCTGTTTCATAAGATTTTTGTGTCTCTACTTAATTTTTGTGTTTTTTTTTTTCGATGTTGCTATTTGTTTTGTAGTCATGAGTAGACTGTTGGTTATTTGTGCGTTTAGTTCATCAAGTTCTGTTTGGTAGTTTATGTGTTTTATATGATTTTTCAGTGCTTCTCGATATTCGTCTGTGATTTGCTTTATTATTTCTATTGTTGTCTTTATCTTTGTATGCGTTATCAATCTTCGTCTCTCTTGGTTCAAGTTTATCCCTATTTTGCTCTGAGCATCCGATGGTCACTCCCTATGCTTATCGTGTTGAGGGCTATCGTGTCGATTACAATATTTGTGTCATTTGTTATTATACCATCTGGGCTATATTATTATGTTAGTTTAGGTTAATTCAGGTTAGTTGAGGTTATATATGTCCTAGGATAATTGGAAAAAACAGATTTTTTGCGAAAATCCTAGGAGGATTGCAATGATCTGGATTTTTTAGAAATCATTGCAAAAATCTGAATTTGTTATCTAATTTAAGATGCCTATTCCCTTATCTAACCTGAACTAACCTGAAATAACTTGTATTCTGTAATCTATAATATATATAAAATGCAACGTCTTTCTGTCTGTCTGTCTGTACGTTAGTGCGCTTATCACTGGAGAACCACTTATCCGATTTACGTACTTTACTTTTTTAAAAAACATACATATGTTCTCTGGCCAGGTTATAGGCTATACGTAGCGTAAGGAATGAGCAGTGACGTAAAATAGTGAATGAAGTCGGAAAAAAGTTTGCCGCAAGCGCGTTCTCATATAGAACACAGCCTAAACCATGAAATATGGTACAATATTATGTAGCAGAGAATATCTATAATCTATAATCTATAATATATATAAAAAATGCAATGTCTCTTTGTCTGTCTGTCTGCCCATTAGTGTGTTTATCACGCGAGAACCACTTAACCGATTTACCTGTCTCTTTTTAAATTCATACATATATTCTTTGGCCAGGTTATATAATAATAATAATAATCTATTTCTATAATATATATAAAATGCAACGTCTCTCTGTCTGTCTGTCTGTCCGTTAGTGCGCTTTATCCCTCGAGAACCACTTTTCCGATTTATGTGATTTTTTAAATTCATACATATGTTCTCTGACCAGGTTATAGATATATGTTTTATTACATCTATAATATATATAAAATGCAACGTATCTCTGTCTGTCTGTCTGTTTGTTTGTCCGTTAGTGCGCTTATCAATGGAGAACTATTTATCCTATTTTCGTACTTTTTTTTAAAGATATACATATGTTCTCCGGCCAAGTTATAGGCTATATTTTATTACGATAGGTAGCATAAGGAATGAGCAGTGACGATAATAGTGAATGAAGTCGGAAAAAAGTTTGCCGCTAGCGCGTTCTCTTGCAATACACAGTCTAAACCATTAAATATGGAACAATATTATGTAGCAGAGAATATATATAATCTATAATATATATAAAATGCAATGTCTCTCTGTCTTTCCATTAGTGCGTTTATCACGCGAGAACCACTTATCCGATTTACTTGTTTTTTTTTTTTAAATTCATACATATATTCTTTGGCCAGGTTATATAATAATAATAATCTATATCTATAATATATATAAAATGCAACGTCTCTCTATCCGTCTGTCTGTCTGTCTGTCTGTCTGTCTGTCTGTCCGTCCGTTAGTGCGCTTATCACTGGAGAACCACTTATCCGATTTACGTGCTTTTTTTTAAACATACATATGTTCTCTGGCCAGCTTATAGACTACGTACGTTAGGTAACATGAGGAATAAGCAGTGACGATAATAGTGAATCAAATCGGAAAAAAGTTTGCTGCTAGCGCGTTCTCTTGCAATAAACTGCCTAAACCACTAAATATGGAACAATATCATGTGTAAAGGATATCTATAATATATATAAAATGCAACGTCTTTTCGTCTGTTTGTCCGTTTGTGCGCTTATCACTGGAGAACCACTTATCCGATTTACGTGTTTTTTTTTTTAAACATACGTATATTCCCTGGCCAGGTTATAGGATATATTTTATTACGTTAGGTGACATAAGGAATAAGCAATGATGATAATAGTGAATCAAGTTGGAGAAAAGTTTGCCGCTAGCGCGTTCTCTTGCAATACACTGCCTAAAGTATTAAATATGAAACAATATCATGTAGCAAAGAATATAATATATATATAAAATGCAACGTTTTTCTGTCTGTCTGTATGTCTGTCTGTCCGTTAGTGCGCTTATCACTCGAGAACCACTTATTCGATTTACGTGTTTTTATAAATTTATACATATTTTCTATATAATTTGATATAAGCCTAGATAATGGGAGATAGGGTGAGATAATGGGAGTTAAGGAAAAATAATGGGAGATAAGTCGAGATAAGCCTCGATAATGGGAGATAAGGTGAGATAATGGGAGATAGTATAAATAATGGGAAATAAGGCGAAATAATGGGAGATAAGAGAGGCATTCGACCGTGTTTGGGACGATGGACTGTTGGCTAAGTTGCGCTCTTATGGTATGTCTGAAAGGTTCTGTTTGTGGCTCTCATGTTTCCTCAGAGAGCGTTCTTTACGAGTGGCGGTCGACGGATTTCTTTCTAACACCCTCACTATCAACGCCGGTGTGCCCCAGGGCTCCATACTGTCTCCTACTCTCTTTCTCATTTACATTAACGATCTGCTGGAAAAGACCAGGAATCCAATCTATAGCTTTGCAGATGACAGTACGCTTGTCTCTTCATTCACCTTGAACGCTCGGACATCGGCAGCTCAGGCGAATATCCGCAGACAGCAGGAGGTCGTTCAACTTAACAAAGACCTGGAAGAAATTCTATCTTGGGGGGTGACAGTAAACCAAGTGGAATTTAACGCTGCAAAAACCCAAGCGGCAGTTTTTTCTAAAAAAGTTAACGTTGCTGAACCCGACATAGTTATGTCGGGGCACTCCATTCCCCTAGCATCGTCGCTCAATTTGTTGGGCGTTAGTTTGGGAGCAAATATGTCTTGGCATGAACATGTTGCAGGCATAGCAAGGAGAGCTTCTCAAAAGTTGGGAATATTATTTAGAACCAGAAAGCTTTACACCCCACAGCAACTGTTAATTCTTTACAAAGCCCAAATTCGACCAACTATGGAATACTGCTCCCACGTTTGGGGCTCCGCTCCCACACATACACTGCATTTGTTGGATTCTGTTCAGAGAAGAGCGGTCCGTCTGATTGGGGACCCGGAATTGACCGGCGGCCTTGATTCGCTGGAACATCGAAGAACGGTTGGCGACTTGAGTCTGTTCTACAAGTATTTTCATGGAAAGTGTTCGAAGGATGTAGCCCGCTTAATTCCTCCCAAAGCGGTGCATGTTAGAAATACACGTCGCGCTGGTGCTTCGCATCCGTATGAGGTTCAGCTTGTTACTCCGCGTACGACGCTTTTTCAAGCAATCTTTTATATGGAGAACGTCATCCCTTTGGAATAATTTGCCCAGCGCTGTGTTTCCCACCGAGTACAATTTACAGCGATTCAAGAACAACGTGAATCGCTTTTTCCGCACTCGTGCCGCTCCTGGAGCGCTTTAGGGACTTCCCTGCAGCACGTGTGCTAGACCAATAAAAAAAAAAAAAAAAAAAAAAAAAAAAGGGCTAAGTCTAGATAATGGGAGTTATGGTGAAATAATGGGAGATAAGGAGAAATAATGGGAGATAAGGAGAAATATTGCGAGATAAGTCGAAATAAGCCTAGATAATGGGAAATAAGGTGAGATAATGGGAGATAAGGAGAAATAATGGGAGATAAGGAGAAATAATGGGAGATGAGCAGAGATAAGCCTAGATAATGGAAATTATGTAGAGATAATGGGAGATAAGGAGAAATATTGGGAGATAAGGGGAAATAATGGGAGATATTTTATTACGTTGGGTAACATAAGGAATAAGCAGTGACGATAGTAGTGAATCAAGTCCACGCGAGCGGAGCCGCAAGCCCGGCTAGTAAGATAATAAAATATAGACCGTAATATTGTAGAAATTGAAGTCGATTGACAATAATCCGTAAGTTTATAATATTACTAGTAATATTCCGGTTTTGATAAAAATCCTACGACATAAGTACACAATTTAGGTAGTTATCTTTGGTCGCCAAGGATTGGGAGAAATACGAAAGCCTTCTGACATAAAGGGAAGAGGACATCTTTTTATTCTTAAAATCGGTTTTAGTTGCCGAAAGATACATATATAGTACAAGGTACAAAAAAACTCAGCATTATTTTGATAAATCTCAACACGACCGTTCGAGTGCTTCTCGATCAAAAGAGGTTATCAACGCTGTGTGTTCCCGAATCGATAGAAATTCTTGGAGAAAACAAGAAAAGCTGAAACCTAAAATAAACATCGCTCCGCACCCTATGTCTCAAATAATTGAAGATTTAGCCTTGAATACACTACTCAGTATATATCACCACTACACCAAACACTTTATTTTTCCACTCGACGCGCGTTTCGCTAACCATGTTAGCTTCATCAGGAGCGATGAGTGACAGTCAATCATCGCTCCTGATGAAGCTAACATGGTTAGCGAAACGCGCGTCGAGTGCAAAAATAAAGTGTTTGGTGTAGTGGTGATATATACTGAGTAGTATCATTTTGCCAAAGATTCCACATTCCCAACTTACTTGAATACATTTATTAAAGTGGAAAAATAAAGCAAATAAAAAGGCTAAAACTAAGACAACAGAACGTTGCCTATAAAGCAATGTTCTATCATTTATTAAAGGCGTCGGTCGTTCTTCTAGTAATCCACATTTGAAGTCACTTGACTACATACTGCGATTTTTCGTCGAAAAAAGACTGATTGGACTATATACCCATATTTTTAGTTCTTCAGGATTTAAAAGATGTGTTTTATCATCCATGTATGCCCAAATGTTTATCCCTTTGTTAGAGGACATTTTGAATAACTGTATAAGGTTTTGAAGCCTTTTAATATAGCTTTAAGTAAATATTTTTTAACTTTATGACAATGACTCTTCATTTCAATATTTACGTTACAAGCACGTTTAGAATTTATGACTAGACTGTGTACATCAACTGCATAAGCAAATTATACTGGTTTAGTAACCAGTCATGGTTTAGTATTTGGTACCGATGCCGACATCGACAGAAACGAGAAGGAAAGCTATTTATACATGATCGTGGTGACCTCTTTCATAGTGGTACCAATGTTATGCTATCATCTTAAAAATGCTTCGTCACGCTGTACCTTTTTGATAATTTATGATAATTTTAGGCAATTAGGCAAAATTAATTATGTAATAATTATTAAACTTTACACTTCTCTTATTATAAATTTGAGAAACAAAGTAGATCACGAGAGATAGTTTTTTTTTTTCTGTTAATGGTCATATGTATTACATAATATTATGAACTTTTATTAGGTCGTTATTACAGATTCAAATATTTTTACGCTACTTTAAGAAGAAAAGTAATTTGAACGTTTATTAGAAAGTATGATGGAGTATTGCTGCTAAATTTCTTTTACATATCTAGGATAAGAAATAAGTAAGTGTTAAATAGACTGTTATAGATAAGACAAACAAAATGATATGCAAAAGTCAACAAAACATGTTGAAAGTAAAAATAAGTTTCCACAATATAATTTACTTTACATAGTCAGTAGACACTGGCGTTTTGAGAGATATAGAATAAATATACAGATTTTCCCTCCCAAAAGTTACCGTCATATATTCCTTTAATGAGGTATAATGCAACAATTTAAGGTAGAAAAGGGCTTAGATGAACCTATTCTATGCTGTTTGAAGAAAGCGGGACGATAGTTATTTAGGCTGAAGTTCACTATACCACCACTTGACCGATTCTGATAAACGAACCCTTTTAACAGTCGACGAACTGTGTTGAACGACACAATTACGTGTCTATTAATGGAGTGGATATAAGTAGTTAAAACTTCAATGTTAAGTAAATTATAAGATTGGAGAAAACTCATTGTAGATCACTTGACCAATTTTGACAACTAACTCCTCCTTCAACACATCTTAACGAGCTGAATTAATAGACATCAAACTTATGTGTTTTTATACATTAGGGAATGAGATATGTGGGTCAATTTTTTTTTAAGTTAGAGTATGCCTAAGAATTGGTTCAGGTTATTTTCAGTTGCGGTTTATTTCGGTCATATCGAAATAGTCGCAAGCTGGTTTTTTTTGCGTAGAGATTCCTACACAACTCGCCTACTTATTCTACTAGGTTTATATTACTTCATGTTAGTTATGATTAGTTCAGGTTGGTTTATGTTAGTTTATGTTTTATGTTGGTTATATACGAACGTTATTCTTTAAGAATAGCAAATTTCCAAGAAATAGCAACACATGTCATTTTGTAATCCACATCGTTAAACCATCGTCCTTCCAACTATGTTTTACCAAGTTTCAGTCAATATCAAAAAATAATTTGCATTTCGTCAGATTTTGAAGTATGTCAATGAAAAAAAAAAAAAAAAACCGGTCAAGTGCAAATTGAACTTGCACAATTAGTGTTCCGTACGTTGATTGTTTTTAAAATAAAATTTTTTGTTAGGATGGTATAAAATGATCAGTGACTTCACAAAAACACACCCCAAATGAGTTTTTAACAAAGTTTGTTTCCAATCTTTACTGAAAACTGGTGACCTTGAAATTTTGTTTTTTTTTTATATACCAAATAAATTATTAAAGATAATGCACTCGTGATAATTTTCGTTCAATCTATACCCCGTAAAGAATATTTCAGAATTTTTTCAAAATTTTTTGATCAGTACTTTTCGAGATAAGGTAGGGGACAGCGATTTTTCGCTATTTTTTAAAAGTAATACGAAGAAAAGTGTGCGCAAGTATTACATTATATATATAATTTTTACTCGTGTTTTCACAAGCTTTCATTTGACACCACACTCGATGACCTAGTAAAAATTTTTTTTTTTCACTTCCGATTTCACTCCTCAAAACGAACCCCTTAAGTTAAAATTTATGTTACGGTGGTATAAAATGATCAGTGACTTCACAAAACACACCCCAAATGAGTTTTCAACAAAGTTTGTTTCCAATCTTTACTGAAATCTGATGACCTTGAAATTTTTGTTTTTTTATATACCATATAAATTATTAAAGGTAATGCACTCGTGATAATTTTCGTTCAATCTATACCCCGTGGAGAATATTCCAGAAATTTTTCGAAATTTTTTGATAAGTACTTTCCGAGATAAGGCCCGGGACAGCGATTTTTCGCGAATTTTTAAAAATAATACAAAGAAAAGTGCGCGCAAGTATAATATTATATGTATATTTTTTACTCGTGTTTTCACAGACTTTCATTTGACACCACACTCGATTACCTAGTAAAAAATTTTTTTTTTCACTTCCGATTTCACCCCTCAAAACGAACCCCATAAGTCAAAATTTATGTTACGGTGGTATAAAATGATCAGTGACTTCACAAAACACACCCCAAATGAGTATTCGACAAAATTTGTTTCCAATCTTTACTGAAATCTGATGACCTTGAAATTTTTGTTTTTTTATATACCATATAAATTATTAAAGGTAATGCACTCGTGATAATTTTCGTTCAATCTACACCCCGTGGAGAATATTCCAGAAATTTTTCGAAATTTTTTGATAAGTACTTTCCGAGATAAGGCCCGGGACAGCGATTTTTCGCGAATTTTTAAAAATAATACAAAGAAAAGTGCGCGCAAGTATAATATTATATATATATTTTTTACTCGTGTTTTCACAAGCTTTTATTTGACACCACACTCGAAGACCTAGTAAAAAAATTTTTTTTTCACTTCCGAATTCACCCCCCAAAACTAACCCCTTAAGTCAAAATTTAATTCTCAAAACTACATGGCTCTGATGAGGCCATCAATTCCTATATTATTACCAAATTTCACCTTTCTATGTCAAATAGTTTCGGAGAAAATCGGGTGTGACAGACAGACAGACAGACAGACAGACAGACAGACAGACAGACAGACAGACAGACAGACAGACACCGAAGTGATCTTATAAGTGTTCCGTACGGAACACTAATAACGAATTCCGTGCAAGAATTAAACATTTTCATTTGAAGATATGGACAGCTGTGCAGATTAAGGCCGAGTTAGACCGAGAAAATGGGTTCTGCACCAGCTTTGAAGGCCATATATTTTTGGTAAAAAACGTTTTATCGGCTGGAAAGGTAATGACTACAACATTTTGGAACTATTTGGAAAATGTAAAACGATATCAGGGAGTATTATGCAACCCTCCTCAAACGTCCGAAAATGTCGCGTAAGAAAATGAACTTTCATAAGGGCAACGGAAGGACTTTATTTGTTACAATAGCCCAACATCACGAATTACGATACGAATTACTGCCACCTCCATTCTGTTCTCCAGATTTGGCCTTCTCCGATAGTTTTAATACCCCAATTTCAATATTTCGCTCGGAAAAGATGACGGATATGGAAATGATTGACGCCATAAACGAGTATTTTTCAGGCTTCGGCCCTCAGTCCTTTTTCTAGAGGATTAAAAGCCAGAACATCGCTTAAAAATATTTTTCTTCTGATTGTTTTACTATAATTATCCAACGAACCTCATATATACATATACATCTGTCTTCTATATATATATATATATATATATATATATATATATATATATATATATATATATATATATATATATATATATATATATATATATATATATATATATATATATGTATATACATATATATATATATATATATATATATATATATATATATATATATATATATATCAATATATTTATGTATATATATATATATATATATATGTATATATATATATATATATATATATATATATATATATATATATATATATATGTATATATATATATATATATATATATATATATATATATATATATATATATATGTATATATATATATATATATATATATATATATATATATATATATATATATATGTATATATATATACATATAAATATATATACATATATATATATATATATATATATATATATATATATATATATATATATATATATATATATATATATATATATATATATATATATATATATATACTTTAGATCAGCAGAGGGAATAACGTAATTTTGATGTCGTTCAATTGAGGTTAATTCAAATTGATTTTAAGTGAATTATTGCTACTATTTACAAAAATGTAGAATATTGTCTAAATAGACGAAATAGCCACTTCTTAAATAAATAGTTTTAGGTGTTGATCTGTCAGAATACACATCATTTTTATACAGTTCTAGAACATTCTATGTGAAAAGTACTCTAAATATAACAGTTTTATAACATAATTCACCAATTAGACAAAATTTTATAAAGTTCTAGAACATTCTATTTTGATAAAAGCAAATAATCGACGAAATCAAATAAAATTATAAACTTGCCTGTCCTAAGAGGTCTCGCTCGAAGCTAACTCGCGGCAGCAGCAGCAAGATCACAGTATCGAGTAGCAGCAGCAGTAAGAGCACTTAAAAATGCCAAATGAGATTTTGGCGAAACATCGTGCAAATTCATTGTTAGACGAACGGATTGAAACCCGGAATCTTAATGTATTACATTCCACTATCGTTGAAAACCTCTATTGTAACATTATATATATATATATATATATATATATATATATATATATATATATATATATGTATATATATATATATATATATATATATATATATATATATATGTATCTATATATATATATATATATATATATATATATATATATATATATATATGTATATGTATATATATATATATATATATATATATATATATATATATATATATATCTATATATATATATATATATATATATATATATATATATATATATATATATATATATATGTGACGTTCTACGTCGTCAACCGTGCCACCCATGAGACCAAAATTTGACGCAAGGTAGGTAAATGAGCGGGGGCCTAAAAAACTCGTATTGATGTGTACTTTTGAAATCCGATGGGCTTTTTGAGAAATTCGATATGGCGGATGCAAAATGGCGTCGGTAACGTGTAAAAATTCCAGTTGATCAAATTATATGGAGTACAGTAATGAAAAAAAGGTTCCTAATTATGTGAAATTTTTTGATTCGCTGATTATGAATTCGAAGTCCAACTAGGCAAATTATACCCGCGAAATCCAATATGGCGTCTTGAGTGAGCAAAATTAAGTAATTTTTAGTTATATTTCTAGTAAAATTTAAAAAAGCACCTTTTTTCTTGTCCAACAGTATTGCATCTCACCCTTGGTATAATCGATTATAAGTGTTTTGTCATCATTATTTTTTCCAATATAGCGGATCAAAATGGGGTCAGCTTGTAAAGAAAACCTTTGGTAATCGAATGATAACAAGTGTAATAATAAACTAAACGTACCAAATAACCTAGTATTTGTCAATTTGTCACTGAATATTTCTTCGGGGTCGCTGATCATGAATTCAAAATCCAACTAGCTCAATTCCACCTGTAAAATCCAATATGGTGTTTTGAGTGAGCAAAATTAGGGATTTTTACTAATATTGCTCGGAAAATTTGAAAGACCACCTTTTTTGTCCATATGTATTGCATCTTACCCTTCGAATAACCGATCATAAGTGTATGGTCGTCATTATTTTTTTCAATATGGCGGATCAAAAATGGCGTCAACTTGTAAAGAAAACCTCTGGTAGTGGAATGATAACAAATGTAATAATAAAATAAACGTATTAAATTACCTAGTATTTGTCAATCTGTGTAAATGCGTTTTGTTAAAAAGCTATTATGCATGCGCCATATTGAATTTCGCGAGTATAATTTGCCTAGTTGGACTTCGAATTCATAATCAGCGAACCAAAAAACATATTTGTTGGCAAATTTCACACAATTAGGAACCTTTTTTTCATTATTATACTCCATATAATTTAATCAACTGGAATTTTTACCCGTTACCGACGCCATTTTGCATCCGATATATTGAATCAATACGAGTTTTTTAAGCCCAATTTTTAGTTACCTTGTTTCAAATTTTGGTCTCATGGGTGGCACGGTTGACGTGGAACATAACATATATATATATATATATATATATATATATATATATATATATATATATATATATATATATATATATAATATATATATATATATATATATATATATATATATATATATATATATATATATATATATATATATGTATATACGAGGCTGGTTTGAAAAGTCCGTGCAAAAATAAAAACTACTTATGTGTTTGGGGTAAACCTTTTTTTATTTTTCGACATAGTCTCCTTTTAGGCTTATACACTTCGTCCAACGATGTTCTAGTTTGTCGATCCCTTCCGAATAATAGGATTTGTCCAAGTCTGCAAAATATCCATTAGTGTCTGCAATCACCTCCTCGTTTGAATAAAATCTTTGTCCCGCCAGCCATTTCTTCAAATTGGGGAACAAATAGTAGTCCGAGGGAGCCAAGTCTGGAGAATAGGGGGGATGTGAAACGAGTTGGAATCCTATTTCCATTAATTTTGCGACCACAACTGCTGAGGTGTGTGCTAGTGCGTTGTCGTGATGGAAAAGGACTTTCTTGTGGGCCAATCGCGGGCGTTTTTCTTGCAGCTCGGTTTTCAAACGGTCCAATAACGATGAATAATGTTCACCTGTAATAGTTTTACCCTTTTCCAGATAGTCGATGAGGATTATCCCTTGCGAATCCCAAAAGACAGTCGCCATAACCTTTCCGGCCGAAGGAACGGTCTTCGCCTTTTTTGGTACAGATTCCTCTTGGTAACCCATTGTTTAGATTGTTGTTTGGTCTCAGGAGTATAGTAATGTATCCATGTTTCATCCACAGTGACGAAACGACGCTTAAAGTCCTCCGGATTCTTCTGGGGGGGGGGGGGGGGGGGGGGGGGGGGGAACAGCTGCAAACCATCCTTGCAACACTTCACACGATTCAAGCGTGAGCAATCGCGGCACCCATCTTGCGGATAGCTTTCTCATGTCCAAATGTTTATGCAAAATATTATGTACCCGTTCAGTCGAGATGCCCACAGCACTAGCAATCTCACGCACCTTAACTTTTCTGTCATCCATCACCATATCATGGATTTGATCAATGATTTCTGGAGTCGTAACCTCCACAGGCCGTCCAGAACGTTCAGCGTCACTTGTGCCCATATGGCCAGTCCGAAAATTTTGAAACCTGAAAATAAACTGTTCTAATCGAAGGTGCAGAATCACCATAATGTTTTTCAAGCTTCTCTTTAGTCTCTTGAGGCGTTTTGCCTTTCATAAAGTAATGTTTAATCACCACACGAAATTCTTTTTCGTCCATTTCTTGAAAAATCACTCGACTTCCTTGATTCACACGAATGCCAAACACAAAGAAATAGACCAATATGGCTGAAACTTGGTGTGCGTTCATTCAAGACATGCTACTAACTAAACATGACCTCGATACGCGCCGGTGGTGCCATCTCTCGGACTTTGCACAGACTTTACAAACCAGCCTCTTATATATATATATATATATATATATATATATATATATATATATATATATATATATATATATATATATGTATGTGTTAACAATATTTTAAAAAAAAAGTAGCTCTTGAAGTCGCACGGTATTTGCTCGGATATTTGGAACCGTTGATACTAGCCGTTGAATTAATAAAAAAAATGGACGGTAAGGTCCTAAAAAATAGACGTTATCCGTTAGATATTAGATCTTAAAAAAAGAGTGCCTGCTAAATATATATAATGTAAATATAAAGCTGTTAAAATGACTAGAATACAAATAAATAAAATATTGCTAAATTTTTACATTTAGTAACTATTAATTTTATTAACATATTAATTAATTAATTAATATAAATATCAAATTATAGTAAGAAATAAAAAGTCGCCATCGTCACTATTTTAAAATATCCATAAGAAAAACCTTGAAAGTCAATAGTTAGAAGAAAAATAATTTTATTGTGTTGAGTTGGATTAGTAGACTAGTTACTAATAAAATAAATCACTGCTACCTATGTTGCGTAGTTCTAGAATACATATTTAAATAAATGCAATAAAAATTTTTACTTTCGTATTTATGATTACAATGAACTTGATACGTGACAAGTATTACGAAAGAATATATTACAATAATCCCGGTCATTTTCAGCAGGAAAAGTTAAAAAGTTTACTAAAAACCGGTATTCTGCCTGTGACATATTATTTGAGTACAATGACAGTTATGTCATTAGCAGTAGAAGCCTTCATGTCTATCTGCATTAAGATGCGTTCTATGACGCTGGTAATAGTGGATGGTGTTTTTACATAAAAATTAACAGTACAGTACAGAGCAACCCTCTCCCAACACATCAACATCTTCAATCGCTAACACTAGGTTGAAGCTGTCTTTCTTCATATTTCAAAGGCCTTCGATCGAGTTTGGTACGAGGGTTTAATCCCCAAGTTCATCTGTCACGGCTATCCAACAAACATCATGCGACTAGTCCTCTCCTTAATCTCGGACTGTATATTCCAAGTTCGAGTCTACCATCATCACCTCCGACGTCAAGCTCATACGAGCCGGAGTCCCCTAAGGCCCCGTCCTCTCACCCTACTTATTCAATATCCTTAGCGCCGACATTCCCAAATCGAGCCAGACCTCCTTACTCATGTATGCTGATGACACCGCCATTACCGCCACCACCAAGTCTACCAGGATCATAATCATTCGTCTTCTGGATAGGTGATGGTAGTCGTGTTTGGGATTGCTAAGAAATTTTGAAGTTTATTGACTAAAGAACCAAATCCTGGAATCTGAATTCATAAACTTATAACTGTGACCCCTGTTTTCCTAGTAGTAACGCAATAATCAACTCGTCGTTTTTCTGTTAATAAATAATTAACGAATCAAGTTGATTTTTGCGTAGAAACACTCTTTGGGCTTGTGCGCTTCTTATAGATATTCGTTTGATAAAATTGTTTGTTTAATTTGTTATTAATAATGAATAAACTTTACGCTGAAAAATTTCAATATTAATTAAAAAAAAAATGGCCAAAATGAACAATGTCGGCTTATTTTTCATACATTTGCAAGAATTACATAAAAAATTCAGGTTAGTGCGTTAATTTTTGCAGCAGTGATGTGGATAAATAAACAAACGCTCAGGAGCTGTTAACACACGCGCGCGTTTTCAGGCAGCTAATCGTAATGAAAATTTTCTTACTTGGTTATTTCATTTGGAAAAACCAAATAATAATGTTAATTTGTTAATTTGTCGTAGCAAAATCAAATAAGGAAACTAAATGGTGTAACTATGTAGCTATAACTTTTCGAAGTAAAAATTATAAAAAGGTATATGCACGCTTCAAAACCGTTTTTACAATTTTAAACGCCAAAATTCAAAAACCATTTGGTTTTACAATTTAAAACTAAATGGTTTTTGAATTTTGGGATGAAAAATTGTCACAACGATTTTAAAGCCGCATATATATTTTTATAACTTTTACTTGAAAAATTTTCTGTCTACGTAACCTTACATAAAAAAAACTCAAAAAACACTCCAAAAAAGATTTCACTAATTCGTACACTCAAGTTGAGTGTTTTTCCTTACGAAAAACACTAAACTTCAGTGTTATATTATGAAAAAAAAAAACAATAAAGATTTTTTAATAGAATAACCAAATAAGAAAATAATGTATTTTTTGGCATTCCTTCAAAAAATAAATGTTCACTGCGATTAGTTGCATGAAAACGCGCGCGTGCATTAAGAGCTTGTGCGCGCTTGTTTATTTATCCACATCATTGCTGAAAAAATTAACATACTAACCTGAATTGTTGATATGATACTCGCAAATCTATGAAAAATAAGCCGACATGGGTCATTTTGGCCAATTATTTAATTAATATTGAAATTTTTCAACGTAAAGCTTATTCATTGTTAATAACAAATTAAACAAACAATTTTATCAAACGAATATCTATAAGAAATGCACAAACAAATAATATTATCAAACGACTATACCTATAAGAAGCGTACAAGCCTAAAGAGTGAGTGAACTTGATTTGTTAATTATTAACAGCAAAACGACGAATTGATTATTGCGTTGTAAACTAATTTTGTTCATCGATCACCACGTTCACAGCGTTATCCTATCTGCTACCTACTAGGGAAACAGGGGTCACGCGTAGAGGCAGTTCTGCAATCCGGTGCCTCAATTGATGAATTGAGAACCAAAATTTTGCTGTTCTACGATAACTTCAAGGGGAGCTGAAAGCTGCTGAAGCGTCGTTTGAGGCGCAGGAGACAACTCGAGAAACGCTGGTACTGATGAGGAATAATTGAAACCTAATTTTTGACTTTTCCGTAATTTTTATTATAATATTTTCTCAAAAATTGAACTTTACTTCAAAAATAGTGACATAAATATCGAAATTTCAACTTTAATATCCAAATTTCTACTTAAATGCCTAACTTTTTGCCCTAAAAGTCCAGCTTCAGGAGCAGGAATTTTAATAAGTACCCTTATTAGGGCAAACTGTCAGTACTTTACTACTAATTATACCATCCACAATCACTAAACTATTTTCTTTTTTAAAAATGGAAGAGGAAAAGCAACGTGAAGCTTAATTATCAGGAATTCTAGCTTCTTTAGGTTCGCTGCACTGTTGTTACATAAGTATGCGAACTCTTAAAAGACGACTAGCAATATTGGACTCATATAACAAGTTAGAACCAAATGACATTAACAGATATGTAGAGAATTTTTTCCAGCTAATTACTCCTTTAAAAACTGGTTTGATAAGCACCTATCCAAAATTTGTATATGAAATTCGAAATTTAAAATTTTATCTAGAAATTTTGAGTTTAAATGTAAATGTATTTTTATTATTTTCTTTTAACGATCCTATTACGCCCTTTAATCAGCTACAACCAAATTGTTTCTCCAAATTTCGAAAAATTATATTTCTTAATGGAGTAAGCACAAAAATTCATTTCTTACAATATATTTCAGTCAGACTATTCAAGGTAATGTATTACAAAAATAAATTAGTTTTGTTAAATACTCTTATAAACTATTAACTTTTGGACGCTAATAATGGAGCATGAACACCAATAAAAAAATATATCAAATTATTAATCCTATGATATGTAAAATTGTATTTTCCAAACTAAAATTCAGAATCTTCAGAAAGCAATCATTTTCCGGGCGAATGCACTGAGAGAACGCAATATTTCCTTAACGTATAATTAAAAAATAATTGTCTAAAAGAATTCATCTACCATAAAATGAACAGTAAAAAGTTATATGTTAATTAAAAGAATTAATTGAAAAAAGCGTTATAATATACTAATCATATACATATAAAACGATAATAATGAAGAATTAGGAAATAGTTTATATCCGGAGAATCCGCAAGAATATCTACCTAATTACCTAAAGTAATAATAAGGAGCGGCTATTTCATAATTAAACATTTTAAACAATTACATAATTTTAACAAAAATATCTTATTATATAAATGTGGTTGAACTAATTAAACACTATCATAAAATATAACCAAAATATCTAGCGAAAATAATAAATTTTGGTAGGAAAACTGTTGTAGTTAATGATATTTCGTAAGTCGTTAATGGATCTAGTCGTTAGTTGCTTTAAAAATAGCAAATCATTCACATTAAACTTAATATCTTGCTAGTGGCATAAAATATAATGGTAAAAAATAATTGGCCAAGTGCAAATCGGACTTGCGCAATTAGTGTACCATACGTTGATTGCTTTTACAATAAAAATTTTTGTTACGGAGGTGACGTCACAAAACACACCCCAAATGAGTTTTCAACAAAGTGTTTTCCGATCTTTACTGAAAACTGATGATCTTGAACTTTTTGTTTTTTTTTTATATTCGAAATAAATTGTGAGTATTAAAGGTAATGTTCTCGTAATAATTTTCATTGAATTTACACTCTGTGGAGAATATTCTAGAATTTTTTCAAAATTTTTTGATCAGTACTTTTCGAAATAAGGGGGGAATAGCAATTTTTCGCAATTTTTTAAAACTAATACAAAGAAAAGTATTACATTCTATATTTTTACAAGCTTTCATTTGCTCGATGACCTAGTAAAGAATTTTTTTTTTCATTTTCGATTTCACCCTCCACAACTAACCCCTTAAGTCAAAATTTAACTGTCGAAACTACACGGCTCTGATGAGGCCATCAATTCCTATATTAGTGCCAAAATTTCAATTTTCTATGTCAAATAGTTTCGGAGAAAATCGGGTGTGACAGACGGACAGACAGACGCCGAAGTGATCTTATAAGTGATCCGTACGGAACACTAAAAACTTAACAAAGCCATTAAACCGATTTAAAAAAAAACGATATAAAGAGTACAAAGTAATATCGTCTCTTATGAATCTTAAAAAAATAATTTTTATTGCTTATAACACGTAGGCTGAAAAATTTTTGGTCTAGCTGCTTAAAACACATTTTTTTGCAAAATTCGACTTTATTCATTAATATAGTCTCCTTCAAGAGCGATACAATTAGTTCAACGTTCTTGTAGAAGGATTTGTCTTTGCCTGCAAAATAGGCTTCAGTTTCGGCCATAACTTCTTCATTGACGCTAAATCTCTTTCCCGCGAGCATTTTTTTGAACTCTGCGAATAGATAATAGTCGCTGGGGGCCAAATCTGGAAAATACGGTGGATGAGGAAGCAACTCGAACTTCAGTTCATGCAATTTTCGCCATCGTAACCATTGACTTGTGACACAGTGCATTGTCTTGACGAAAAAAAAAACACATTTTTCTTGTTCATTTGGGCCCTTTTCTTTGCGATTTCTGCCTTCAAACGCACCAATAACTTTATATGATATTCGCTATTGATGGTTTTCCCCTTCTCAGCAGAGTCGATGAAAATTTATCCATGTACATCCCAAAATACAGAGGCCAAAACCTTCCCAGCCGACTGTTCTGTCTTTGGTCGCTTCGGGCGGCTTTCACTGGCTGCTCTCCACTCAGCTGACTGCCGATTTGATTCGGGTGTGTAGTGGTGTCATATATCGCATGAAAAATTCCTTTTTATTGCGCTTAAACAGGTCCAAACAGCGCTCAGAATCGTCAACGCGTTGTTGTTTTTGGTCCACTGTGAGCAAACGCGGTACCCGTTTCGAACAGAGCTTTCTTATGCCCAAATGTTCATGCAAGATATGACCAACACATTCTTTTGATATCTTTAGGGTGTTAGCTATCTCGTGTAATTTCACTTTACGGTCATCCAAAACAATTTTGTGGATTTTTTTGATATTCCCGGTATAATAACCTCATTTGGGCGTTCAGCATCATTTGTGTCTGTACGACCGCGTTATACCAGCAAATGATGAGTGATTTTCCAGGGGCAAAGTCCCCGTAACACTTATCAAGCCATTACTTTGCTTGAACGGTATTTTTTCCCATCAAAAAACAGTGTTTAATCAACACACCAAATTCGATTTTTTCCATTGTATCAAAAGTGGCGTCACTAACGCCACTGTAACTTGTAAACTAATAGTCGAAATGTCATCAAATTTTAACACGTATTGCTTGAAGGTTGGTACTTCCTAAAAATCTTTTGGATTTTTTGAAAAGGGCGATATGTAATGTGTCAGACCAAAAACTTTTCAGCCTACGTGTTACAAGAAAATATAATTAACAAAGGAAATATTCGCTTTTGTCGCTGTAAACAAGAAATGCAAGAGATGTGAGTAATAACCAATTACTACTGAAAAACACATAATATATACAAAAAAAATTAATCTAAATTTTGAAGACTGAATTTTATTAAATACCTTTAATTTCAGTGTAACTCATTTATCTGCAACTGTCTGCAATAACAAAAATACTTAGCATGTTTTGTATTAGGTACTCTCCTAATAAGATGGTGTATACTAATTGATATGATGACGAGGCATTTTATTTAATAAGTTTCTTCTTAAGTGCAAGACTTGCACCGACTTTAAAATTTTGCTTAATTTTGGATGTTTACATAATATATTTTGCGTATTAAGTGTTAATTACATACTGCTTACGTTACTTACGTTTCTTGTTTAAAATGGCAACAACAAAGATTTCTTTTGCTAATGATAGTTTCTTTTATAAGCGGGTTGGTACTAACTTTTTAAGATTGAGACAAAATATTATTTTGTATTTTTATCACTTCTTAAAGTTGTCTTAATTTTTTTAAATTTAGTATATTGGTTCAAAAGCGTATAATAGCCATAACTTTATAAGGTTCCTAGATCTCGAAAAACAGTTCGCTATTTCCGTCCGCCGATCAGAGTATTGGGACGATAGCTACCGAACGAAATGACATATCTATTTGAACTTTATTAGTTTGGCTATGGGTAGCAACTCGACGAACAAACTCACTAAGGTCTGGAAAGATCCAACTGTCATAAAAAACACAAAGTTAAGATTACTATCCAGCCTTATATTCCCCATAGCAACTTACGCATCGGAAACATGGACCATTAAACAGACTGAAAAAAGACGAATCGATGGGTTGATACCGAGTTGCGGTGAGGATCGGTGAAAGGCAATAAAAAGCTCCCGAGTTGCGGTACAGACCGTTTTCGAACCCAAAATTGATGACCTAGTAGCGGTGGGCCACAGGCAGGTATAGAGCTATAAGTATGCAAGTTATGTGTGAAAATTAAAGCAAAAGACATATTTCAATAATTACTATATTTGTAAGACATGCATTTGACAAACGTTACAGCATCAATTTCTTTATGTACATATTGAATTATCTTATTTTCTAAAAATGCTCAATTGTACCTATTAGTCGAACAGTTTGGTGCACTGATTTATACAGCGTTGATTTTCGTGTATGTTTCAGTCTGGAAATCATTGATAACCTTTAAAAATTCATAAAAATTCGGATGAGTCAAACGACTATCCTTTGCAAAATTTGAATGAAAAGCCTCAATCCCGTTATTAGTTCTCCAAACGCTGGCGTCGAGCGTGGCCCAAAGGGTTGTAGGGAAAGGAGTACTGTCATCGATGTAGTTTTCAACTATGTAGTCAGCAAACAATGTTACTTGTGGAAGGACTGGCTGATTTTCTAATAATTGAACTAAAACATCTCCCACGTGATCGGCAGGGAGAAAAGTTGGCCTGAACATGTGGTGAAGCCATTTTCCAGAGAAGATAATTTTTATCTTTGTATTCTCTAGTTAATCCTAGATTCTGAATTTTGCTCCACCAGGATTGTCCAAAATAGAATCTGCATCCCACAAGCGTTGTCAATGGAAATTCGGTTGAAACCGCACCGTGAATAGCGCGTTCAAAATCTGACACGACCTTTGTAGGCGAGAAGACACATCCTAATTGCTGGCATTTGGACTTTACTGCAGAGAATACCAAAAAATACGAAGTTTCCTTCTTGTCGTGCAATAGGCTGAACACTAGGGGAATATAGCGGCCTGGTGGTTTCGACCGAGATTGAACTCAGATATTCATGAAGTTCTTCTCGGGACTTTGGCAACTTTGGATAGCACTGCAGTCTGGCTCGGTTCAAATCCTTGCCTATTCTTGTCATATCGGATCTACAGCCACCTCACCCGAATCATCTTTCTTGGTCTTTCGTTTGTAATGTTCCCTCTTCTTCACTGCGTTGTTAATTTTTTGGCGATTCAGTACTTGTTCATTATCGTGTTGATGTTGATGATTGACAGTTTGTCGTGAAAATATGTCGTCTGGTCCAATGGTATAAACTTTATCAGTGCAGTTCTTGTTTGTGCAGACCCAGCACATCTCTTCTGTCCATTTTAAACGGCGATATTGTTAAAATTTGTAATTTTCCAATAGGATAAAAGTTCTGCCTTTCTCGCTCAACATCCTCTGTAATAAGACCATGTTGACTTGAAAAAGTTTAAGCGTAAACTAGTAAATTTCAAAAATGCCCTTACGTTTTATACTTTTATCTAATTTAGGTTAACCCTAAATTAATGTAATAATATTTAAGAATTAATAATATTTGATAATTTAACCGTACCTACCTGCCGATTTGTCGATTAATGCAACTCGGATGAAAGGCAGATCAAAATATTTACATCCTTCTAAAGACCATTAGGCGGACCGCAACTGGGTATCTCCGAATCGATGCGTTTGAGATGTGAGCATATCGAAGAATCCTTAGATTATCATATACCGCACACCGTACTAATGCATCTATTCCTGAAGAGCTTAGTATAAATGACCGACTTTCAAATAAAATTAATAGACAGTACCTGAAATGTTTTGGTCACATTTTGAAGAAAGTGAATGCCATGGAAAAGCTGATAGTAACGAGGAAGGTAGACGATAGAACGGTCCCCAACAAGATGGCCCGATCAAGTAAAATCTTTCCTTAGTATGGGTATGCACGCGTCAAGTCAGTTCATGCAGAATCGAGATGCCTGGAGAATGACTGTTGAGGCAGCCACTGCACAGTGTAATCGATACGCCTATTGGGGTGAAAGAATAGAGAGAGAAAGAGAGTTATATAATACTTAATGTAGAAATAAAACCTACACATTTTAAGCGATATCGCTACAGGAGAAGGGGGAAAGGTAGAGATTAACAAATTTCATACGATTCTGACAGTAATGGGAATTTTTCCTGTTTTTTTTTTGAGATAATAAACAAATTTTATCTATCAATATTTATAGTAAACCATATTAGGGGTTAAACGGGTGGGGGAGGTATAAGGAATCATCCCCCATACCTCCCTATTCGTATATATAATGTTCTGTGCCCTTTTCAGGGCAGAGAGAAATTTTCGAATTTTATTACATTCTATTATTTCGAATACTAACAGTGGAAGAGGTGAGAATCGTCAAAAATTTCAAAATCATCATGAAAATTTTCTCTGGTTTTGAGTAAATATTAGTAAAATTTTATGCCTCTCCCCTTAAAAATATATTAAAATTGAGTTCCATAATTAACATATTATTTATTAAAGCTCGCTTAAAAACCTTATATTTAATTCTCTTTCAGATAAATAGTTTTTTGGTTATTTTTTGACGTATAACATAAATGTGTTTGTTCTAGTTTTTTCATATAGTTCGGCCTCCAAAAACTTTTTTTTATTACTGGTTTTAGTTCACATCGAAAGTTGATATTACAATGACAGTAACCTATTCGAAGGTCATATTGTTTTTAAAAAATCGTCGAAATTTGACACAATTACGTCTTTTCTTTTCGAAACTGTTTGAAATTTTCACAAATAAAGCTAGTTTCAAAATTTTTTATGAAAAAAATGTAAATTTTCCTAAGAATCCGAAATCACATGACTACCTTCGAGTAGGTTATAATACCCAGAACGCATGTATGCGTTATGAATTAAAGTAAAAAAATCATACAATAGATTCATGTAACCTACTATTGTAAAAGAGTTTACGGTGTATCTTTTTCATATTAATTAAGGCAAAATTATCTACTATATGAAATTCAGTTAAAGGTAAAACAATCTAATAACACAGAAACTAAATCTATATCGTTACAGAAAAAAGTCGTGGAAAATAACCGGTCAAGTGCAAGTTGTTTGCGCAATTAATGTTTGATTTGATTAGACTTTGATTGCTTTTAAAATAAAAATTTTTGTTACAGAGGTATAAAATAATCAATGACTTTACAAAATACACTCCAAATGAGTTTTCAACAAAGTTTTTTTCCGATCTTTACTGAAAACTGATAACCTTGAAAATTTTTTGATCAGTTATTCTCGAGATAAGGGGGAGACAGCGATTTTTTCACAATTTTTTAAAAACAGTACAAAGAAATGTACACAGTTATTACATTATATATATTTTTAAACTCGTGTTTTTACAAGCTTTCATTTGACATCCCAGTCGATGACCTGATATTTTTTTCCCTTTCCAATTTCACCCCCAAAAACTAACCCCTTAAGTCAAAATTTAACTTTTAAAATTACACGGCTCTGATGAGGCCATCAATTCCTTTATTACTGCTAAATTTCAACTTTCTATGTCAAATAGTTTCGGAGAAAATCGGGTGTGACAGACAGGCGGATATACAGACAAACAGACGGACACCGAAGTAGTCTTATAAGTCTTGGAACCCTAAACACATCGCCGTAAAATGAAGCCGGCTGGCTACCGCGAGGTCATTAAAATGCGCCTCGTCAAGTTTTTAGAGACATATTTATCCCTATTATTATTACATATGATGCAATTCCTACTTGCACGGAGTTCCATAAGGAACAGTTATCGGATAGAAAGCTGAAATTTGACACAAATATAGGAATTGATGGTCCAATCAAAGCAGTGTAGTTTTCAAAGTTAAATTTTGAAAACAAATTTTTTACCAAGTCATCGAGTGGTGTGTCAAATGAAAGCTTATAAAAACACGAGTTCAGAAATACATATGATGTAATACTTGCGCACACTTTCCTTTGTATTATTTTTAAAAAACGGCCAAAAACACCTGTCCGTCCATCCTATCTCAAAAAGTACTTATCAAAAAATTTTGGAAAAAGTCTAGAATAATCTCCTTAAAGTGTAGATGAGCGAAAATAATTCGGAGTGCGTTTGGTTTGATAATTTATCTGGTATAAAAAAACTTGTGAAGGTTTATTTCGGCGAAAGTTGTAAATTGAACCGGGACTAACAGCTACTGCTTTAAGCATTAGGCACCGAGACAAAATAATTATATTTTATTTGTTTATAATGAAAGAAATCTTTAGGCAATAAACATTTGTTTTAAACTTTTGCCACTGGATTCTAGATTGAGTTAGATTGAATTATTGGCTATTAGGTAAACACTACAACTATTATACATTATTGGCTAAGAAAAAAACGGGAAAATACACACTGGATCTTAAGATATATATATATATATATATATATATATATATATATATATATATATATATATATATATATATATATATATATGTATATATGTATATGTGAGGAACAAGTCTTATTCTTGTTGGTCTGATTAGCCTGCTGAGTCAGTATCTTCCTAGACATATTTGTAATCTTAGCTCTTGATTATTTTATTGAAACTCGTTTGGAGTGTTTGGTGCAGTCACTAATCATTTTGTACCTCCGTACCAAAATTTTTTATTTTAAAGGCAATCACAGCACAGAATACTAATTGAGCAAGTCCAACTTGCACTTGACCGGTTTTTTTCCACGACTTGGTCTTTCTATGGCGATAGCTATATTTTCTCTGGTATAAGATAGTTTTACCTTTAATTAAATTCCATATATTAGATAGTTTTGCCCTAATTAATATCAAAAAGCTACACCATAAACTATTTTACATCCTCTAAATTATTAAACAATTTTGCTTGTGCAACGTCTCGCAAGATTTGTTCGTTTCCTAGACTCTTTTCTCTAGGGATGGCAAGTAAAATCTTTACAATAGAAGTTCTTGTTATATATTTGACTTTTAAATCCTTTAACCTAGGAATACTTTATGTATGGTAAAAGTACAGCTTGTTAAATATACGGAAAAACCTACGTACGGTCAGGTTTCCAATTAGACTGCTGTTTCTTCGTAAGAAAGAAGTATTATGAAATTAATTTCGTAATTATTATCAAGAATTCCTGAAATCCAAGTAAATAACGCCCTGAGCGGATTAATAACTTATTATATATTTATATATATATATATATATATATATATATATATATATATATATATATATATATATATATATATATATATATATATATATCATGGAGTACGGCAGCAATATAAATTTACTTCAGGAAGAATGTGACTTTAGAGCCTGATATAAAAATAACCACAAGGTAAACAAAAATGTAAAATGCGATTTTTAAGGTTCTAAATTTCTTAAGCTACAAGGTCAGGAAGTTAACTTCATAAAAACATCAACAGTTGAAAAGCGTCAAACCTTACATATGCATGTGCATTGAAATATTAATATAACAACTTAACAACATAAACGATGTAAAAGCACCAATTACTAAGACCATGGTAACACCAGCAATGGCTAAATTTAACAGTTTTAGAGAAACTATTTTAAAAGGTTTTTATAAATTGCGCACACAAAAATTTATACCACCGTCTTAAATTAATTTTAAGCATTTTAACAGATTTTATTATTGTTTACAAACACCATATTTATATAATAAATATCGTTCTTTGCTTTTGTGCGCAGGGCTAAGGGAGGAACAGGGGGCATAAGAATACAGAAGGCGTTACTTTAAGGAGAAAAAGAGAATCCTAAAAGCAGCTACTTATAGAGGAAAGGGGGGGTCAAACACCTTAATAAAAAAAAACTTACAACTTAGACCCCTGCCAACACAGTAAATTAAAAATTTATAATGATGAGGAGGGAGATTTGTCATAAAACAGAATCTACAGTGAAACCCTAATAACTTATATCCAATTTAAAAATCCCTGATCGAGGAGTAAACTTCTTTCACAAAAGAGAATCCCCAATAAAAAAAAGAGGCCTATGCCCTTAGCTACACTATATATATATATATATATATATATATATATATATATATATATATATATATAGGGCCTTTCCAAGCCAAAATTTATTAAATTAAATATATGCCATTTTGATCAATATCCTGGTGCTATTTTTCTAGTAAAAACCATTATCCCGTCAGTATAGAAATTCTGTAATTTCTAGGCGAAGAACTGAACTAAGTTATTTTGACAAACCTTTTTTGAAGTCAACTTTACACCATTAAGAGACCGATACAAGTAGTATTCTGACAGTCTGGAATGTATTCCGGATGGATCAACACTTCTCAGCTCTCATAATTTTTTCCGGATTTAGCAATATCATTATGGAAGACAACACCTTTTCTGTTTATCAATTCCAGTGGCTGTCTCTCAATTGTTTACTGTAATTTATCTAATTGTTTATACTGGAGGTCAGTATCATGTGATATAGCACTTCAACATACACGAATTCCTTCCAATCTGACCAAAAATACAGCATCACTTTCCTAACCATCCTAAGCGGTAGCTTCGCTACCATTTTTTTTTCAAACGTTATTTTTCGTAATTCGTAATGAGACGTTTCAAAAATGGATGAATTTTCTTTTCAACAATGTTTCCCAAATAAAAATGCAGTGAATTAAATTTTTCACTGTTAAACATGTGGCTAAGCCGACTAAAAATTGGAAACTATGTTTTTCGCTATATACGGTCCGTCAAACGTAAAGGAATGCTAATATCACGGATTGTAGTTTTTTCATAAATACAATATTTTTCTTAACAAGGGAAATAAAGGATTCTGTTATTAAGAGTTATGGCATATTTTCGTTACTTTATGCCTTTAACTGTTTTACAGGTAGACGTCACATTTGAGATGGAAACAATAATTTAAACATTACGCTTGTTACTCCTCGTAGAACGCTTTTCAAGCAGTCCTTTATTTGGAGAACTTCATCCCTTTGGAATAATTTGCCCAGAACTGTGTTTCCCACCAAGTACAATTTGCAGCGATTCAAGAACAACGTGAATCGCTTTCTCCGCACACGTGTCGCTCCTGTAGCGCTTTAGGGACTTCTCTGTAGCACGTGTGCTAAACCCACAAAAAAAATCGGCATACGTGCAAAAATAGGTACAAAGAAATACTCAAATACTGTTCTTAAGTTTTCCCGTACATATTTTTTAATCTGTAACCCTCTTATCTTTTTCTTTACTGTAGCGTAATAAAAATAATGATTTTTTGTTGAATATATGTTTGAACTTCACGAATCTATATCACTGAATTTTGTCCAACATATCATAAATTATTTTCATAAAACATAAAACTACGTTCTCTCTCTCTCGCCCTTTGTCTCTATTTATCTATCTATCTATCTATCTATCTATCTATATCTATATATATATATATATATATATATATATATATATATATATATATATATATATACATATATATATATATATATATATATATATATATATATATATACATATATATATATATATATATATATATATATATATATATATATACATATATATATATATATATATATATATATATATATATATATATATATATATATATATATATATATATATATATATATATATATATGTATATATATATATATATATATATATATATATATATATATATATATATATATATATATTATATATATATATATATATATATATATATATATATATATATATATATATATATATATATATATATATATATATATATATATATATATATATATATATATATATATATATATTATATATATATATATATATATATATATATATATATATATATATATATATATATATATATATATATATATATATATATATATATATATATATATATATATATATATATATATATTATATATATATATATTATATATATATATATATATATATATATATATATATATAATATATATATATATATATATATATATATATATATATATATATATGTTTTGACGAATATTCTCAAGGATGTAAAATTTAGTAGTGGTTTTTCAAGTACCCTGTATTAGATGGATGAGATTCCATCGAAACGTCAGCGAAACCGTCATCGAGGGATATATACATATATATATATATATATATATATATATATATATATATATATATATATATATATATATATATATATATATATATATATGTGTGTGTGTGTATATATATATATATATATAATCCGGCAAAACATGAAATATTAGTTTACCTCTCCTCACATCTAGTTAAAATAAATATTCCCCAAATGTATAACAGTAAGAAAATACTTTACCACCTGCAAATTATAATGATCTACGTCATTAAAATGTTCAGAAAGGAAGGAAATGCTATTTTTAGTATCCATCCATTCCATTAATGAATTGTTGTGCGATAATCATCAGTAAACTACTTTGGTTGCCGTCTAGTGCTATTCTTAAATTTATTAAAATATTTTAATTAATTATATCCGTCTTTAAGTGCTTAGTACTGTTGTCTACCTGGTCCTATCAGTAGAAACTGAACAAATAATTTATTTTACTTTTTCTCTTTTTTCTTAATTGGGTATGTTAATACGTTGTTAATTTTAATCTATTTGTTTTTAAGAAATTTTTATGAAGGTTTTAATATCTATATGTGTTTTATTAATATTGATTACTTCTGTGGATTTTTATTATTTATTTAATATTTATCCCCTTACCGAATTATTTTTAGCTGTTTTGTAAATAAGAATTTTAATTATTTATTACAAAAAGCGATTTTTCACTTTACTCGTAAGTTGAGAATAAGAAAATCAAAAAACTTACTTTTTAATGCCCAATTGTCCGTTTTTCTTAGTCCTTCTATGTAGGTGTCGACATCCTTCTGGCAATCCATTGACACTTTATCTTTGAATTTTGGCCAAGTCGCCATCAAAATTTCAGTGTTATAGAAATCGAGCACCCTTTTTAAACTGGAAGGCACCACATTATCTGGATTTTCACTACTGTCACCAATTTTAACAGGAGGTAAAGAATACCTTGGTTCCACTGAAGTACCTTCACTATATTCAATTTCTTGAAGTTCATCTTGTAAAGTATCGGTGCTATTGGATAAAACACATCGCGCGAAACTTAAAATACAAAGAATAATCGGAAAATTCATTTTAATTTTTTAGATTTTCATTCAAAAAATCGTTAAAAAAAATTATTTGTTTCTCGAAGAATGGTTCATATAACCAACCTGCAAGAACCGAGTATTACATATAATTCCGCTATAACTTTCTCTCTCGTTTGCAAAGATAAGTAACCATTTCTTTGATATTGGCGCGCGTCCCCTTCTACCAGAGTCGATCATGTAACCTCCAGGAAGTTTTATAATCATATAATATTCTTATTATTTCGTAAAGCAAGTTATGTGTGGTTAACGCTAGTTAGCTAACATAATACTAATATAATAACTGAAGTTAACCAGAAAATTTAAACATTTAATAATCTGCTTAATCGGCAAAGCAATTTTTTCAAAATTTTTATTGAATAAGAAAATACTATAGGGTGGTTTAAACTTTGAGAGAATGATAACTCTATTGTACAGGGTGAGTCAACGATCGAGTAAATTCATTATCTCAAAAAATGTTAAATAGAATAGTTTTAGGGAATGTTAAGGTGCACAGTTTTTTAAAATTATTTTTGAGTATACCGGGTACTTCAAAAAAGTGTGGCCGATATAACATATGTTTTTTTAAATAGAACATCCTATTTTCTAATTTATTTTTAGATGCTGCTTAAAATTTTATAGCTTTTTTATTAATTGTGTTACATATCTAAACCTAGTGGTTTTTCTAATATTTCAATTTTTTTTAAAAAATACTAGTTTTCAGTTTTGTAAAAAATTGCCAGTACCGCCATTGTTTATGAAGGTGGAATTATCATAATTGGTACGAGCGTTCTATGGAGATGAAAAAAAAAGATATATGTAAAGAAATTTGAGTTAGATACTACAGGGTGTTCAAAATAAATTTATGCATTTCGACTATTTTAAATTGAAAAATCTCAAATATTTTTTAAACGGCACACCCTGTATATTATTATTTTTTCTGATAGATTTTACAAAACCCTCCAACTTTTATTAAGTATGTTATATACCTATTTCTAATAGATTTCGATTTATTTTGAATTTTTCAATTTTTACCCTTGTTTTTAATACACTTACGCTATTGTGAAAACATAAACAAATAGTTAATAATAATTTTAATATAGTTTAACTTATCTAATGATTATTTATTATGACGTAATAAATGTTCAAAAATATGCCCGTCTACTTGAATACCCATGTTTACTCGTTTTACTATCGTTTCCTTCACTTTCCTGCACGCATCCCATATCCTATTTTCCATATCTACTGGTGTTGTAGGGGGATTCACATAAACACGATCTTTAATGTAACCCCACAAAAAGAAGTCTAAAGGTGTTAAGTCACATGATCGAGGGGGCCACTGAATGAATCCATCCCTACCGATTCATTTTTGTGAGTAAGGATCGTTTAAAAATTCCCGAACTTCCCGATGGTAATGAGCAGCAGCTCCGTCTTGTTGAATCCACATTTGTTCCCTTTCAAAGTTATCAACTTCTTCAAGAAGCTGGGGTAATTCGTTTTGCAAGAAATTTAGATATTTGGGCCCGTTAAGCGATTCGCGGAAAAAATGTGGACCAATAATTCGAAAATTTAATATTCACACCATACATTAAGCGACCAATGGTTTTAGTTTTGAACTTCCCGGACCCAAAATGGATTAACTCTTGACTGATAATGCATGGTATGGCTGTTAACTGCTCTATTACTGCGAAAAGTAGCTACATCAGAAAACATTATTTTGGATAAAAAATTTGCATCGGCTTCTATTCCTCCATTCATAGTGGTACAAAAGTTTACTCATCATCATGGTCTTAAAGTTCTTGGTGTAGTTCCATATGAAAGGGATGATACTTATATTTTCTCGTGGTGCGATTAGCCGTAGATTGGGATGTGTCAGATAAGTCAGCTAGTTGACGGCTACTGACCTGGGGATTATCGTCAACAAGAAGTGAAATCTCCATTTCTTTTTCCTCACTGGTAGCATTCTGGTTTACTACTCGTATACTCAACGCTACCACTACCATCAAACCGTTCCATTAAGCACTGAAAAGATTTTCTAGATGGTATACGTCTATTAGGGTACTTCACTCCGTAAAGACAATTTTTTTCCCGCCTCGCCCAATATATAAACCATATCAATTACATCATTTTTAGGAAAATCCATAACTGTTACCTTTATATGTCACTTACTAAAACAAATTAAACTATTCTTACTTGCTTAATAGACATGTCAAAACTTGACAATGCCTACATTTTTGTTTTGTCTTGGCAACTATGATGTTATAGCGTAAGTGTATTAAAAACAAGGGTAAAAATTGAAAAATTAAAAATAAATCGAAAACTATTAGAAATAGGTATATGACATACTTAATAAAAGATAGAGGGTTTTGTAAAATCTATTAGAAAAAAGAATAATATACAGGGTGTGCCGTTTAAAAAATTTGAGATTTTTCAATTTAAAATAGTCGAAATGCATAAATTTATTTTGAACACCCTGTAGCATCTAACTAAAATTTCTTTACATATATCTTTTTTTATCTCTATAGAACGCTCGTACCAATTATGAGTATTCCACCTTCAGAAATAATGGCGCTACTCGCAATTTTTTACAAACCTGAAAACTAGTATTTTTAAAAAAAAATTGAAATATTAGAAAAACTACTAGGTTTAGGTATATAACATATATTGATAAAAAAAACTTATAAAAATTTTACGCAGAATTTAACAATAAATTAGAAAATATCCTATCCATTTAAAAAAAAACATGTTATATCGGTCACACTTTTTTGAAGTACCCTGTATATTCAAAAATAATTATAAACTGTGCACCTTAATATTCCCTAAAACTATTGTATTTAACATATTTTCGTTATTCCCGAAACAAATGAGAGAATGAACTTTACTCTTTCGTTGACTCACCCTCTACAACCTAATTATTGTCAAAAAGTAAAATTGGATGTAGAAAACACATTAAATCAAATGGAAACTATTTGAATATTGTGCCCCTATCAATAATGTCATCGGCTGTATCTCAATATAAAAAAGAAATATTAGGTATACCAGTTAATTTTGGGTTCCTACCTTTGATCGACTAACTAATCTTTTTTTTTATGGGCATTGCACTCCTGTTTTAGGGAAATCCCTATAGCGCTATAGAAATAACGCGTGTCCGAAAAAAGCAATTCACGTTGGTCTTGGATCGCTGTAAATTGTACTCGGTGGGAAACACAGTCCTGAGCAAATCATTCCCAAGGGATGATGTTCTCCATGTAAAAGACTGCTTGAAAACGGTTGTACGAGGAGTGACAAGTTGAATCTCATGCGTATGTGATGTATTAGAGCGACATGTATTCCTGGCATGCACCGCTCTGGGAAGAATTAAGCGGACTATATAGTAGAATAGACTCAAACCTCCAACAGTTCTTTGATGTTTCAAGTAATCAAGATTTCTGGTGAGTTCTGGGTCTTCAATCAAACGAACAGCTCTCTTCTGAAAAGAGCAGTTGGTCGAATTTCAGCTTTGTACAGTATTAACAGCTTTTTATAAGGAGTGTGAATTAATTTTGAGGGAATTGTAAGAGAGGGCGTAACTTGTATTATATCGCATCGGGTCATACTGTTGCTATATTCATGGTGAACCACCATCATTAGACTTTAATTTTTAGTATATGTTTATTTTATCAAAGTGTAAACAATTTTTTTTTTTTTGAGCATTGAATATGTCGAATTACGTGCCAACAAAACATCATTTGCGGGAAGCGTGACTTTTTTTGTTTAATTCGAAGAAAACCGCTGTTGAAAGTCATCAATTGCTGTCGGAAACCTATGGTGATTATATTCCATCGATAAAAACATGTGAGTACTGATTTCGACGCTTTAAAAGTGATGATTTCGAAACGGACGATAAAGCACGTCCAGGCCAGCCGAAAAACTTTAAAGATGAAGAATTGGAGACATTACTCGATGAAGACCCGTGCCAAATGGAAAAAGAACTTGCAGAAGCATTAGAAGTTGATCGTACAACCATTTCCAAACGATTACATGCACTGGGAATGATTCAAAAGCAAGAAAAATTGAGTGCCGTCCCAATTGATACCGAGAGATGTTAAAAGGCGACTTTTCCATCTGTGAACAACTGCTTCAACGGAAAGGTTTTTTGCATAGTATCGTAACTGGTAATGAAAAATGAATACGTTACGACAATCATGGGTGAAGCCTGCATATTGAGTAATGATTAGTGGCGGGCATAATCACATTATTGCAGTACTCGGTTTCGCAGGTTATGAATGATTTTGATAATCGGATTATATTATAATTCGAATTTCAAATCATCTCATCCCATATTACCTTTGATGTTGCGTGCGTCACTTCATTATAACACTTAAAATTGATCGGAATTGCCCGATTTTGGCGATTTTGCCGATTCGCCGAAGTGAAACTCGAAGTCGAGACATGCCGATTAATTTAATTAATTATTATTTTTATTTTTTAATTGTATGAATGAATTTAAACGAATGAATGAATCGTCGTTCCATGAGTGTTGATGTTGGGTGTTGACTGTTGAGTAATTAAAGTTAAAAGTAAATTTTATAAAGAAAATAAAATTGAGGCCTGGTTGTAAAAAACATTCGCTGGTGTGGAACTGGTTCAAAAAAATTAACTCTAAACAAGTTGCTTGCAAGATATGCGGTAAAATAATAAAATATTTTGGCGGAACAACAAATTTGAAGCAACATTTATTAGGAATACATCCCACTGTAAAACTAGAAATTTCTCCAAAATACACTGAAACAGAACAATCTATAAATGAAGCAAATGGAAAGACAACAGAAAAACCAGGTTGTTCCCCAGAAAATACACCAACTCCATCACCCGAATCCGAACCTATTACGCGTTACGATATTTGATTTTATCGCGATCCGAGAATCCGAGTGTTTTGTTGTCCACTTTTGTACTTTTGTTTTGTTTGCGATTTTACTGATTTTAAATTTTATAATGACGCGAATTCCGATTATATATAATTCGATTCTTAGGTTTTCATAGTCGGATGATGCCGATTATTTCAATAATCGGATTACCGATTATTTTTAATTCGAATTATCCCATCACTAGTAATGATGCTAGAGGAATGGAGTGCTACGACATAATTATGTTGCATTCAGCAACGTTAACTTTTCTGGAACAAACTGCCGCCTGGGTTTTTGTAGCGCTAAATTCTACCTGGTTGCTATCACTCCAATATAACGTTTCTTCCAGGTCTTTGTTAATTTGAACGACTTTCTACTTACGGCGGATATTTGCCTGAGTACTGTATGCTCGAGCGTTAAAAGCGAATGAAGTAATAAGCATACTGTATTCTACAAAGCTGCAGATTGGATTCCTGGTTTTCTTCAGCAGATTGTCAATGTAAATCAGAAAGAGAGTAGAAGACAGTATGAAGCTTTGGGGCACACCGGAGTGAAAGGTATCCGTCGACTGCCACTCGAAAAAGAACGCTCTCTGAGGAAACGGGAGATTCATAAACAAAACCTTTCAGACATACGATAAGAGCGTAACTTAGTCCACAATCTCTCATGCCAAACATTCTTAAAGAACAAAAATAGACCAAACGGTCGAATGCCTACTCAAATTGGATTTTGTCCACCCCCTAGTCAATGTCATCTTTTGACTTGATTCTACTGCGAACATAACCTCCAAAATTAGTTGTAGATGTGATGTCTTTTTACATTTCAACTTTAAAAAAATGCAGCTGCGGAGAAAGAAATACTTTTTCCGCCTTTAGGCAGTACGGATAAAAAGTGATTGCAGCCGTTTTAAGCGGGAAATATTAAACTTCAGAATGACAGTAAACCAAGAAGGGTGACGAGAATCTCGAGTAAATTTTTGGCAAGAATCCTTGCCAAACTCAACTGGAAATTGCACCTCCACACAGAATAACCAAGCGAGATATTTCTTATCGTATACAGAAGAAGCAGAATAATAATACAACAATAAAAAGTAGATATTGTATGACAAAGAAAAAAAAACAATGGCACCGCAAAACTGAACAATCATGTCAAGAAGGTGTTGCTACGCGCTTGGCGGAATTAGAGAAGCATGATCTACAAATCGGGCCAGATCGTCCCTTCTGAGCTCTATCAACAACAGCTGAGCCATGTGAGTGATGCACTTAAAAACAAAAGGCCATTTACTGATAGTCCCACATAGCCAAAAAGGCCCCATAAGCCGTCTCGGTTTTGGGCTAGGAAATTCTCACTCATGCGACGTATTCTTAACACTTGACCACGTTTGGATTAGCACCAAGTCGTATAACACCACCTGGCTGATTCTCAGATTCTCCAGAAAAGCATCTCATCCAAATAACTATCACCTTTTCGATCTGAAATATGACAATTGCCTGAGATATGAAAAAAATGTGTAGAAAGCCAAAGAAATTACTTTAATGATTGCATTTGTATTAATTTTTATATAAGTAGTGGTCAAAATTGGTCTATAAAGGTATAGAATGAATTTGTACAATTTACATATTCTTTTGTATGATAAGTACCTGACCTTGACAAGAAAAAATATTTTTATGTGTAAAATTTATTTTATTTTTCAACATAGTCTCCTTCTAGCTCCATACACTTAGTCCAACATTTTTCTATCTTTTGTATCCCATCAAAAAAATACTATTTCTCCAACATTCAAAATAGGCATTTGTTTCAGCAATCACCTCATCATTTGAGCCAAATTTTTTTCCACCGAGTCATTTTTAGTATTCCGTACGGAACACTTATAAGATCACTTCGATGTCTGTCCATCTGTCTGTTTGTCTGTTCGTCTGTCACACTCGATTTCCTCCGAAAATCTTTGACATAGAAAGTTGAAATTTGGCACTAATATAGGAATTGATGGCCCCATAAGAACCGTGTAATTTTGAAAGTTAAATGTTGATTTAAGGGGTTAGTTTTTTGGGAAAGGGTGAAATCGGAATTACAAAAAAAAATTACCAGGTCATCGAGTGGGGTGTCAAATAAAAGCTTATAAAAACACGAGTTCAAAAATATATATAATGTAATACTTGCGCACACGTTTCTTTGTATTATTTTTAAAGAATCCGCTGTCCCCCTCTTACCTCGAAAAGTACTGATCAAAAAATTTTGAAAAAATTCTGGAGTATTCTTCATAGGGTGTAGATTGAAGAAAATTATCACGAGTGCATAACCTTTGCTATTTTATCTGATATGTAACAAGAAAAATCAAGTTCATCAGTTCTCAAAAAAGATCGGAAACAAACTTTGTTGGAAACTCATTTGGAGTGTGTTTTGTGAAGTCATTGATCATTTTATACCGCCGTAACAATTTTTTTTTAAAATCAATCAACGTATGGAACACTAATTGCTCAAGTACGACTTGCACTTGGCTGGTTATTTCATATTCGAAAGTAGAAAATAATCGCTAAATCTGGCGAATATGGTGGATGCGGAAACATTTCGTATCCTAACTCAGGAAATTTTGCCAAGGCGATGACATAAGTGTGCAAGCGTGTATGGTCTAGATGCAGGAGAATATTTTTCTTCGCCAAATGCAGACGTTTTTCTTTCACAGCATGGTTAAAACGATCCAGTAAGTTGACACAATACTCTCCATTAATCGTTTTGCCTTTTTCAAGGTAATCGAAGTGGATTATACCGCCTGCATCCCAAAACACTGTGGCCATGACTTTGTCGGCCGATAAAGTCGCCTTGGCCTTCTTTAGCGCCGGTTCGCCACAGAAAACCCACTGTTTGGACTATTCCTTGGTCACTGATGTGCTGTGATGAATCCATGTTTCGTCAACAGTTATGAATCAACGCCAAAAATCATTCCGATTGCGCTTTAACATTGCCTTTTGAAGTTGACACACGAGTGTGTTTATTGTCAATGGTGAGCAACCGCGGTACCCATCTTACGGAAAGCTTCCTCATATCCAAATGATTTGCTAAAATATTCTACACCCGATTTGGTGATCTGGACATTCTTCACCAAAAATGCTTGTACGGCCGCGTTTGAATTCAGCTGTCCAATATTTCATGGTCGATAACGAAGGTGCCGAGTCCTCAAAATCTTCGCTGAATTCCGTTTTTATCTCATCATTCGTTTTCTTTTCAAAAAGAAATATTTTTCCACCGCTCAAAACTTCAATTTTTTCCATTGTTGTAAAATCACAAAAGTTGTTCTATTTAAATGGCTGCCACTCACAAACTAAATCACGCAGCGACTTTAAAATTTGACAGCATTCTTGTGAAAGGTTATGTTTACGAAAAATATAATTTTTTAAATAGTAGTAGCTCCATCTCTGGCCGTGGCTAGGTACTTATCATACAACCCTCGTAATTACATTGAAAGTATTATTTGAAAAATGCTTTACATGCGGTCATATTTACCAGTCATTTTTTTGAAAAATCTATCGTGTAGACACAGTTTCTTTTACAATTTGATTGTAAGTAGTACACCGTTCAACTGTGAAAATATCTTTGACTTGACAATAGGGTTTTTAAAATAATTTTGGTTTACTAAAAACGAACAGTAATGATGATTTCTCTTTTACAAATTATAGCAGTTCATAAAAATCGCCAGTAATTCTAAGAATACCTAAAAAATTGTAACAAGAAGTTTATTTTATAGACAAAATTGCAGAACATTGATAATATCTTTGTTCAGACCAGATGTAAACACATAATCGACGCAACAAAGGAGGCACACGATCAAAGAATCAAAAACAAACTTCTTGGCTGGTCCACCAATTCCAGATTTTTTTGGTCGGTCATAAACGTGATTAGTCAAAATTTCATTATATCCACTTACACGGCCAGATAATACTATTGCCATAATTCCTTTTGAAAAAGCTGACTTGTTAGCTGAATTTCTTGTTTTACACTCTACTTTCGTCTTCCAGGGTTATATAGGATGTCTGATATGTTCTTTAGATAGCGTGTCATCAAACGTCTAAAGGTGGATTCACACCCACAGTCATGTTAAGATCAAATGACAGTCTAATCACCGTCCAGTCAGAGGTTACCCGTTCACACAGTACGGTCAGTCACAGTCAGTCAGTGTCTGTCTACACTCGGCGACAATATGTCATTCCATCTTTCGTGCCGCAATATGCCTAAAAAAAAACATAGCTGATCAAAATCGCGTTACTTTTACAGGAGGAAGAACTAAGGTCTCGATCCCAAAGACGAGAATGGGTTCACAATATATTTTTATCGAGAGAAGAAGGGGAGTACGCGAAACTGTACCCGTACCTGGTGGACGATGAAACGAAGTTCGTACAATATTTTCGTATGTCGCATTGCGATTTTATGAATTTGTTGAACCTCATAAAAGAAGGAATTACGAAGAAGGACACTCACTACAGAAAAGCAGTAATTGCTGACGAAAAACTTGCCGTATATTTGAGGTAAGTACCAACCCTTGAAAAACACTTTAATTTCCTTCTTAATTTTTGTTTAAATTTTAATTTTCAAACTGAAAAGACATTGTGGGGTGTAGCACACCCCGAAATGTTTTTTGCCCTAAGGTCATTATTTTTATTATAACTGTATTTTTTGAAGTTGGTTACATGAGTGTTTGGGAAGAGGACAAAACAAAAATAATCATAATAACAGATTAATTATATTTTTACATATTGAAATACATAGTAGAAAATGTAAGTAGATTTCATGAAATGCTTTCTGGCGAAAAAGTTTCCAAGTAGGAACTCGCAGAAGTGTGTTGAGAGGTTTCTGGAGAATATGGGGATGGCACATTGAGTGGTGTATAGGTTGTCCCAGAATATTGACTACGTTGGGGCGCAGAAAAAGAGTGTGTCGTTTGGTTAGCTGGACCTTGCGGGTTCAGTTCAATTCAATCCAGTTCGCAGATTACAGCAAAAACTCTCTGTTTAACCAAAATCTTATTAGCTGGGCTGAATTTCTTTACTGTAGCTCTCATAGTATCAACAAAGAGATCTATTTCATCTTTTTCTTGCTCCTCTTTTCCCTCTGTTTTTGATCCACCTCCAAAATATGTTTCATTAGTACACCACTAGCGGTTTCTGCAATTTGGATCCTTCGTTTTGAAAAGTATGTCTTCCGCATTGAGTTCACGGTAGGGTGAGGGAGTGGGGTTTCAGCTTCCGATTCCTGAATTCCTGCGACCATGCTGACATCGTCCTCTTCTTCTAAAGCAAGACCCTCGTTTTCTGTTGCCACGGATGTATATCTTTTTTGTCCTCCATGTGAGGAATCAGGAATAAAAGGTTGTCAAAATATTTCCACTTTGAGGGAGACCCAGCTGACTGACCAGTCGTCGTTTTCTGTTGACGAACATATTTTCGGAACTGGTTTCGCAAGGACTCCCATCTTGTCTTGCATCTATTAGGATCTGAAAAGTAGAAACAAAAATAATAACAATAAATCAAATGGAAAGCATATTCATAGTCATTAATTATTGGTTTTAATATTATAGATATCTCGGCGTTTGTTATATTATTATTGGTAATGCGTTATTTCATTTTTGTTGCAGGTTTCTCGCAACTGGTGATTCTTTTGTAACGCTCTCATTTAATTACCGACTTGGACACTTAACTGTGCACTCCATAGTTCACGAAGTATGTCAGGCCTTAGTAAAATACTGCTTGCGGGTTTTCATACCAACGCCTTGTCCAGAAGAGTGGAATAAAATCGCACCAGACTTCGAGACAAAATGGAATTTTCCTAATTGCATTGGAGCAATTGATGAAAAACATTGCGAGATATTTGCACCTCGTAATAGTGGCTCTAACTATTTCAACTATAAAAAAACTTTTTCAGTTGTACTAATTGCTCTAATTGATGCTAACTACAAGTTTATAGCGGTAGATGTTGGATTCTATGGTAAGAACAGTGATGGTGGAAATTTTTTCCAGTTCTAGATTAGGCAGAACACTAGAAGAAGGGTCACTCCACATTCCCAGTATAAAGCAATTACCGAATACAAATATATCTGCTCCTCATGTAATTTTGGGTGATCAACCTTTTCCACTCAAAACATACATGCTAAGACCATATCCCGCAAATCAAGCTCAAGAAGATCCTAGAAAACGAATTTTCAATTATCGTTACTGCCGACCAAGAAGAACAGTGAAAAATGCTTTTGGGTTGCTAGCCCAAAGATTCAGATTGTACTGCCGAAAAATAAACTCACAACCTGGCTACGAGGAGAATTTAATCTTGGCGACTTGTATACTGCATAACTACATTTTAAGTCGAGCAAACTCTCATTACATTCAAAATCAGAATGCAGGAGAAGAGAGAGATTGTGTATTAAAAAGTTTGCCTCGACTTGGGTCGAACGCGCAGATATCTGCTTTTGATAATAGAGAAAAGTTTACGACCTATTTCAGTTCGGAAGAGGATTCCGTGCCTTGGCAGAATGTTCAATAAATAATAATGGAAAAGATAGTAATAATTAGTAATATTAGTTATAATTCAAATTCTTAGTATGAACTAAATAAAATTATGAACTTACCTTGTTTAAGTATTTTCCCAATCTCCTCCCATTGTTTCAATTTCCTCGGCGTGTCCGAGTAAAACGGATTTCAAAAATCATAAAGAATTTTCTTTTCCCGCACGCATTCTATTAATTTTTCATCATCCATCGTGGAGCTGAAAGTGCTCAACATTCGGAACACCTGGCGTTTGTTGACTTGATGGAGAGTGATTCGATCATGACTTGACCGACACGATACCGCGCCCGTGAGTGGGGATACACTCATTAGAAAATCATGGAAGCAATCTTGACTGTATTATCTCTTACCGTGATCTGATCTAAGCGTGCCTGTGGGTGTGAATCCACCTTAAGGAAGGCAAGATGAAGCTCCCAAGATCAAAAAATTCCGGAGGTAAAATAGCCCCGCATTCGGATCTATGTATGTGGGCTGGTTGGGGGGCGTCAACATTAAACTAGATTTTTGCATTATACGAGATTTAAATTCGAACATAAATTCAATGAACCAACAGCTCCAATCAAATAAGCCCCATGTACTCGCTCTCTGGGAAACTAAGGTCAGTTTATCGCCCAGCACCGTTAACTTTCTCTATCCTGAGTACGACTTTTAGTCTCGGATAAAGCGTAATTTGGAAATCTGCCTTTTTGTCAGAAGCGACCTCTCTTGTAAACGAAAGGAGGCTCTGAAATCACGAAACGGTTAAAAATAACGACTCAACACACCACAAGGTTTATCTGCTGCCTCTATCGATCATCAAGTGATATTAACTTTATTTTGCTTCTTTTCTAGACACCATCGATCGTTTGCAGATTAATTATCCAAGGGTCAAAATTGCCATCCTTGGCGACTTTAATGTTCACAATATCAACTGGCTTAAGTATTCAAACACAACTGATGAACGGTAAGCCTAATTATTCGCATTCAGTTGTGGCTTTATTCAACTTATCAATGAACAAGACATATATGTTCCTAAGATAACACCCAGGAAATTGAATAATGATTAGTCGTGGGCATAATCGCATTATTTCAATAATCGGTTTCTCAGGTTATGAATGATTTTGATAATCGGATTATATTATAATTCGAATTTCAAATCATCTCATCCCATACTACCTTCATTATAAAACTTAAAATTCATCGGAATTGCCCGATTTTGGCGATTTTGCCGATTCGCCGAAGCGAAACTCGAACTCGAGGCATGCCGATTAATTTAATTATTTATTATTTTTATTTTTTAATAGTATGAATGAGTATAAATGAATGAATGAATCGTCGTTCCATGAGTGTTGGTGTTGGGTGTTGACTGTTAGTCGAGTGTTGAGTAATTAAAGTTAAAAGTAAATCCAAGGGTCAAAATTGCCATCCTTGGCGACTTTAATGTTCACAATATCAACTGGCTTAAGTATTCAAACACGACTGATGAACGAGGTAGTGAAGCCTAACTATTCGCGATCAGTTGTGGCTTTATTCAACTTATCAATGAACCAACACGGATTCCTGATCGTGACGAAGGGTGTGCCAGTCTTCTTAACCTTTTTCTAACCACAAATCCAGAGATTTACACCGTCACCGTAAATCCACCGTTAGATTCTTCTGACATCGAGTATTCTACCGATCAGTGACTGAGAAGCGCCTCAACCCGGCAAAATTTGGCACTACAAATCTGCTAAATGGGAAGAATTTATGGAATATTTTCGAACTTTTCCTTGGTTAGAAGGTTGTTTTAGATCCGACGAGCCATCTGGTTGCACTAAGGAGGTTTCTGATGTCGTTTTGACTGGCATGTCAGCTTACATCCCTTTTTCGAAGAAATGTCCTTTCAACAGCAAGCCTTGGTTTGATCGAAAATGAAAAGAAGTTGTTGCTTCTAAACACCTTGCTTCATAAATCGTAACACCTTCCTTCGTATTCGGAACGGATGCAAAGTTATCGAGAAAACCAAGGAGGCACACAATCAAAGAATTAAAAACAAAGTTCTCTTTGCCCCAATAATTTTCGGTCCTTTTGATTGGTCAAAATTTCACTAAATCCACTATACCACCACTTACACGGCAAGATAGTACGATTGCAACAACACCTGTTGAGAAAGCCAACTTGTTAGCCAAACTCCTTTCTTCATATTCGACTCTAGATTTCCAAGGAAAAACACCACCTACTTTTCCCTGTGTGCAGCCAAGCATGCCCGATATTGTCTATAGACAGGATGTCATGAAACGTATTTTATTGAAGTTAGACACCAAAAAAGCTCCTGGAGCTGATGGAATACCTGCTCAAAAACTGCTCTTATTCAACAGAAAGGAATTATTTCCTTCATGCTAGAAATGAGCTGCAGTTCAACCAATACCCAAAAAAGACAAGAACAACTTGCCAAGCAACTACGGATCAGTCATACTGCTTTCAATAATATCGAAATTTATGGAAAAGGCTATCAATGAGCACTTGATATATCCAAGGCATTTGACCGTGTTTGGTATAGCGGATTCTTAGCTAAGCTACGCTCCTATGGTATGTCTAAAAAGTTTTGTTTATGGCTCTAGTGCTTACTCAGAAAGCGTTCTTTACGAGAGGTAATTGACGAATTTCTTTCTAGAACCTTTACTGTCAACGCCGGTGTGCCCCAGGGCTCCGTACTGTCTCCTACTTTGTTTCTCTTTCACATTAATAATCTGCTAAAAAGAACCAGGAATCCAATATTTTTTGCAGATGACAGTATGCCCATTTCTTCATTTATTTTAAACGCTCGATCATAAGCTGCTCATGCCAATATCTGAAGTCGTTCAACTTAACAGGGACCTGGAAGATATGTCGTCTCGGGGTGACAGTAAGTAAGTAGAATTTAACGCTACAAAAACCAAAGCGGCAGCTTTTTCTAAAACAGTTTACGTTGCGGAACCCGACCTAGTTATGTCGGGACAATCGATTCCTTTAGCATTGTCACTTAATTTGCTGGGCGTTAGCTTGGGAGCGAATATGTCTTGGTATGAACATATTGCATGTATAGCAAGGTGGGCTTCTCAAAAGCTGAGAATATTATGTCGGAATAGAAAATGTGCAGCAACAACTTACTGATTTAATATTGTGCATATCCCACCATTTACCATTACAAAAATGGAAATAGTATCCACATAATATTATATATAACTCATATAAGTAAAATGTTTTTGTTGAGGAAGAAATTTTTCAACTTAACTATTCAGTAGAAATACTTCTTTTGACATATATGGAGCGGGCCTGACGTTACTATCCAAGAATCCTTAATTATACTATTTCAGATAACAAAAAGACCGGTAGTATTATAGTATAGTTACAATAGATGTTCAATTTAGCTAGAAAAATAAATGTCAGTACTTTCCGGATTCACAGGAAATGTGACATCCATTTTATATTAAATTTAATATTTAATCCCCTGAAATCGAAAGTGACTGTCAATTCTTTTTGTATTTAAAATGAGCCCCTCTGTAAAGTATACTACAATACTAAGTTGTATTTTGCTATCTAAGGATGTTGAATAATGGAACCGTGGATAGTATATTATCACGGATTCAGTACCAACCTGCGTGGAATTACGTATGTTCTTTATATTTCAAGTTTTAAAGAATTTTGTTATATAAACTATTCACTCAAATGGGGGCTACTCAACAGGAAATAAAAATCCCTAATTATTTCTTCAAATCTTCATAACGACAATATAAAAAATTGGTAAATTTATTACGAAATATAGGCAACCTCCCTTGTAACCTCCTTCCAATAAGCTTAAAACACTAAATATATGAAGCCACTTTTCCAACCTCTCTCTTCACCTTGTATAAAATTTGGTTGTAGTCTCAACAAAAGAAAAACAGAAAAAATACCCTTATATATATATATATATATATATATATATATATATATATATATATATATATATATATATATGTATATATATATATATATGTATATATATATATATATATATATATATATATATATATATATATATATATATATATATATATATATATATATATACATATATGTATTATATACTATTAAAAACATACAACATATCGATAACCACTCCTTTAAGCCCTTCGCCTGAAGCGATATTCCTCAAAAACTATAGGTTTCATCCATACTGTAAGTATTTTATTAGCATTTAGTCTGAAAGTTATCGTGCCAGGACGAGGGACTGACAAGCTGACAGTCAGAAACACAATTCTTGTTTATATAGACTTAGCGAATTAGCTCGGGGATCCCCTAAAGTCGAGTTAGGAGTTGTAGGACACAAGGGTATTCCCCAAAAGATATCAGGAACATTCTGCAATAACTACTTATCATACAATCAAGGGATTCCCCGTAAGAACAGAAACGAAAAGGGTTGCCAACTTGGAAATGTAAAATCGGCAAAAAAATCAGGAGAATTTCCTTGCATTCTCAGAAATCGTGGAAAAATCGTTAAATTTTGGTATTTCGGTAGGACAGATCCCATATCGGTAAAAATACCGAAAAATCGGTAAGTTCGAGACCACTGCTTTTCGAAAACTTTCTTATAAACAACTTAACACTTTTTTAGGTTATGGTTAAGATTGACAACAATGAAATAGGGATGGCGATTCTTTAAAAAAAAGATCGATTCGAATCGAAACCTGAAGAATCGATTCACAAAAAAATCGAGACCCAAAAGATCGATTTCTCAAAAATCGATCATTTTAGAAATTCTTTACGGAAACATGGACAATCCTAAAATCTAACTTCTATCGTTTTTATTTTAACTGTATTTACTCAGCTATAGTTAAAAAAAATTAACTATTAATAAGTATGAAAAAAATGAAACATCGTTTTTATGATATTTTTTTATTTATGGAAAGAATAAAGAATGTAAACTGCTATCAATCATATATAATTTACAATTCTCAGTATTTAATATCTAAGCTTTTGAGGAATAAAAGTATGCTTAATCTACTAGGATTTAACCGATTTCGTTCTTCATTTGCAATGTTCCCAGCGACCGAAAAAAAGACGCTCACAAGGAACAGATGATCCCACAATACACATGTATTTAATGGCTGTTGAGCGAATGGAATAGTACATACAGGTATTTTGTTCCTTCCAGAAAGATATTGAGTCACACTTCAAGCGCATAACTGCCTGGGATAAATAGTGCTTAAATTCTTCGTTTAAACCATGACCTTCCTGTACATATGAATTATTTGCATAGTTTTGTTTTTTAACCAGTAAGTTATGGGACTCCCAAATGCCTTTTTCTTTGCTACTTATTCCTGCTTCTTCCTCATCCACATTTTCGTTTTGAATTAATTGTTGTGCCTTTATACTTAAAATTAATGAATTACTCTATCTATTGCTGTGGCACAGGCTGATTTGTCAGAAAAGTGAATTTTTTTAAATCTAGAATCCAAAATTGTTATTGCTGCTAACAAATAGACTTGCTCTACAGTTCCAAATCTCTTTTTTAATTCTTCAATAATTAAAATCTTTGTTTTAGCACCGAGTTCCGTTTGAGTTTTCATTTTGTTATATGTTTCTGTAAGACAAGATACGATGGGTATGATCTTGCTGGCTGCCACATATTCTGCTTCTGATATTTCTTTAGTTGTAGTTTCTAACGGTTTCAAAATATTTATGAGATCTATTATACTATCTAACTGCCCTGTAGTTAGCATTGCCGGTGCTTTTGAATGTTGAAGTAATATTGGCGCTTAGCTTCCTCAAGTCCATTCTTGTCGTCAAGTGGTTTTGATGCCACTAAATTCAATGTATGCGCGAAGCATGGCAAATGTTTGTTTTTGCCGTAAACATTTACGACAGCTTTAACCATATTCGCGCATTATCAGTACGAAAAGCTACTACTTTATCGGTTGTAATGTCCCATTTTTTTGCCATGGTAATGATTACATCACTTAAATAGTCAGCGTTGTAAGGTTCTGTTAGAGCAGACACGCCAAAATTTGTGCTCATTAATTTACCTTCATGTATGTAGTGACCTGTCAATCCCATGTAGCTGTGGCTATTATATGTGTCGGTCCAAACATCTGCATTTAGACATATTGCATCTATCTCTTGTATCTTTTGTCGAAGTTGTGTTGAAAGGACGTCATATTTATCGTCAATCATATGTGTGATGGTTTTTCAAGCGAAAATTTTATATAAAGGTGCCACTATTTTCTTCAAGTAATTGAGTCCTTCCTTCTCAACAGTATTCATAGGCATAACATCTTTTGCTACCATGAAGATGACTGCATTATTTATTTGGCCTCGTTCAACGCCATTATCTGAAAAATATATTATATGATATTATTATATCAGCACGTCCTGCATCTTAATTTATGTTCATGAACAAGAGATTTTACTTAAATACACTTACTTCCGAATGCAGTTATATTTGTTATACAAGAAGTTAATGTTTGCTGTTTTGTTTTAGATTATGTAACTATCGACTTAGAAACACTAGATGACACACTTTCAGTATCCGAAATAATTTGGGACATCATAATCATCGCTTATAGTTGTCTAATCATCGGTAGTCTAAAAAAAAGAACTATGTTATAATAATACTACATTATCATCCCTTTTTTTTTACTCTGCACACAACATGAAACATTAAACCATTGATATGATAGGATTAGGAACATAGATAACACTGAGTTGTTTATTCCCAACACCAATACCACCATTTCTTGCATTACCACCACCACAATCACTCTTCTTTTTTTAACTTACAGTCTTGATAGTTGGATGTCTTCACAGCAAACGGTTTCGCAAATTTGTAGTGTTCCCTTTGGTTTTCACTTCCAGGTGACAATATTTGCATTTTGCACTTGACTCTTTTTTTATGAAGTGATTCCAGGTATCGCTTTTACTCGCCTTGCTATAAGTATTTACATATTTTTATCATGATACTGATAAAATAAAAAAAAAAAAACGTCCTTATTTTCATACACAAAATTAAATAAAATACAGTCGACACTGTTTATAGTGAAAGTCTATATAGTGAAAAACTCTTTATAGTGCAATTTTTTCAAGACCTAGAATATTTTAATGAAATTTCATGTAAAAAGCCCTGCATATAGTGAATCTGTAAAATAGTAACACTCTATATAATAAAACTTATACCGGATTTTTATGTATAAATTTGTATGCATTTATTGAGATCTTGGCCATTTCGGGTTTCCCATTTTTATCTAACATTAGCACGAATTCCATTTTTATGGCGCATTCTTTTGAAAAGGTTCTTAACGCGTTGATAACGCCTAATGGTTGGCAATAAATCAGGTAGATTTCTGTGAGAAACCCGGGGAATAACCCATTTTATAGAAACCCGGAGAAAAACCCATTTTATAGTCGAGGCCTAGTAATTCGCAAATTCAGGTTCAGTTTCTTTTTGTTTAAGAATCAAGTAAGATGTTCAAGCGAGTGTGTTTAAGTTTAGCTGAGAAAATTAAAGTTTTGGAGGAAGTTGATAAAGGCTGCAAAAAAATTGATGTTGCTGCAAAATTTTGGTGTTTCTCCAAGTTGCGTCTCTCTGATAATAAAAAGTCGCGACAGTATCATCAAGAAACCTAGTGTTCCAAGCAGTCGAAAACGAGTACGGGTGAGTACTTATGAGGATGTAAATGAAGCAGTTTTACGATGGTTTCAAGTGGCCGGTACGCATCAAAACGTACCAATATCGGGAAATTTAATAAAGCAAAAGGCCCTACAATTTGCTAATGAATTTAACTATGTTAATTTTCAAGCTAGTGAAGGGTGGTTGAGTGCCTGGAAGATTCGCAATTCAATTGTTTTCAAGACGGTGTCTGGCGAGAGTGCAGGCGTTAGTCAGGAGGACTGTGACATTTGGACTGAAACTGTTTTAAAAAGTGCATTAAAAACGTACGAGCCAAAAAACGTTTTCAATTGTGATGAAACCGGTTTGTTTTTTAAGTGTTTGCCAAATAAAACTTTTGCTTTTAAAATGTTTTGGTGTTAAAACAAGTAAAGAAAGGGTGACACTTATGGTTGGAGCAAACATGGATGGCTCAGAAAAACTGAAATTACTGCTCATAGGTAAAAGCAAAAATCCCCGTTGTTTAAAAGGAGTTAAATCTCTGGAGTTAAATTACGCCAATAATAAAAAGGCATGGATGACTTCTGAGATTTTCGAAAGATGGATCAAAGAACTGGACACGAAAATGAAAAGCCAAAAGCGAAAGATTGTGATGTTTATAGACAATTGTCCTGCACATCCAGTTACTGTAAGTAAAAAATTAAGGAATATTGAATTGATCTTTTTTCTACCAAACATGACCTCCAAATTGCAACCTATGGATCAGAGTATTATAAAAAAAACCACATCATTACCAAAACAGAATTGTTCACAAAATTGTTAATGCGATTGATAACAACCTTCCAGTCCAAAATTGATTACCCTTAAAGAGTGTATAACCGAAGTCGCTAAAGTATGGAGTGAAAATGTTTCTCAGAAAACTATCAAAAACTGCTTTTCTAACGCAGGTTTTACTGAAAAAATTGACGAATGGGAAGAAGAAGACGAAATGGATCTCGCTACCTTAAAAAGGCAATGGGATATTCTACAAAAAACTGCTACCGTCGACGCAGATTTTTAACTTGAAGATTTCTTAGAAATCGACAATGATGTTGGCACGACAGATCTCCCAACTGACCAAGACATAATTGACGATATAAAAAGTATAGAAGATCATGAAGAAGAAACTGAAACCGGGGAATGTCCTGCTAAATTTAGTGAAAATGAAATAAGAAATGTATTTGACATTGTGCGAACTACTCTCAGGGGCCAGGAAAGTGTACCTGATCAAATCTTTATGCATTTGAATAAATGCGAGAATTTTGTTGAGCAACAATTATTTTTCAAAAGTAATGTTCAAAAGAAAATAACTGATTATTTTTCCTAGTACGTATGTACGTAGTATGTACATATGTATTAACAGATTTTGTATTATTCTTTTTATTTCGTATGTAGTACATACATACATAAAGTCCGTACGTTATATCTTTACACGTGCGTCATAGTTTTCAGGCAATATCCCAGACGACTATTATATTTTTTGTCTCTTTTTACCAATACCTACGATTTATTGGTGAAAAGAGACAAATAATATAATAGTCGTCTGTTATATGGCCTGAAAACTATGACGCACGGGTAAAGATATAACGTACGGACTGTATATATGTATTTAGCCCTGTACATGCTATGTACTATTTAAACTTTCAAATGTTTAATAAAATCTTTTCTAATAATTCAATTTTGCAATTTTTTTGTTGCTTGTACCTTATAAAATACAAGTAAATGATTACCAATATATAAAATACATACATAGCAATATATACGGATTTTTTCTTTATATAGTGAAAAACTTTCTATAGTGAAATTTCGGTCAACATTTTGGTCTTTCACTATATAGAGTGTCGACTGTATATATATATATATATATATATATATATATATATATATATATATATATATATATATATATATATATAATATACATACCTTCAATAGTTATATATAACTTACTATGCACTATATTTTGATTTCATCTCATCACTAAATTTTTATTGATTAGGTGCGAAACAGAAATCGAATCGAATTTCGATTTTAGGTAGTCTGAGATTGATTCACAGGATCGATACACTGCTCAAGATCGATTCAAAAATCGATTTTTTTTACCCTAAAAAATCGATTCTTTGATTAATCGATTTCAAGTCACCATTCCTACACTGAAAAATAAGAACGTCGAATAGACGCATATTACGATATGTACGCAATACCCATCTAACCCCGTACCCCAATCCTTTCACCCCTTATATTTTTTACTAAAAATAACTATGTAGTATTTTTTATTCAATATTCCAACTAAGAGGTAAGAAATACTGTCATATTGCTATTGAAACTATACAACATTGAACGACGCCTACCCCATTTTACCCTTTTCCCTAGTTAGCATGAAAAAAAAAATGAAGTAATGTGATGTTTAGATTTCTCGACTCTAAGAACTTTGAAAAAGAACTTCAACACGATAAATATGAAGCCACCCTTCTAACGTCCTTTCCCACCCTTTTAACTCACCATATGTTTCACTATAACTCACTAAAATTTGATCATAACATCAACTAAAAGGCCTGGAAATATTGTTGAAAGTATACCAGATTTAACGACCCCCCCGTCCAATATTAAAACAGAAAGCAATTAACACAACCTAATTTTTGACATATAACCTGACATATTCAACTTCTCTAATGTACTCCTCTACCTTTTTAACCCTTTTATGTTTTACTACAAATATATAGTCAGTCCAAAAAGTCTCCTTACACCACCTACTTTCTGTACTATTTTTCTGTTATGTTTGACTAATTAATTTGAACTATGAGAAAACATGTTTAAATTAATATTTGAAACGGAACATTTTATTTAGAAATTACATCATTGTTATAAAAATGTAAACAAAATTAATATCAAAAAAGTCTTCATACACTCAAGAACTGCATTGACAAAAACACATTATAATCAGCCGCATTTTATCAAGCTGTCTATTGCTCACTAAACTGAAAAATGAATAGTTTTCGGCCATACTTTATGACCTGTCACTTGTTGCTAGTAATTTTGCAATGGATTTTCAAAGTAGTATTAAAAATGAGCGAAATTGTGAAATTCCATTTCAAGTTCGGAAGATCATATTGATTTGTGGAAAGATGGAAAATAGTACAGAAATATAGGAAAAATTGTTAAAAAGTCGCATGCTACCATTCAGTACATTGTAAACCATTATAAATCAAAGGGTTCCTATAAAATTCGACCACGCTTCGGTCGTCCCAAGAAACTGACTCCACGTGAAGAGGCCAGTATTGTTAGACAAATAATTATAGATCCCAAGAAAAGTGCACCAAAATTAGAAGTACGAGAATTATTTTCGAAAAATGTTTGTTCACAAACGGTAAGAAATTGTTTACACAGGGCAGGCTATAAGAGGTGTGCAGCCAGGAAGAAGCCGTTAATTTTGGAAGCTAATCGCAAAAAGAGGTTAGCTTTTGCTAGGGAATATATTACTAAACCTCCTGAATTTTCGAAATCCGTAATCCTCAGTGATGAAACTAAAATTAACCTTTTTAGGTCTGAGAGCAGAACTAAAATTTAGAGAAAGAACACCGCATTCGATATTAAAAACATTTGTTCCACGGTAAGACAAGGCGATGGCAGTGTTCTGCTTTGGGGATGCATGTCCACTGAAGGGGTTGGAAATTTACATTTTATTAATGGTATCATGGATCAGCATGTTTATCTGAACATTTTGAGAGACAATTAAGAGAAAGTGTCCAAAAATTAGCACTCGATAAAATATACCTTTTCCAAC
>CM032454.1:27004750-27064180 GCA_019049505.1 Pachyrhynchus sulphureomaculatus | reverse complement strand
ATAGTCGCTGAAGGCCAAATCTGGAGAATGCGGTGGATGAGGAAGCAATTCGAGCTTCAATTCATGCAATTTTACCATCGTAACCATTGACTTGTGACACAGTGCATTGTCTTGATGAAAGGGCACTTTTTTTTTGTTCATTTGGTGCCGTTTCTTTGCGATTTCTGCCTTCAAACGCACCAATAACTTTATATAATATTCGCTATTGATGGTCTTTCCCTTCTCAGTAAACCTTCCTAGCCCACTGCAGTGTCTTTAATCGCTTCGGGCAGCTTTCACTGGCTGCTATCCAATCAGATCCATGTTTCATCCATCGTCACATATCGCATGAAAAAATCCCCCAACATGATGTGTGAGCAAACGCAGAACCCATTTCGACAGAGCTTTCTCATACCGAAATGTTCATGCAAAATATAACCAATATGTTCTTTTGATATTTTAAAAGCAATCACAGTACAGAATACTAATTACGCAAACACAACTTGCACTTGACCATTTTTTTTTTTAAATATAGTAATAGCTGGTGTATCAGTACTATTTACAGATTATATATATATATATATATATATATATATATATATATATATATATATATATATATATATATATATAATATATATATTGTTACGAAGTAGGATTTTAACTATGGTGGACTACAGACCAATAACCATATGGTGAAACAAGCATTACATTACATTACCAGTTAAGTTAGTTTAAAACTCATTAATTATGTCTTATCAAAGCTTTCCCTGTACGATGGTAGGATACAACGAATTGTATTAAACTAACTAAACTGCTGAAATATGGACTTCTGTCTATTTTCAGTTACTTTATAATAACTATAAAGCTTTCTCTGTGTTGTTTTATAATTTGGTAGTTTGTTGGTAGAAAAATATAATTTCTTAGTACTATACCTCTGTGTATCCAAGTTAGTTGAGATTACGAGTTAAAATTGAGATTGAATGGCTATTAATTAAATTTTCTTTTTTTGTTATAAGCAAATTCTTTTCTTACAAAATGTAAAAAAATACCTAATTTTAACGTATATGTGTTTTTAATTTTAATTTTAAGCTTAACTTTCATGACAAAACAGATATTAAATTGCGATCCAAATTGTGAATTAAACAAAAAAATAAATAAACTAACCTTCATCAATTAAAGCAATGGTTCCTAAAATTTTAACCTGTAGAATTTCTCCACGTTTGGCTACTCTGTATCCAATTTCAATAACATCAATAGGGTCATTGTCACCTTTGCATCCAGTCCCATCATCCAAATGTTCTGGATTTTCCCAAGTTTGTGGCAAAGCTCCGTAATTCCAGATGTATCCATGATGAGGGAAACAGTTGGCCACGAAACGTGGTTTACCTTTTTTTACGTCTTGTTTTATTGGGTTTAGGATTTCTTTCATTGCAATCTAGATACACAAATAGGACTTTAACTAATAACATTATAAATATTTTCATAGTGTTCTATGTCTAGAAGTAAGAGTTTCAAAACCATTTATAATCAAGCTCCAATATTATTTTGGTTACTTACTTCCATTTTAGCATTGGTCCACCTAGGAATCTCCACGACCATATTAAAAATTTTCTTTTCAGCATCAACTACCAAAGGAATATCATGAAGAGGTGAAACTGGGCCATTTTGATCCTCTATAAAAAAGAAATAATAAAGAATAATATACTGCCACTTCTTGCTAACTTATACACATTTTATCTATAAGAGGTAATACTTTAGCACCTTGTCTTCAAATATTTTTTAAGAAATAAAGCTTTATGGAGAAGTTGCAGTATTCCAATTTTTAATTAACAAGATCACAGCGAGTTTAATGTAAAATAAGCTTTGAATTCGACGTTCTCACATTAGAGAATAATTTGGGGTTTCAAACATATTTAAAACTGAAACTAGCTAGTTCCCTTGGTATATGATGTCTGTCTAAAAATAATAGGAAATTAAAACAACTTTCAAATTGCTTAACTTCAAGAACGCTGAAAAGAATGTATACCATATACAAAGCAACCCTTTTAACCCACCTCATTAACATCTTACAAGATTGACCATAAATAATTGAAAGTGAAAAGATAACAAAATTTTCAGATTCCTTCACACAAAAATGCTGAAAAGGACATATAACACAACGTATACGAAGCAAGCCCCCCACGCCCCTTTAACCCATTATGTGTTTGAATATATATAACTACATAGGCCAACATTTTTTAAACCCTAAGACCAGACTAAACTTTTTCAAAGGTTTTTGGCGCACTGAATCCAAATTCGACCTCAGAACTGCTCCATCACATCAGATGTTCGAGAAATCGTAACCTAAAAATGAAAAAAATACGGTTTTTAGCTATATTCGGGATTATATTACACCGTGAAATAATTTTTCTCCACGAAACTCGTTGCGGCATCTGAAAATACTACTCTTCCCCTTCAAAATGCATTTTGAATTTTTCAGATATTTTATTTCTTCTCGGGAGAAATCATCCGTTGAAATTAATTAGTTTGGCGGATCCGATATGACGGCTCGGAATTTCTAAGAGTCTAAATTACTATAAAACTTCCTTTTGCCTTTCTGTTGTGTTAAATTTTGATTCTCTTAGGATTTGAGAATGTAATATCTTTTATCAATTTTCACTCAACGCCTGAGGTTATGTTAGGTTCATTTGCCTTTATGCTTGTTTGGGGATTAAGAGTATAATGTCCTTTATCAATGAACTATTGAAGAACGGAGTATTATCGAGAAAAATTTTTTGAACAAAAGTCGTGTGTTTTTGCTAGAGAAAGATGATGTCGTCATAAAAAATATGGGTTCCCATTTAAAAAATCAAAGTTGACCAAGAAATGACCTTCAAAATGATTTTTTTCCCAAGGTCATCACAATTATATCACTTTATTGCCCCTTCAACTTTTATCTGAAACTTTTTTTACTAGAAATTTATTTATTTATTTGAGAATACCAGGTGTACAAGTATGAAATGCGGATTTCAGACAACAGATAGTGCACCAATGCAGTTTGTGCTATAAAGATTTGACACTGCGCCATTTTGTTGAGTCATCAACAAGTGTCAGAGGCGCACGAGTGATAAATTGGAAAAGTGTGTGCATAGTGTTGTGTTCAATATGTCGAAATTTATACCGAACAAAGAGCATTCGCGGACAGCATTAATTTCATTTGAAGAAAACTGCTGTTGAATCATACCGATTACTTCGAGAAGTTTATGGTGAACATGCTCTATCGCAAGATACGTGTGATCGATGGTTTCGGCGTTTCAAAAGTGGTCACTTCGATGTTGCAGACAAGGAACGTGGAAAACCGCCAATAAAATACGAAGATGTGGAATTGCAAGCATTGTTGGACGAAGATGATTCGCAAACACAAAAACAACTGGCCGAGCAATTGGGCGTTAGTCAACAAGCTGTTTCCAATCGGCTACGAGAAATGGGAACGATTCAAAAGACCGGTAGATGGGTACCACATGAGTTGAACGACAGACAAATGGAAAAGTGCAAAAACACGCGGGACATTTTGCTCGCTCGGTACAAAAGGAAGTCGTTTTTTTGCATCGTATAGTTACAGGGGATGAAAAGTGGATTTATTTTGAGAATCCCAAGCGCAAAAAATCATGGGTAGACCCAGGCGCACCATCCACATCGACCGCAAGACCGAATCGCTTTGGCAGAAAAACGATGCTCTGTGTTTGGTGGGGCCAGAGGGGCGTGGTCTATTATGAGCTGTTAAAACCTGGGGAAACGGTTAATACCAAACCAAGAAAAATTCTCAAAATAAAATTGAAAATCAACAAGATCAACTCCACCCCAGTTTCTGCTCTCATATAAGCTGTTTGGAGCCGCTTTGAAACTGTTGAAACCAAAATTTGACAGTAATTTCTTAGGAATAACTTTTGACATATTTCCCTCTTTAATAAGAAACTTGCTCCAAATTACATTCAAACGCTTTTTGGAAGAAAAAAATATATAAAAAATGCAAAACACAAGGAACTCGTACAAATTTTATCAAAGTACTTAGACAACCAACAGTAATTTAACAACCAAGCATTTTTTTTGTATTATGTCATTTTCATGGTTAGGAACAGAACTTTAAAAAATCGATAAAGTTTTTACCCAGCACTTCCCTTGCAAATAGGCGTTTTTAAATGAATACTAAATTTAACTTCCTCATCCTCTAGTGCAGCAGTACTACCTGACATTTTGAAGGAATACCTTATGGAGAGACATTAATCACAAGATATTGGTACATAGCCCAACGTCCCAAATCCTTTACATAGCTAATATGTGAAATTGAAAATAATTACATCTTCTCTTAATTCTTTTTTATGACCAAAAACAACTAAAAAGTGGAAGAATGCCTTTAATTTTTTTGAAGCAAATTTCCTACATACTAGGGACTTCGTTCCCTAACTAGTGCGGCAACAGAATAAACGGACGAGAATTTAAAATAATTTTTTTTTTTGGAATCTAGAGACCCTTAAATGTTTTTTTTTTTACCAATATATCCCTTAGCGATAGAGGTAAAGGCTATACACTTACTATAAAGTAAGATACTATTTACAAAAATAAATGAAGCAGAGATTAGCCTTCAGATATATTTACAACTGACACTTGATATTTCTGCCTGCATACTATTTCTGTAAAAATTGAAAATAATTAAAAAATAACAGAATTTCCAGAGTCCACGACTTCAAGAGCCGGGGGGGGACATTCAACACAATATATATGAGGCATCCTGTTTAGCTTGCTCCCCTACTTCATTAACCCCTTATATGTTTGACCATAAACAACTTAGAATAATTAAAATATAACACAATTTCCACGTTCCAACTATAAAAAGCATATATACCATGGCACGTATGAAGCATCTCCTCTAACTCCCTGCCCTATCTCATTAACCTCTTATATGCTTGACTATAAATAATTGAAAATCATCAAAAAAACAACACAATTTTTAGATTCTGTGATGGCAAGAATGCTAAAAAGAAATTTGACATTATATATATGGAGCATCTCTCCTCCCCTACCTTGTTAACCCTTATATGTTTACCCATTAAAACTGCAAAAATGATAAAATAACATATGACAATAAGGAATCTAAGTTCCTTGAATCCAACAACCTCAAAAATGACAAGAAATAACCCCTCTAACACCGTTTCCGACCCCTTTAACGCCTTACGTGTTTGACAATAAATAATGATACTTAAAAATTGTTTATTATCTTAGCTGAAAACCAACAAAAATCTTTATAATGTAATTGAAAATTTCCCCTTATTAAGTGATATTGTCCAACAGAAATCAAGGACTATCTTCGTCATGATCTAGCGACCTTGAAACATGAAGAAATGCAAAAAAGTGTGATTTTTTTACGAATATATTACTTCCCACTAGCAAGAAAACTAAAGACACTGTTGTAGTTAATTTAATCATTTATTATTGTTGCTAACACCAATAAAGTTTGTAATTTTTATTATTCATTGGCATACCATATTGATGTACAACTAGGTACAAATACATGCATGATATCTTGATAAAATAATATGTACATATATGTTGGAAAGTCCGAGAAAGTATATTTTTAGCTTTCAGTGATTTACCATAATAATATTTGATCTTAGGTTAATTTTATGTTTTTTACCTAATTTCTACAGAAACTGTGCAAAAAGTAGATTTTTTTTTATAGTTAAAAAGTACAGAAAATATGGGATTAACTCGGAACAGATAAAATTTACTTGGACTTTTGTAATAAATTCTGATGCTTACATTGAAGTTAATAGTTTAAGTTACATGCTTTACACGCTGATTATTGAGAAATAAAAGCTTTATTAAATTTGACTTAGCTTATATTCCTCTTGTACTATTAAATTTTTGAGAATTTATAATTATCTTCATAATAGGAACATGAAAAAGATGACAAATTTATAGCCGAAAAGAAACTACTAAGTTCAAGGTAAAGTTATTGATAAAAGGTAGGTTAATAGGTTAAGTGGCTTGTTTAAGATAACTTACGTATATAAACCCGGTAATCAGCAGAAAACGGAGAGCCTCTTTCAATCACAGAGTAAGCCATGGTAGAAAACTTAGTGAAAATCCGAGAAACCGCTGAAACTGACGAAGGGAACCGGTGAACTGACAAATTTTTGCACAAACTGTCCAACAACACGTGTGTAATTTTGCCCCCCAACATGATAGCGCACCATCTGTTATGTAAGATCTGTATTAAAACGGACTATTGAACCATTCGGAAATACGTGGTAACCGGTGGCAACGCCATGATTATTTGATTATTTCATCTGTTTTAGTTCAGCTTATCTAAAAAGCGGCACTGTGGCGCCACTAATACCAATAACGTTTAAAGTGATTTACCTAAAAGCTCATCATTTTGTCAAGAATTTGTGGAAAGCTAAATTGTTAATTAAAATATATCTTGTTACAGGTCATCTGGGGTTCTCCGAGCCAAGATATTTGAAACTCAAGTGAATTGTTTATTATTTCCGTTCATAATTGAACTGAGAAGTATACAGTCGTGTAATTAAGGGGCAAAACGGGAGGGCGCATGGAAAGAGGTGCCTTCTTTGCTCTCCTTGTTAATGGAAAGTATTGTATTCGTGAAAAAAAAACCACACTCCGATATTTTTGCGTTTCTTTACTTTTAAGGGTTCACAAGGTCTGTTGGCACGATAACTCTCGAACAAATTAGATCTCAATTTCCAACGTGGTACATACATAAAGTGACCATACGTCCCGTTTTGAACGGGGACTGTCCCTTTTCTCGGTCACCTGTCCCGTTGTCCCCAAACAAAGCGCCGGGACGGTAAATAGTCCCGTTTTCCGAAAACCGCGCGAAAATTTTAAATTACGATGCTCGTGAGACACGCGCGGGCGGGGAATCACAGACCGTCACGACGTCGACGATTGGCGATTCCCCGCCCGCGCGCGCTGTCGGTTACCTAGTAACGCGGGGAGAAGAGGGAGCATTTATTTGGTTATTAGGCTAATCACGCGCATGCACACAGACTTTGTCGCTATTGTTTTGTTTTTGCGTAATGTTCGTGAAGTAGTTTAGTGGTAAACTGGTAACTAATTCGAAGTTTTCTGTTGTTTTGGAATTTTACCTATAGTTATGCCGAAACGCAAGTGTTCATTTAATGTCAACTTACAAGCAAAATCCCATTCATTAAGCAAATTAATACTTCCTCGGACGTCAGATGCGAAAAGTGTCGTACAGAGTTTAGTGTTTCCCATAGTGGTGCTGGTGATATTGAACAGCATTTGAAGTCTGAAAAACATAAAAATGCCGACCGTGCCGCTGCTTCCAGTTCTTCAGTGTTGAACTTTTTCAAGAATTCAAACGCGCCAACTTCAAAGGATTTGGATATTGCTGCTGCAGAAGGCGTCTGGGCTTATCACACTATACAAGAAAACCACAGTTTTCGCTCCAATGATTGTGCGTCGAAATTAATCCAATCATGTTTTGATCCAAAATTCACATGTGCGCGTACAAAAACAGAAACTATTATAGTAAATGTTTTGGCGCATACAGCGATCGATAATTTAAAAGATGATCTCAATAAGTCCAATTGTATTACAATTTTAAACGACGCTTCAAACCACGGTAACAAGAAAATATATCCTTGTGTAGTGCGCTTTTTTCAACCTTATGAAGGTGTGCAAGTAAAAGTTTTAGACCTCCAAGAGCAACCAGGTGAAACTTCTGATATCATAGTCGACTATTTACACCAAGTATTGACAGATAATAATTTGTCAAATAAAGTCGTGGCATTTTGTGGCGACAATGCTAATGTCAATTTTGGGAGTGTAGCTAGGCGAGGAACTAATAATGTATTAGCAAAATTACAATCATCTCTGAAAAAAAAAACCGTTGATAGGTATTGGATGTGGAGCCCATATAATTCACAATGCAATAAAATCTGCTGCAGATGGTCTACCTTTAGATTACGAAAGCATTATCGTAAAAATATATTCATTTTTTTTTATTTACACGGTTCGAGTTGAAGCTCTAAAGGAGTTTTGCGCTGAAGCTGAAATAGAACATCACCAAATGCTCGGCTACAGTAAAACCAGGTGGCTTGCGCTTATGCCTGCCTTGGAGAGAGTTTTAAAAATGTACCAGCCGTTAAAAGACTATTTTTTGACCATTGAAAAATGTCCCAAATTGTTAAAAAACTTTTTTGATGATCCCATATCAGAATTATGGCTTCATTTTTTACACGCTCAGTCAGCAAGTTTTCACCAAGCTGTATTGAAGGTTGAAGGTCAGACTGTGTCGGCAATTGAGGCTGCAAAAGAAATCAATCATCTCAAAGACAATTTGGCTCAGAAACAGATCAACCAGTTTCTTCCATTTACTGTTCGTAGTTTAATTGTGAAATTAAAAGATAATGGCACTAATATTGATGAAGAGTTTGTGAAAAATACGGCCACAGAATCTTTATAAAACAAGCCGTGAATATCTGGAACAGTGGACTTGCTTTCTTACTAAAGAAATGGAGATATTTCATTGGGCAGATTTAAGAAAAGTACCTGCATGGGAAGATATTCAAAAAGCGCTGGATGTATTGATTGAAAAGGGATATTTTCCCTGTAACAAAGATACAGAAGTATTTGACGAATTTACATTAATTTCAAGCTACGTCACTTCCCAAAAATTACCGAATGGGATAATTTAAAAGTCTCCACAGAAACTCGTTGGGTGGAAGTATTCAAACACTTTCGCACCAACAATCTACAACATGAAAATTTTTGTTTTTTAATTGAATATATTTTATGTCTACCTGGTACAAATGCTCCAGTAGAAAGAGTCTTTTCTCTTATGAATAAATTGTGGACGTCTGAAAAAAATCACTTACAGGTACCAGTTCTGAAAGCGATGTTGATAACTAAGGTCAATATAAAAAAAAACGTGCCTAGAAATTTTATTCTTATTTAAAATCATCACCAACTTTATTAAAGCAAATTTGTTCCTCTGATAAATATAAATACAATTAAAAAAAATATGGTGCATATAATTTAATAATTTCTGTCAGAGGAACTTTGCTTCAATAAAGCTGGTTAACTGGTGATTGATTTTTATTTTTCACAACTTGTTATAAAATAAAAATAATTATAATTAATATGAATATAATAACAGTCAATACTAATTGCATTAAGTTACACTTTTTCTAAATAAAGAAAATTAAGAAGTTGTGTTTATTTTCATTGTTAACCTGCTAACTTGGGTATAAAAACTTATGTCCCGTTTTGAGTTTAAAAATAAATGGTCAGTTTAGGTATAAGTGGTGAGTGTCAATCAATTTTATAAGGTTTTAATAGAAGAATACCATTTTTTAGTATTTTATGGAAATAATAAATAAATTTTGTGCATATACAGTCAGTCCAAAAAGGCTCCATACACCACCAGCTTTCTATGCTATTTTTCTGTTATGTTTAACTAATTAATTGGAACTATGAGAAAACATGTTTAAATTAATATGTGAAACATAACCAACGAGAATTAGTATTAAAAACAACTACGGAACATTTTATTTACAAGTCAACGTCATTGTTAAAAAGAGGGATATAAAATTTATGTCAAAGTGTCGATGCACTTAACAATTACCAATAATAGTTTGACGAAGTTTAACGGAAAATAACAACTTCGTGTAAGCCAGTGATTCCCAAAGTGGTTCAGGTGGACCCCCAGGGGTCCACGGAAGACTCGACGTGGGTCTATGTTGGCGTGAAAAAAAAATGGGGGTTCACAAGTTGTAAGTGGGGGTCCATGAAAATTTATCTGCTTTCAATAGTAACGAACCAAAATGTTGGCTTGGCTTTACCTATCAATGTAGGCAGATAATACCTTACTCAAAAAAATTAAGGGAGCAAAAAAAATTCCAAATTTTTCGGTGATTTTTGACAGGCTGTATTTCGGTGAAAAATGGTCGTATTGAGACTTAAAAAAAAGCATTTTGAAGCTTTAAGATTCTAATTTTCAGATTTTTTTGGCTAAAATTTTTTAGGAGCTACGGTTCTCATGCAATCCTAACAGATAGCGGGAAAAAATAATATTGCAAATATTTTGCTCTTTTTTGGTCTACGGGCTGGAAAAAATTTTTTTTTCAGTTAGACCAGCATATGGATCAGATAGCATGTTTATTTAGCATTAATTTCCTTGTTTTAAAACCTCCTTAATTTTTTTGAGTAGTGTATTTTAAGAAGGTGAGCGACTGTTATTTGTAAAAACTTGCATATTCGATATTCAATACAACGCGCGTCGAGACTTGCAAAACGCCGCCCGCCGGCCGCAACGCAACCCGTTCAGACATGGAAAGGGACGAAATACGACTTGTGCTGTGCTTGCAATCTTGCATGAACTTGTTTGATTCTTCACCAATATAAATACGAATGCCAAGGACAAACGTTACTCATTTGTTTCCGGAATTTTGAAAAGAAAAGTGTGAGTGAATCGATGTCAGTGTTTGCCAGTGCCGGAAAAAGTAAGTACCTGCCTATTTGTTATTCATACTTTTATTTTATATTGTAATAATATTATATTTGTTATGTTTGCGTGTAGTAGGTACGTAATAAAAATTAAATACTGAACAGGGCCATTATTCGATACTTCTATAAAAGAACAGAAAGCCGAGAAAGATTGAACTTTTAGTACTTTTTATTATAAAATTATTTATTTACCCGACTGTGGTGATTCACTAAAGGAGAGATATATGATTGACCTGCATGTTGTACATATTTCAGTGCCCTCGTAGTTGCTAATGCTAAATGACTAAAAATATTTTCATAAATTGTACGTGTATTTATGGACCACTCGTAACGTAAATCATCAAAATCGCGTAGTTTTGATGTCAAAATATTCTTTAAAAGTATTTTCTCTCGAATATACAGAAATGTATCAAAATATAATTAATCAAAAAATATTTTATATTACATTAAAATAGGTTCAGCCGTTTTGTGAAAACCTCTATGAGTCGTAGCAGTTTATTGCTTTTAATAATTAAAATCAGTTTTGCCGCCGGCATTTTCGTTTTTTTTTTCATTGCAATAATTAATTAATCCTATTTTATTCTGTTAAAATAGCCATATCCTGTTAAAGTCGCCTTATGATTACTAAAACAAACATTTTTTTCTTTACAGTTAGGTAACTGATACGAAACATGGCTGAATCTAAGAAGAAATGTCGACAGTACAGTGTTGATTATTTGAAATTTGGTTTTCTTCCATCAAAGGCAGACAAACGATTGCCCATATGCCTTTTATGCAACAAAGTTTTGAGCAATGACTCTATGAAACCATCGCAGCTCTAAGATCACCTAAGAAGGTGTCATCCTGATAAAATAGGTAAAGATTTAAAATATTTTCAACATTGAAGGTAAAATATGAAAAAAGTAACGATCTTACAATATCTCATTGCTTATAGCGAAATCTGGAAAACCGCACACCATCGGAGAACAGTTAATTTTACCCGCTGTTGAAGAGCTTTTAAAAACTGTTCTGCACAAACCTCCATTTGACGTACTCAAAAGAATTCCTTTGAGTAACAACACTGTACAAAGACGTATTGATGAAATGAGCTTTGATATTGAAAGCTTCTTGTGTAATTATCTGCAAACAACTCATTTTTCTATTCAACTGGACTAGTCAACTTTACCTGGTAATGAAGCATTATTATTGGCATATGTTCGATTTGTTATGGACGAAGAAATCCATGAAGAGCTGCTATTCGGGAAAACTTTGGAGACGGACACTAAAGGCGAATCGATATTTAATATCCTGAGTGATTTTTTTAAGGAAAAATCGATTCCATTTACAAACATTATTTCAGTGGCAGCAGATAGACCTCCTGCCATCTTCGGGTGATATCGTGGGTTTATAAGCCATCTTAAAAGAATTATACCAGGAGTAACTGCAATTCACTATGTCATTCACCGACAACACCTGGTAGCGAAAAATTTGAGTGATAGATTGCACCAATCGCTTCAATTTGTGATTAAAGCAGTTAACAAAATAAGAAGCAATGCGTTGAATACCCGTTTATTTACACAATTGTGCGACGAAAATGATGAAGACTTCCAACGATTGCTCTTACATACTGAAGTACGCTGGTTGTCGAAAGGTGCATGTTTAACAAGATTTTACTCACTTTTTGAATCAGTTTTAGAGTTTCTGGAAAGTAAAGATCCAGATTTAAAAGAAAATCTGATCAAATTGAAAGCAGACATCGCGTATTTGACAGATTTGTTCAAAAAATTTAATGACATTAACTTGCAGTTACAAGGGGACAGCCTAAATTTAATAAAAACAAAGGGTGTAATTTCGGCTTTTCTTGGAAAATTGAAATTTATGAAGCAAAATATTAGTCGGCACGAATTCTCCCAGTTTCCAAACTTGTCACAGGCAGAATGTCTTGATGAGGATATTCAGACATACGTTCAACATTTAAATGCCCTGCTTGATGACTTCAAAAATAGATTTGAAGATATTCTGACGATGAAAATACCACCATGGATCATAAATCCATTTGATGAAACGGAAGTGGTGAATGTGGTATTACAAGAGGAGCTACTCGAGCTTAGCACCAATGAGGAGCTGAAGGTGAAATTTAAAAAGGCTATCAAACATTTTGGCTGCAGGCAGAAATACCCGAAAAATATCCTGGGCTGTGGGAAATTGCGAGAAAACTTTTGATAGCGTTTCCCTCGTCATACCTTGTCGAAAAAAGTTTTAGTGTCGTTACAAACCTATTAACAAAAAAAGGAGCAGATTGAACATCACAGAACGGGGAGATTTGCGGTTATTCCTTACAAAACTGAAGCCAAATATTGATAATTTGCTGTCAGTCCATCAAGTACATCCTCCCATTAAAATTATGACTATTTTTTTTAATTGTTGATTTGCATTGTTGAAGTTACGGTACGTTATTAATGTTTAATTTGAATTCTATTAAGTCTGTAATCATATTATTTTAATAAATAGAACACAAGAAAATATGTTATTTTTGACGAGTTTTGGGAATATGGTAGAAATGTAGCAGCAGGGGGTCCACGGAAACCAGTAAAATTTTGAAAGTGGTGTACGAGAAAAAAAGTTTGGGAACCTCTGGTTTAAACTAATATTTAGTGGGACTGCCGCCGCCGTTGGCCTTGATAATCTCCTGTAACCTTTTTGCCATGCCTGCAAACAGCTTTCTAGTAACTTCTGTTGGCATGTTCTCGCGTTCGTTCAGTATTCTGTTTTTTAATTCTTCTCTATTTGAAACACTATGTTTGTGAACGCGCCGTTTAAGTTCCTCCCATACATGCTCGATGGGGTTAATATCGGGTGATTAAGGAGGTGTATGAAGCTGCTATTGAACATTACGGATCATCCATTCTCGCACCAAGTTTGCGGTGTGTTTCGAATCATTATCACGTTGGAAGATATATCTTTTATCGAGTGCTAATTTTTGGACACTTTCTCTTAAATTGTCTCTCAAAATGTTCAGATAAACATGCTGATCCATGATACCATTAATAAAATGTAAATTTCCAACCCCTTCAGTGGACATGCATCCCCAAAATAGAACACTGCCATCGCTTTGTCTTACCGTGGAACAAATGTTTTTAATATCGAATGCGGTATTCTTTCTCCAAACTTTAGTTCTGCTCTCAGACCTAAAAAGGTTAATTTTAGTTTCATCACTGAGGCTTACGGATTCCCAAAATTCAGGAGGTTTAGTAATGTTTTCCCTAGCAAAAGCTAACCTCTTTTTGCGATTAGCTTCCGAAATTAACGGCTGCACACTCCTTATAGCCTGCCCTGTGTAAACAATTTTTCACCGTTTGTGAACAAACATTTTTTGAAAATAATTCCCATACTTCTTCTAATTTTGGTGCACTTTTCTCGGGATCTATAATTATTTGTCTAACAATATTGGCAACTTGGAGTCAGTTTCTTGGGGACGACCGAAGCGTGGTCGAATTTTATAGGAACCCGTTGATTTATAATGGTTTACAATGTACATATTTAATACTACTTTGAAAATCCACCACAAAATTACTAGCAACAAGTGACAGATTATAAAGTATGGCCGAAAACTATTCATTTTTTAGTTTAGTAAACAATAAACAGCTTGATAAAATGCGGCTGATTATAATGTGTTTTTGTCAATGCAGTTCTTGAGTGAATGTAGACTTTTTTGATATTAATTTTGTTTACATTTTTATAACAATGATGTAATTTCTAAATAAAATTTTCCGATTCAAATATTAATTTAAACATGTTTTCTCATAGTTCAAATTAATTAGTCAAACATAACAGAAAAATAGTATTTTTTTTTTTATTTATGCTACAGGGAAATCCCTAAAGCGCTACAGGAGCGACACATGTGCGGAGGAAAACGATTCACGTTGTTCTTGAATCGCTGTAGATTGTACTCGATGGGAAACACAGTCCTGGGCAAACTATTCCAAAGGTATGATGTTCCTCATATGCTGCTTGAAAGCGTTGTACGAGGAGTAACAAGCTGAACCTCATACGAATGTGAAGTATTAGCGCGACGTGTACTGCTAACATGCACCGCTCTGGGAGGAATTAAGCCGGCCACATCCTTCGAACACTTTCCATGAAAGTACTTGTAGAATAGGCTCAAGTCGCCAACCGTTCTTCGATGTTCCAGCGAATCAAGGCCGTCGGTCAGTTCCGGGTGTCCAATCAGACGAACAGCTCTTCTCTGGATAGAATCCAACAAATGCAGTGTATGTTTGGGAGCGGAGCTCCAAACATGGGAGCAGTATTCCATAGTTGGTCGAATTTGAGCTTTGTAAAGAATTAACAGTTGTTGTGGAGTGTAAAGCTTTCTGGTTCGAAACAATATTCCCAACTTTTAAGAAGCTCTCCTTGCTATGCCTGCAACATGTTCATGCCAGGACATATTTGCTCCCAAATTAACGCCTAACAGATTGAGTAACGATGTTAGAGGGATGGAGTGCCCCGACATAACTATGTCGGGTTCTGCAACGTTAACTTTTTTAGAAAAAACTGCCGCCTGGGTTTTTGTAGCGTTAAATTCCACTTGGTTACTGTCACCCCAAGATAGAATTTCTTCCAGGTCTTTGTTAAGTTGAATAACCTCCTGCTGTCTGCGGATATTCGTCTGAGTAGTCGATTTCCGAGCATTCAAAGTGAATGAAGAGATAAGTGTACTGTCATCTGCAAAGCTGTAGATTGGATTCTCGGTCTTTTCCAGCAGATCGTTAATATAAATAAGGAAGAGAGTAGGAGATAGTATGGAACCTTGGGGCACACCGGCGTTGATAGTGAAGGTGTTAGAAAGAAATCCGTCGACTGCCACTCGTAAAGAACGCTCTCTGAGGAAACATGAGAGCCACAAACAGAACTTTTCAGACATACCATAAGAACGTAACTTAGCCAACAGCCCATCGTGCCAAACACGGTCAAATGCCTTGGATATGTCAAGAGCAACCGCTCGAGATTCTCCAAAGTGTTCAATTGCGTTGTTCCAAACATGTGTTACATAAGTCAGAAGATCTCCTGTTGATCTATTTTTACGAAAGCCATATTGGTGATCACTAATAATGTTGAATCCTTCAAGATATTTTAGAAGATGCTGATTGATAGCCTTTTCCATGACTTTCGATATTATTGAGAGCAGTGCGATTGGTCGGTAGTTATTTGGCAAGGTCTTCTTGCCTTTTTTTAGGTATCGGCTGAACTGTGGCACATTTCCAGCAGGAAGGAAATATTCCCTTTCTGTAGGATAGGTTGAAAAGTCTACAGAAAACTGGTGTTAGTTCCCTTGCACAGTTCTTGAGAACTATGGCAGGTATTCCGTCAGCGCCAGAAGCCTTTTTGATGTCTAGCTTCATCAAAATACGTTTTATGATACGCTGTCTGAAGACAATATCGGGCATCCTTGACTGCACTATGGGAATAGTAGGTGGTGTTTTTCCTTGGAAATCGTCAGTAGAATGTGAAGCAAAGAGTTCAGCCAACAAGTTCGCTATCTCAAAAGGTGTCGTTGCAATAGAATTATCTGGCCGTGTGAGTGGTGGTATGGTGGATTTGGTGAAATTTTGACTAACTGCCTTAGCGACTGACCAAAAGGACCTGGAATTGCCCGGACAAGCGAGAAGTTTGTTTCTAATCCGTTGATTGTGTACCTCCTTGGTTTCGTCGATAATTTCTTTGCATCTGTTCCTGGCACAAAAAAAGATGTTACGATTTATGGTGTTAGGATCTTCACGCCACTGTCGGTATGCAAGATGTTTAGAAGCAACAGCTTCTTTGCATTTTAGGTCAAACCAAGGCTTGCCGTTGGAAGGGCATTTCTTCGAAAAAGGGATGTAAGCCTCCATACCGGCCAAAATAACATCGGAAACCTCCCTGGCGCAGTCAGATGGGTCGTCGGATCGAAAACAAACGTCCAACTAAGGGAAAGTTCGAAAATATTCCATGAGATCTTCCCATTTAGCAGATTTGTAGTGCCAAATCTTGCGCGGTTTGGGCGCCTCTCTGTCACTGATTGGGTAGAATACTCGATGTCGAAAGTAGTCTATGGTCGGAAGAACCTAACGGCGGATTTACGCTGACCGTGTAAATCTCCGGATTGGTGGTTAAAAACAGATCAAGAAGACTGGCGAACTCTCCGTCTCGATCAGGAATCCGTGTTGGTTCATCAATAAGCTGAGTCAAGCCACAACTAATTGAAAATGATTCGGCTTCACGACCTTGTTCATCGGTAGTATTTGAATATTTAAGCCAAGTTGTATATATCAGGTTATATGTCAAAAATTAGGTTGTTTTAATTCCTTTCTGTTTTAATATTGGGGGGGGGGGGGTTCGTTAAATATGGTATACTTTCAAACAATATTTCCAGGCCTTTTAGTTGATGTAATGATCAAATTTTAATTATAGTGAAACATATGATGAGTTAAAAGGGTGGGAAAGGACGTTAGAAGGGTGGCTTCATATTTATCGTGATATAGTTTTTTTCAAAGTTCTTAAAGTCGAGAAATCTAAACATTACATTATTTCATTTTTTTTCATACTAACTAGGGAAAAGGGTAAAATGGGATAGGTGTCATTCAATGTTATGTAGTTTCAATAGCAATATGACAATATTTTTTACCTCATAGTTGAAATATTGAATAAAATACTACATAGTTATTTTTAGTAAAAAATATAAGGGTGAAAGGATTAGGGTAGGGGGTTAGATGGATATTGCGTACATATCATAATATGCGTCTATTCAACGTTCTTATTTTTCATTATTGTCAATCTTAACTATAACCTAAAAAAGTGTTAAGTTGTTTATAAGAAAGTTTTCGAAAAGCAATGGTCTCGAACCTACCGATTTTTCGGTATTTCTACCGATATGGGATCTGTCCTACCGAAATACCAAAACTTAACGATTTTTCCACGACTTTTGAGAATACAAGGAAATTCTCCTGATTTTTTTGCCGATTTTACATTTCCAAGTTGGCAACCCTTTTCGTTTCTGTTCTTACGGGGAATCCCTCGATTGTATGATAAGTAGTTATTGCAGAATGTTCCCGATATCTTTTGGGGAATACACTTGTGTTATACAACTCGTAACGCAATATTTTTAGGGGAACCCCGAGCTAATTCGCTAAGTCTATATAAACAAGAATTGCCTTTCTGACTGTTAGCTTGTGAGTCCCTCGTCCTGGCACGATAATTTTCAAAGTAAATGCTATTAAAATGAAACCTATAATTTTTGAGGGATATCGCTTCAGGTGAAGGGCTTAAAGGAGTGGGTATCGATATGTTGTATGTTTTTAATAGTAATATATATATATATATATATATATATATATATATATATATATATATATATATATATATGTATATATATATATATATATATATATATATATATATATATATATATATATATGTATATATATATATATATATATATATATATATATATATATATATATATATATATATATGTATATATATATATATATATATATATATATATATATATATATATATATATATATATATATATATATATATACAGTCGACTCTCTATATAATGAAAGACCAAAATGTTGACCGAAATTTCACTATAGAAAGTTTTTCACAATATAAAGAGAAAATCTGTATTTATTGCTATGTATGTAGGTGTTGAAAAAATTGCACTATAAAGAGTTTTTCACTATATAGACTTTCACTATAAACAATGTCGACTGTATATATATATATATATATATATATATATATATATATATATATATATATATATATATATATATATATATGTATGTATATATATATATATATATATATATATATATATATATATATATATATATATATATATATATATATATATATATATGTATGTATATATATATATATATATATATATATATGTATATATATATATATATATATATATATATATATATATATATATATATATATATATATATAAAAGGGTATTTCTTCTGTTTTTCTTTTGTTGGGACTACAACCAAATTTTATATAGGGTGAAGAAAGAGGATGGAAAAGTGGCTTCATATATTTAGTGTTTTAAGCTTCTTGGGAGGAGGTTACAAGGGAGGTTGCCTATATTTCGTAATAAATTTACCAATTTTTTATATTGTCGATGTGAAGATTTGGAGAAATAATTAGGGATTTTTATTTTCTCTTGAGTGGTCGCCATTTGAGTGAATAGTTTATATATCAAAATTTTTTTAGTTTATGTGCAACCAAGCTTTTCGACGAAAAACTTGAAAGACAAAGAACATACGAAAACATCATAGTTCCAGGCAGGTTCCTACTGAATCCGTGATAATATACTATCCACGGTTCTATTATTAAACCTCCTTAGATAGCAAAATATAACTTAGTATTGTAGTATACTTTACGTAGGGGTCCATTTTAAATACAAAAGGAATTGACAGTCACTTTCGATTTCAGGGGATTAAATATTAAATTTAATATAAAATGTGTCACATTTCTCGTGAATCCGGAAAGTACTGACAATTATTTTTCTACCTAAATTGAATATCTATTGTACCAGGTGTACAAGTATGAAATGCGGATTTTTTTTCTAAAAAAACATGTTACATTTGGAAGAATGATAAAAAGTGCTTTATTCAAAGTATGCTCCATCGCTTGTTATTCATTTTTCCCACCTTTCGGGCAATTTGTGAATACTACGCCAGTAAAAATCTTCCCCTTTTACTGGGAACCATTCATCGAGCCATTTTTTCACATCTGAATGAACCAAAGCGCTGCTCAGCAAGTACGTGAACCATCGATGCAAACAAGTGGTAATCGGAAGGAGCCAAGTCTGATGAATATGCCGCATGGGGTAGAACTTCCAAGCTGAGTGCTTCCAACATGTCGCGAACTGGTTTTGCCGTATGTGATGGAACATTGTCATTAAGAAAAATGACTTTGTGTTGCCTCTTTCGGTATTCTGGCCTTTTTTCAAGCAGCGAACGGTTCAAATCGGTCAGTTGTTGTTGGTAACGTTTAGTATTAACCGTTTCCCCAGGTTTTAACAGCTCATAATAGACCACGCCCCTCTGGTGCCACCAAACACAGAGCATCGTCTTTCTGCCGGTGCGCCTATTAATCTTTGCTTACGAAAGTCATATTAATGGTCGCTAATAATATTGAGTCCCCTTAGATATTTTAAAAGATGCTCATTGATAACCTTTTCCATAAATTTCGATATTATTGAAAGCAGTACGATTGATCAGTAGTTGCCTGGCAAGGTGTTCTTGCCTTTTTTTGGGTATCGGTTTGAACTGTAGCTCATTTCTAGCAGGACGGAAATAATTCTGTTCTGTTGAATAAGAGTATTTTTTGAGCAGGTATTCCATCAGCTTTAGGAGCTTTTCAATAAATTTACGTTTCATGACATGCTGTCCATAGACAATATCGGGCATCCTTGGCTGCAGACAGGGAAAAGTGGGTGGTGTTTTTCCTTGGAACTCTATAATCGAATGTGAAGGAAGGAGTTCAGCTAACAAGTTGGCTTTGTCAACAGGTGTTGTTGCAATCGTACTATCTTGCCGTGTAAGTCATGGTATAGTGAATTTAGTGAAATTTTGACCAATAAAAAGGACCGAAAATTATTGGAGCAAAGAGAAGTTTGTTTTTAATTCTTTGATAGTGTGCCTCCTTGGTTTTCTCATTAACCTCTTTGCATCTGTTCTGAGTAGGAATGAAGATGTTACGCTTTATGAAGCAAGGTGTTTAGAAGCAACAACTTCTTTGCATTTTCGATCAAATCAAGGCTTGCCGTTGAAAGGACATTTCTTCGAAAAAGAAATGTAAGCTGACATGCCAGTCAAAACGATAACAAAAACCTCCTTAGTGCAGTCAGATGGTTCGTCGGATCTAAAACAACCTTCCAATCAAGGGAAAGTTCGAAAATATTCCATAAATTCTCCCCATTTAGCAGATTTGCAGTGCCAAATCTTGTCGGGTTGAGGCGCTTCTCAGTCACTGATCGGTAGAATACTCGATGTCAGAAAAATCTAACGGTGGATTTACAGTGACGGTGTAAATCTCTGGATTAGTGGTTAAAAAAATGTTAAGAAGACTGGCAAACTCTCCGTCACGATCAGGAATCCGTGCTGGTTCATTGATAAGTTGAATAAAGCCACAACTGATTGCGAATAGTTAGGCTTCACTACCTCGTTCATCAGTCGTGTTTGAATACTTAAGCCAGTTGATATTGTGAACATTAAAGTCGCCAAGGATGGCAATTTTGACCTTTGGATAATTAATCTGCAAATGATCGATGGTGTCTAGAAAAGAAGCAAAATAAAGTTAATATCACATGGTGGTCGATAGAGGCAACAGATAAACCTTGTGGTGTGTTGAGTCGTTATTTTTAACCACATAACATCAAAGTTTCGTGATTTCAGAGCCTCCTTTCGTTGGTAAGAGAGGTAGCTTCTGACAAAAGGGTAGATTCTAAAATCACGCTTTACCCGAGACTAGAAGTCGTACCCAGGATAGAGAAAGTTAACGGTTCTAGGCGATAAACTAAGTTTCCCAGAGAGAGAGTACATGGGGCTTATTTGATTGGTGCTGTTGGTGCACTGAATTTATGTTCGAATTTAAATTTCGTATATTGAAAAAATATAGTTTAATGTTGACGCCCCCTGATCCTGGGAGCTTCATCTTGCCTTTCTTATACGTTTGATGACACGCTATCTAAAGAAAATGTCAGGCATCCTGTATAACTCTGGAAGGCGAAAGTAGATTGTAAAGCAAGAAATTCAGCTAACAAGTCGGCTTTTTCAGAAGGAATTATTCAAAAGTATTATCTGGTCGTGTAAATGAATATAGTAAAATTTTGACTAATGACGTTTACGACAGACCAAAAAAACCTGGAATTGGTGAAACAGACAAGAAGTTTGTTTTTGATTCTTTGATCGTGTGCTTCCTTTGTTGCGTCGATTATGTGTTTACATTTGGTCGGAACAAAAATATTACCAATGTTCTGCAATTTTGTCTATAATTGTTACAATTTTTTAGGTATTCTTAGAATTACTGGCGATTTTTATGAACTGCTATAATTTGTAAAAGAGAAATCATCATTACTGTTCGTTTTTAGTAAACCAAAATTATTTTAAAAACCCTATTGTCAAGTCAAAGATATTTTCACAGTTGAACGGTGTACTACTTACAATCAAATTGTAAAAGAAACTGTGTCTGCACAATGGATTTTTCAAAAAAATGACTGGTAAATATGACCGCATGTAAAGCGTTTTTCAAATAATACTTTCAATGTAAATACGAGGGTTGTATGATAAGTACCTAGCCACGGCCGCAGATGGAGCTACTACTATTTAAAAAATTATATTTTTCGTAAACATAACCTTTCACAAGAATGCTGTCAAATTTTAAAGTCGCTGCTTGATTTAGTTTGTGAGTGGCAGCCATTTAAATAGAACAACTTTTGTGATTTTACAACAATGGAAAAAATTGAAGTTTTGAGCGGTGGAAAAATATTTCTTTTTGAAAAGAAAACGAATGATGAGATAAAAACGGAATTCAGCGAAGTTTTTGAGGACTCGGCACCTTCGTTATCGACCATGAAATATTGGACAGCTGAATTCAAATGCGGCCGAACAAGCATTTTTGATGAAGAACGGCCAGATCACCACATCGGGTGTAGAACATTTTAGCAACTCATTTGGAGATGAGGAAGCTTTCCGTAAGATGGGTGCCGCGATTGCCGCGATAACTGTTGACGAAACATGGATTCATCACAGCACATCAGTGACCAAGGAATAGTCCAAACAGTGGGTTTTCTGTAGCGAACCGGTGCTAAAGAAGGCCAAGGCGACTTTATCGGCCAACAAAGTCATGGCCACAGTGTTTTGGGATGCAGGCGGTATAATCCACGTCGATTACCTTGAAAAGCAAAACGATTAGTGGAGAGTATTATATCAACTTACTGGATCGTTTCAACCAACTGAAGCAATGATTCTAACTACTAAATATCGATTTTTTCAAATCAATTTGAAAAATGTGAGTATTTTTATTAATAACCAAAAACTAGAAGTTCTTTCAGAAATAAAATATTTGGGCTTTTTTTTTTATTGATTCTTGTCTAACATATAAAAGTCACGTTTCATATATTTATAGGAAAATTGCTACGAAACTTTTCTTCTTTTCACGAGTATCAAATAACCTTTCTTTTCATTCAAGGCTGACTTTTTATCAAAGTATTATAAAGCCTCACTTTACTTACAGCGCAAGCCTCTTATACTTTCTTGATAACAATAGTAAATCTGCCTTACAAAAATTGCAAAATAGGAGTATGAGAATTATCTTAAAGTGCAATAGATATACGCCAATAGCTTTAATGCAGGTTTGTTTAAATTGGCGACCACTTGATCTTCACTTTAAATACTTTACCATGATATTCATTTTTAAAATAATAAATAATCTGTTGCCTACCTATCTACATAACTATATTAAATATTCTTATGAAATACATAATTATCAAACACGATCACGAAATGATTTCTACATAGTACGAACAAATTACAAAAAAACCATGAACTCACTATTTTTCAAAGGGTTGAATGCCTTTTATAACTTGCCTATATATGTTAAGGAGTGTACCAGTTTAAGAATTTTCAAAAATATATACTCAATAACTTTATGAAAAACGGTATAACTATATATATTCTTAAAACCTTCTTGAAGTGAAAAAATTAATATTCCAAAATATCTTGCCTTGTATTATTTTAAAATTTTTGTATAAAAATATTATTCATATGTGGGCATGAAATTATTTTGTAAATCTGTTACTTGTAAGACATCAAATTGTATTTTTGTTTCTATTTAATAATAATAAATAATAAATACATAATCATGCTGTGAAAAAAAAACTTCTGTATTTGGCGAAGAAAAATATTCTTTCATTTAGATATCTAGATCATACACGCGTGCACTCTTGTGCACGGGCCAGATTTAGCGATTATTTCGTATTTTCGTATATGAAATAACCACCCAAGTGCAAGTCGGACTTGCGCAATTAGTGTTCCGTACATTGATTGATTTAAAAAAAAAATTGTCACGGAAGTATAAAATGATCAATGACTTCACAAAACACACTCCAAATGAGTTTCCAACAAAGTTTGTTTCCGATCTTTATTAAAAACTGATGAACTTGTGACAATTTTCTTCAATCTACATCCTGTAGAGACTACTCCAGAATGTTTTCAAAATTTTTTGATTAGTACTTTTCGAAGTAAGAGGGGGACAGCGAATTCTTTAAAAATAATTCAAAGAAACGTGTGCGCAAGTATTACATTATATATATATATATATATATATATATATATATATATATATATATATATATATATATATATATATATATATGTATATATTTGAACTCGTGTTTTTACAAGCTTTCATTTGACACCCCACTCGATGACCTGGTAAATTTTTTTTTTCACTTTCGATTTCACCACCCCAACACTAACCCCTTAAGTCAACATTTAACTTTCAAAACTACACGGCTCTGATGGCAATCAATTCCTATATTAGTGCCAAATTTCACCTTCCTGTGTCAAGGAGTTTCGGAGAAAATCGGGTGTGACAGACGGACAGACACCGAAGTGCTTATAAGTGTTCCGTACGGAATACTAAAAATGCGGCGGAAAAAAATTTGACTCAAAAGATGAGGTGATTGCTGAAACAAATGCCTATTTTGAATGTTGGAGAACTCGTATTTTTTCGATGGAATACGAAGATAAAAAAAATGTTGGAGCAAATGTATCGAGCTAAAAGGAGACTATGTTGAAAAATAAAATAAATTTTACACATAAAAATATTTTTTCTTGTCAAGGTTAGGTACTTATTATACAACCCTCGTAAACCGATAACTAATAATGATTTCAAAGAATATGTAAGTTGTACAAATTCATTATATACCTTTATATACCAATTTTGATCATTATTTATATAAAAATTAATACAAATACAATCATTAAAGTAATTTCTTTGGCTTTCTACACATTTTTGTCATATCTCAGGCAATTGTCGTATTTCAGATCGAAAAAGTGATAGTTATTTGGATGCGATGCTTTTCTGGAGAATCTGAGAATCAGCCAGGTAGTGTTATATGACTCGGTGCTAATCCAAACGGGGTCAAGTGTTGGAATACGTCGCATGAGAGAATTTCCTAGCCCAAAATTGAGATGGCTTACTGGGTCTTTTTGGCTATGTGGGACTATCAGTAAATGGCCTTTTGTTTTTAAGTGCATCACTCACGTGGTCAGCTGTTTTGATAGAGCTCAGAAGGGACGATCTGGCCCGATTTGTAGATCATGCCTCTCTAATTCCGCCAAGCGCGTAGCAACACCTTCTTGACATGAATGTTCAGTTTTGAGATGCGATTGTTTCTTTTTCTTTGTCATACAATATCTACTTTGTATTGTTGTATTATTATTCCGCTTCTTCTGTATACGATAAGAAATATCTTGCTCGGTTATTCCGTGTGGAGGTACAATTGCCAGTTGAGTTTGGCAAGGATTCTTGCCAAAAAGTTACTCAAACTTCTCGTCATCCTTCTTGGTTTACTGTCATTCTGAAGTTTAATATTTCCCGCTTAAAACGGCTGCAATTACTTTTTATCCGTACTGTAGAAATATTTTCACCTAAAGCCGGAAAAAGTATTTCTTTCTCTTCACCTGCATTTTTTTGAAGTTGAAATGTAAAAAGACGGTAGACCATAAAATGTTGCTTTTCGAACAACATCACATCTACATAATTATGCAGGTTATTTTTCGCAGTAGGATCAAGTCAAAAGATGACATTGACTAGGGGGTGGAAAAAAAATAAAAAAAAAAATCCAACTTGAGTAGGCATTCGACCGTTTGGTCTATTTTTGTTGTTTAAGAATGTTTGGCATGAGAGATTGTGGAGTAAGTTACGCTCTTATGTCTGAAAGGTTCTGTTTATGAATCTCTCGTTTCCTCAGAGAGCGTTCTTTACGAGTGGCAGTCGACGGATTCCTTTCTTATACCTTCACTATGAACTCCGGTGTGCTCCAAAGCTTCATACTGTCTTCTACTCTCTTTCTGATTTACATTGAAATCTGCTAAAGAAAACTAGGAATCCAATCTGCAGCTTTGTAGAATACAATATGCTTATTACTTCACTTGCTTTTAACGCTCGAACATACAGTACTCAGGCAAATATCCGCCGGCAGCATAAAGTCGTTCAAATTAACAAAGACCTGGAAGAAACGTTATCTTGGAGTGACAGTAACCAGGTAGAATTTAGCGCTACAAAAACCCAGGCGGCAGTTTGTTCCAAAAAAGTAAACGTTGCTGAACGCAACATACTTATGTCGCAGCACTCCATTCCTCTAGCATCATTACTAGTGATGGAATAATTCGAATTAAAAATAATCGGTAATTAGATTATTGAAATAATCGGCATCATCCGATTATGAAAACCTAAGAATCGAATTATATATAATCGGAATTTGCGTCATCATAAAATCTAAAATCAGTAAAATCATAAACAAAAGTACAAAAGTCAACAACAAAACACTCGGATTCTCGGATCGCGATAAAATCAAATATCGTAACGCGTAATAGTTTCGGATTCGGGTGATGGAGTTGGCGTATTTTCTGGGGAACAACCTGGTTTTTCTGTTTTCTTTCCATTTGCTTCATTTATAGATTGTTCTGTTTCAGTGTCTTTTGGAGAAATTTCTAGTTTTACAGTGGCATGTATTCCTAATAAATGTTGCTTCATATTTATTGTTCCGCCAAAATATTTTATTATTTTACCGCATATCTTGAAAGGAGCTTGTTTAGAGTTAATTTCTTTGAACCGGTTCCACACCAGCGAATGTTTTTTACAACCAGGCCTCATTTTCTATTTTCTTTATAAAATTTACTTTTAACTTTAATTACTCAACACTCAACTAACAGTCAACACCCAACACCAACACTCATGGAACGACGATTCATTCATTCGTTTAAATTCATTCATACTATTAAAAAATAAAAATAATAATTAATTAAATTAATCGGCATGTCTCGAGTTCGAGTTTCACTTCGGCGAATCGGCAAAATCGCCAAAATCGGGCAATTCCGATGAATTTTAAGTTTTACAATGAAGTGACGCATGTAACATCAGGTAATATGGGATGAGATGATTTGAAATTCGAATTATAATATAATCCGATTATCAAAATCATTCATCTTCATCGAGTAATGTCTCCAATTCTTCATCTTTAAAGTTTTTCGGCTGGCCTGGACGTGCTTTATCTTCCGTTTCGAAATCATCACTTTTAAAGCGTCGAAACCAGTACTCACATGTTTTTATCGATGGAATATAATCACCATAGGTTTCCGACAGCAATTGATGACTTTCAACAGCGGTTTTCTTCGAATTAAACAAAAAAGTCACGCTTCCCGCAAATGATGTTTTGTTGGCACGTAATTCGACATATTCATTGCTCAAAAAAAAAAAATTGTTTACACTTTGGTAAAATAAACATATACTAAAAATTAAAGTCTAATGCTTGGTGCTTCATCATGAATATAGCAACAGTATGACCCGATGCGATATAATACATAATAATAACTCTCTTACAATTCCCTCAATATTAATTCACACTCCTTATAAAAAGCTGTTAATACTGTACAAAGCTGAAATTCGACCAACTGCTCTTTTCAGAAGAGAGCTGTTCTTTTGATTGAAGACCCAGAACTCACCAGAAATCTTGATTACTTGAAACATCAAAGAACTGTTGGAGGTTTGAGTCTATTCTACTATATAGTCCGCTTAATTCCTCCCAGAGCGGTGCATGCCAGGAATACATGTCGCTCTAATACATCACATACGCATGAGATTCCACTTGTCACTCCTCGTACAACCGTTTTCAAGCAGTCTTTTACATGGAGAACATCATCCCTTGGGAATGATTTGGTCAGGACTGTGTTTCCCACCGAGTAAAATTTACAGCGATCCAAGACCAACGTGAATTGCTTTTTTCGGACACGCGTTATTTCTGTAGCGCTATAGGGATTTCCCTAAAACAGGAGTGCAATGCCCATAAAAAAAAAGATTAGTTAGTCGATCAAAGGTAGGAACCCAAAATTAACTGGTATACCTAATATTTCTTTTTTATATTGAGATACAGCCGATGACATTATTGATAGGGGCACAATATTCAAATAGCTTTCCATTTGATTTAATGTGTTTTCTACATTCAATTTTACTTTTTGACAATAATTAGGTTGTAGAGGGTGAGTCAACGAAAGAGTAAAGTTCATTCTCTCATTTGTTTCGGGAATAACGAAAATATGTTAAATACAATAGTTTTAGGGAATGTTAAGGTGCACAGTTTAGAATTATTTTTGAATATACAGGGTACTTCAAAAAAGTGTGACCGATATAACATATGTTTTTTTTTTTTTTAAATGGAACTTCCTATTTTCTAATTTATTGTTAAATTCTGCGTAAAATTTTATAAGTTTTTTTTTATCAATATTGTTATATACCTAAACCTAGTAGTTTTTCTAATATTTCAATTTTTTTTTAAGAAATACTAGTTTTCAGGTTTGTAAAAAATTGCGAGTAGCGCCATTATTTTCGAAGGTGGAATACTCATAATTGGTACGAGCGTTCTATAGAGATAAAAAAAAGATATATGTAAAGAAATTTTAGTTAGATGCTACAGGGTGTTCAAAATAAATTTATGCATTTATGCTATTTTAAATTGAAAAATCTCAAATTTTTTAAACGGCACACCCTGTATATTATTTCTTTTTTCTGATAGATTTTACAAAACCCTCTATCTTTTATTAAGTATGTCATATGCCTATTTCTAATAGTTTTCGATTTATTTTTAATTTTTCAATTTTTACCCTTGTTTTTAATACACTTACGCTATAACATCATAGTTGCCAAGACAAACAAAAATGTAGGCATTGTCAAGTTTTGACATGTCTATTAAGCAAGTAAAAATAGTTTAATTTGTTTTAGTAAGTGACATATAAAGGTAACAGTTATGGATTTTCCTAAAAATGATGTAATTGATATGGTTTATATACTGGGCGAGGCGTGTCTTTACGGAGCGAAGTACCCTAATAGACGTATACCATCTAGAAAATCTTTTCAGTGCTTAATGGAACGGTTTGATGGTAGTGGTAGCGTTGAGTATACGAAACGGAAAGTAGTAAACCAGAATGCTACCAGTGAGGAAAAAGAAATGGAGATTTCACTTCTTGTTGACGATAATCCCCAGGTCAGTAGCCGTCAACTAGCTGACTTATCTGACACATCCCAATCTACGGCTAATCGCACCACGAGAAAATATAAGTATCATCCCTTTCATATGGAACTACACCAAGAACTTTAAGACCATGATGATGAGTAAACTTTTGTACCACTATGAATGGAGGAATAGAAGCCGATGCAAATTTTTTATCCAAAATAATGTTTTCTGATGAAGCTACTTTTCGCAGTAATAGAGCAGTTAACAGCCATACCATGCATTATCATTCAACAGTTAATCCATTTTGGGTCCGGAAAGTTCAAAACTAAAACCATTGGTCGCTTAATGTATGGTGTGAATATTAAATTTTCGAATTATTGGTCCATATTTTTTCCGCGAACCGCTTAACGGGCCCAGATATCTAAATTTCTTGCAAAACGAATTACCTCAGTTTCTTGAAGAAGTTGATAACTTTGAAAGGGAACAAATGTGGATTCAACAAGACGGAGCTGCTGCTCATCACCACCGGGAAGTTCGAGAATTTTTAAACGATCTTTACCCTCAAAAATGAATCGGTAGGGATGGATTCATTCAGTGGCCCCCTCGTTCATGTGACTTAACACCTTTAGACTTCTTTTTGTGGGGTTACATTAAAGATCGTGTTTATGTGAATACCCCTACAACACCAGTAGATATGGAAAATAGGATACGGGATGCGTGCAGGACAATAGCGCCCTTTATCCTAAGGAAAGTGAAGGAAACGATAGTAAAACCACTAAACATGGGTATTCAAGTAGACGGGCATATTTTTGAACATTTATTACGTCATAATAAATAATTATTAGATAAGCTAAACTATATTAAAATTATTATTAACTATTTGTTTATGTTTTCACAATAGCGTAAGTGTATTAAGAACAAGGGTAAAAATTGAAAAATTCAAAATAAATCGAAATCTATTAGAAATAGGTATATGACATACTTAATAAAAGTTGGAGGGTTTTGTAAAATTTATCAGAAAAATGATAATATACAGAGTGTGCCATTTAAAAAATTTGAGATTTTTGAATTTAAAATAGTCGAAATGCAAAAATTTATTTTGAGCACCCTGTAGTATCTAACTCAAATTTCTTTACATATATCTTTTTTTTCATCTCTATAGAACGCTCGTACCATTTATGAGTATTCCACCTTCATAAACAACTGCGCTACTGGCAATTTTTTACAAAACTGAAAACTAGTATTTTTTTAAAAAAAATTGAAATATTAGAATAACTACTAGGTTTAGGTATGTAACACAATTAATAAAAAAGTTATACAATTTTAAGCAGACTCTAAAAATAAATTAGAAAAATAGGATGTTCCATTTAAAAAAAACATATGTTATATCGGCCACACTTTTTTGAAGTACCCTGTATACTCAAAAATAATTTTATACTGTGCACCTTAAAATTCCCTAAAACTATTGTATTTAACATTTTATGAGATAATGAACTTTACTCTATCGTGGACTCACCCTGTACAATAGAGTTATCATTCTCTGAAAGTTTAGACCACCCTATAGTATTTTTCTTATTCAATAAAAATTTTGAAAAAATTGCTTTGCCGATTAAGCAGATTATTAAATGTTTAAATTTTCTGGTTAACTTCAGTTATTATATTAGTATTATGTTAGCTAACTAGCGTTAACCACACATAACTTGCTTTACGAAATAATAAGAATATTATATGATTATAAAACTTCCTGGAGGTTACATGATCGACTCGGGTAGAAGGGGACGCGCGCCAATATCAAAGAAATGGTTACTTATCTTTGCAAACGAGAGAGAAAGTTATAGCGGAATTATATGTAATACTCGGTTCTTGTAGGTTGGTTATATGAACCATTCTTCGAGAAACAAATAATTTTTTTTAACGATTTTTTGAATGAAAATCTAACAAATTAAAATGAATTTTCCGATTATTCTTTGTATTTTAAGTTTCGCGCGATGTGTTTTATCCAACAGCACCGATACTTTACAAGATGAACTTCAAGAAATTGAATATAGTGAAGGTACTTCAGTGGAACCAAGGTATTCTTTACCTCCTGTTAAAATTGGTGACAGTAGTGAAAATCCAGATAATGTGGTGCCTTCAAGTTTAAAAAGGGTGCTCGATTTCTATAACACTGAAATTTTGATGGCGACTTGGCCAAAATTCAAAGATAAAGTGTCAATGGATTGCCAGAAGGATGTTGACATCTACATAGAAGGACTAAGAAAAACGGACAACTGGGCATTAAAAAGTAAGTTTTTTGATTTTCTTATTCTCAAGTTACGAGTAAAGTGAAAAAAAATCGCTTTATTGTAATAAATAATTGAAATTCTTATTTACAAAAACAGTTAAAAATAATTCGGTAAGGGGATAAATACTAAATAAACAATAAAAATCCACAGAGGTGATCAATATTAATAAAACACATATAGATATTAAAACCTTTATAAAAATTTCTTAAAAACAAACAGATTAAAATTAACAACGTATTAAACATAACCAATTAAGAAAAAAGAGAAAAAGTAAAATAAATTATTTGATCAGTTTCTACTGATAAGACCAGGTAGACAATAGTACTAAGCACCTAAAGACGGGTATAATTAATTAAAATATTTTAATAAATTTAAGAATAGTACTAGACGGCCACCAAAGTAGTTCAGTGATGATTATCGCACAATAATTCATTAAAGGAATGGATGTATACTAAAAATAGCATTTCCTTTCTTTCTGAACATTTTAATAACGTAGATCATTTTAATTTGCACTGGTAAAGTATTTTCTTACTGTTATACGTTTGGGGAATACTTATTTTAACCAGATGTGAGAAGAGGCAAATTAATGTTTCATGTTTTGCTGAATTATATACATATATATATATATATATATATATATATATATATATATATATATATATATATATATATATATATATGTATAGATATATATATATATATATATATATATATATATATATATATAATATATATATATATATGTATGGGTATATATATATATATATATATATATATATATATATATATATATATATATATATATATATAATACATTAAAATTCCGGGCACCCGAAAAACTACTACATATATATATATATATATATATATATATATATATATATATATATATATATATATATATATATATATATATATATATGTTAGAATAGAGGTTTTCACGGATGGTGGAATGTAATACATTAAAATTACGGGTTTCAATCCGTTCGTCTAACAATGAATTTACACGACGTTTCGCCAAAATCTCATTTGGCATTTTCAAGTGCTCTTGCTGCTACTGCTACTCGATACTGTGATTTTGCCGCTGCTACCGCTCGTAGCTAACTTAGCTTGATAAGTAATGTTTAAATTATTTCCATCTCAAATTTGACGTTTACCTGTAAAATGGTTAAAGGTATAAAGTGGCGAAAATATGCCATAACTCTTAATAACAGAATCCTTTATTTCTCTTGTTAAGAGAAATATTCTGTTTATGAAAAAAAATACTTCCCGCGATATTTGCATTCCTTCACGTTTGACGGATCGTAGATTACGAAAGACATAGTTTCCAATTTTTTGTTGGCTTGTCTGTCGGTCAGCTGATCTGTCTGTTTTTGGATCCAAAAAGAAGCTAAGTGCCACATGATTTAATAGTGAAAAATTTAATTCACTGCACTTCCATTTGGAAAACATTGTTGAAAAGAAAATTCATCCATTTTTGAAACGTCTCATTACGAACTACGAAAAATGAAACCCGTACGATAATAACGCTTGAAAAAAAAAAACGGTAGCAAAGCTACCGCTTAGGATGGTTAGGAAAGGTTTGGTCAGATTGGAAGGAATTCGTGTATATTGAAGTGCTACAGCACATGGTGCTGACCTCTAGTATAAACAATTAAATATATTACAGTAAACAATTGAGAGAAAGTGGCTGGAATTGATCAGCAGAAAGGTGTTGTCTTCCATCATGATAATGCTGAATCCGGAAACAAGAGCTTAGCTGAGAAGTGTTGAACTTCCACTGTCAGAATACTACTTGTTTCGATTTCTGCAGAACTTTCTTAATGGTGATTTCAAAAGAAGCTTGTCAAAATAACTTGGTTCAGTTCGTCGCCCAGAAATCACAGAATTTCTATGGTTACCAGAAAAATAGCACAAGGACATCAATCAAAGTACACATTAAATTTTGACTTCAAAAGGCCAAATATATATATATATATATATATATATATATATATATATATATATATATATATATATATATATATATATATATATTGCAGCTAAGGGGGGGCATATGCCCCGTCCCCGCCTTTATAAATGCAGAAAATATGCTTGTTAGAAATAAAACTTTTTTTTATTGGGGATTATCTTTCGTAAAAGAAGTTTCCTCGATCATGGATTTGTAAGTTAGGTATGAGTTATTAGAGTTTCACTGTAGGTTCTATTTTATGAAAAATCTCCTCCCTCACCATCATCAAATTTTTAATTTAATTGTGTTGGCAGGGGTCTAAGTTTTTAAAGGTTTTTTTTTTATCAAGACGTTTGACTCTCTAATTGTCGTTTGATGCCCCCTGTTTGTCGATTGCCCTTCCCTCTATAAGTAGCTGCTTTTAGTATTCTCTTTTTCTCCTTAAAGTAACGCCCTTTGTATCCTTATGCCCCCTGTTTCTTGAACTTAGCCCCGCCCACAAAAGCAAAGAATCATATTTATTATAAATATGGTGTAAACAATAACAGAATCTATTATAATGCTTAAAATTAATTTAAGACGGTGGTATTAACTAATTTTTATTTGTGCGCAATTTATAAAAATCTTTAAGAGAGAGATATTTTCTCTAAAACTGTTAAATTTAGCTATTGCTGGTGTTACCATGGCCTTAGTAATTAGTGAATTTACGTCGTCTGTGCTGTAAAGTTGTTATATTAATATTTCAATGCAGTACACATATAGGGTTTGCCGCTTTTCAACAGTTGATGTCTGTATGAGGTTGACTTCCTGACCTTGTAGCTTAAGAAATTTAGAACCTTAAAAATCGCTTTTTTACATCTTTGTTTACCTTGTAGTTATTTTTATACTAGGCTCTAAAATCACATTCTTCCTGGAGTAACTTTATGTTGCTGCCGACCTCCATGATTCAGTGTATTCGGTATATATATATATATATATATATATATATATATATATATATATATATATATATATATATATATATATATATATATATATACATATATATATATATATATATATATATATATATATATATATATATATATATAAAATAATAAGTCGTTGATCCACTCGGGGCGTTATTTACTTAGAATTCAGGACTTATTAATAATAATTACGAAATTAATTTCATAATACTTCTTTCTTACGAAGAAACAGCAGTCTAATTGAAAACCTGACCGTTCGTAGGTTTTTCCGTATATTTAACAAGCTCTACTTTTACCGTACATAAAGTATTCCTAGGTTAAAGGATTTGAAAGTCAAAGATATAATAAGAACTTCTATTGTGAAGATTTTACTGGTTATCCCTAGAAAAAAGTATCTAGGAATCAAACAAATCTTGCGAGATATTGCACAAGCAAAACTGTCTAATAATTTAGATGATGTAAATTAATAGCTTTTTAATATTAATTATCGCAAAACTACCTAATATATGGATTTCAATTAAAGGTAAAAAAATCTAATACCACAGAAACTATAGCTATTGCTACAGAAAGATAAAGTCATCGAAAAAAAATCGATCGAGTGCAAGTTGGACTGCCAAAGTTTATACCATTGGACCAGACGACATATTTTTACGACAAACTGGCAATCATCAACATTAATACGATAATGAACAAGTACTGAATCGCCAAAAAATTAACAACGCAGTGAAGAAGAAAGCCAACGAGGAACATTACAACGAAAGACCAAGAAAGGTGATTCGGCGGGAGGAATTTGAACCGAGCCAGACTGCGGTGCTATCCAAAGTTGCTAAAGTCCCGAGAGGAAGTTCATGAATATTTCAGTTCAATCTCGGTCGAAACCGCCAGGCCGCTATATTCCCTTGGTGTTCCGCCTATTGCACGACAAAAAGGAAACTTCGTATTCTTTGGTATTATCTGCGGTAAAGTCCAAATGCCAGCAATTAGGATGTGTCTTCTCGCCTACAAAGGTTGTGTCAGATTTTGAACGCGCAATTCACGGTGCGGTTTCAACCGAATTTCCATTGACAACGCTTGTGGGATGCAGATTCCATTTAGGACAATCCTGGTGGAAAAAAATTCAGAATCTAGGATTAACTAGAGAATACAAAGATAAAAATTCTCTCATTGGAAAATGGCTTCACCACATGTTCGGGCTAACTTTTCTCCCTGCCGATCAAGTGGGAGATGTTTTCGTCCAATTATTAGAAATTCAGCCAGTCCACCCACAAGTAACATTGTTTTCTGACTACATAGTTGAAAACTACATCGATGATAGTGCTCTTTTCCCTACAACCCTTTGGGCCAAGCACGAAGCCAGCGTTTGGAGAACTAATAATGGGATTGAGGCTTTTCATTCAAATTTTGCAAAGGATAGTCGTTCACCTCATCCAAATTTTTATGAATTTTTCGAGGTCATCAAGGGTTCCCAGACTGAAACGTACACGAAAATCAACGCTGTATAAACCAGTGCACCAAACTGTTCGACTAATAGGTACAACTGTGCATTTTTAGAAAACAAGATAATTCAATATGTACATAAAGAAATTGATGCTGTAACGTTTGTCAAATGCATGTCTTACAAATATAGTAATTATTGAAATATGTCTTTTGCTTTAATTTTCACACATAACTTGCATACTTATAGTTCTATACCTACCTGTGGCGCACCCCTACTCGGCCGTCAATTTTGGGTTCGAAAACGGTCTGTACCGCAACTCGGGAGCTTTTTATTGCCTTTCACCGATCCTCACCGCAACTCAGCATCAACCCATCGATTCGTCTTTTTTCAGTCTGTTTAATGGTCCATGTTTCCGATGCGTAAGTTGCTATGGGGAATATAAGGCAGGATAGTAATCTTAACTTTGTGTTTTTGCGACAGCTGGATCTTTCCAGACCTTAGTGAGTTTGTTCGTCGAGTTGCTACCCATAGCCAAACTAGTAAAATTCAAACTGATATGTCATTTCGTTCGGTAGCTATCATGCCAATACTCTGATCGGCGGACGGAAATAGCGAACTGTTTTTTCGAGATCTAGGAACCCCAAAAAGTTATGGCTATTATACGCTTTTGAACCAATATACTAAATTAAAAAAAATTAAGACAACTTTAAAAAGTGATAAAAATACAAAATAATATTTTGTCTCAATCTTAAAAAGTTAGTACCAACCTGCTTATAAAAGAAACTATCATTAGCAAAAGAAATCTTTGTTGTTGCCATTTTAAACAAGAAAAGTAAGTAACGTAAGCAATATGTAATTAACACTTAATACGCAAAATATATTATGTAAACATCTAAAATTAAGCAAAATTTTAAAGTCGGTGCAAGTCTTGCACTTAAGAAGAAACTTTAAATAAAATGTCACGTCATCATATTAATTAGTATAGACAATTAGGAGAGTACCTAATACAAAATATGCTAAGTATTTTTTTATTGCAGACACTTGTAGATAAATGAGTTACATTGAAATTACAAGTATTTAATAAAATTTGCCAGGAGAACTTCAAAATTTAGATTAATTTTTTAGTGTTCCGTATGGAACACTTATAAGATCACTTCGGTCTCTGTCTGTCACACCTGATTTTCTCCGAAACTATTTGACACAGAAAGTTGAAATTTGGTATTAAGATAGGAATTGATGGCCTCATCAAAGCCGTGTAGTTTTGAAAGTTAAATTTTGACTTAAGGGGTTAGTTTTGAGCGGTGAAATCTGAAACGAAAAAAAAAAAAAATACTAGGTCATCGACTGTGGTGTCAAATGAAAGCTTGTGAAAACACGAGTAAAAAATATATATATAAAGTAATACTTGCGCACACTTTTCTTCATATTAGTTTTAAAAAATCGCGAAAAATCTCTGTCCCCCTACCTTATCTCGAAAAGTACTGATCAAAAAATTTTGAAAAAATTCTGGAATATTCTCCACGGGGTATAGTTTGAACGAAAATTATCACGAGTGCATTACCTTTAATAATTTATCTGGTATATAAAAAAAAACAAAAATTTCAAGGTCAGCAGTTTTCAGTAAAGATTGGAAATAAACTTTGTTGAAAACTCATTTGGGGTGTGTTTTGTGAAGTCACTGATCTTTACCAGGTGTACAAGTATGAAATGCGGATTTCAGACAACAGAGGGTGCACCAATGCAGTTTGTGCTATAAAAATTTGACACTGCACCATTTTGTTGTGTCATCAACAAGTGTCAGACGCGCACGAGTGATGACACAAAGAACGTGGAAAACCGCCAAAAAAATACGAAGATGTGGTTTTGCAAGCATTGTTGGACGAAGATGATTCGCAAACACAAAAACAACTCGCCGAGCAATTGGGCGTTAGTCAACAAGCTGTTTCCAATTGGCTACCAGAGATGGGAAAGATTCAGAAGACCGGTAGATGGGTACCACATGAGTTGAATGACAGGCAAATGGAAAAGCACAAAAACAGATTTTTTTTTTTTTTTTTTTTTTTTTTTTTTTTTTTTTTTATGGGTCTAGCACACGTGCTGCAGGGAAGTCCCTAAAGCGCTCCAGGAGCGGCACGAGTGCGGAAAAAGCGATTCACGTTGTTCTTGAATCGCTGTAAATTGTACTCGGTGGGAAACACAGCGCTGGGCAAATTATTCCAAAGGGATGACGTTCTCCATATAAAAGATTGCTTGAAAAGCGTTGTACGCGGAGTAACAAGCTGAACCTCATACGGATGCGAAGCACCAGCGCGACGTGTATTTCTAACATGCACCGCTTTGGGAGGAATTAAGCGGGCTACATCCTTCGAACACTTTCCATGAAAATACTTGTAGAACAGACTCAAGTCGCCAACCGTTCTTCGATGTTCCAGCGAATCAAGGCCGCCGGTCAATTCCGGGTCCCCAATCAGACGGACCGCTCTTCTCTGAACAGAATCCAACAAATGCAGTGTATGTTTGGGAGCGGAGCCCCAAACGTGGGAGCAGTATTCCATAGTTGGTCGAATTTGGGCTTTGTAAAGAATTAACAGTTGCTGTGGGGTGTAAAGCTTTCTGGTTCTAAATAATATTCCCAACTTTTGAGAAGCTCTCCTTGCTATGCCTGCAACATGTTCATGCCAAGACATATTTGCTCCCAAACTAACGCCCAACAAATTGAGCGACGATGCTAGGGGAATGGAGTGCCCCGACATAACTATGTCGGGTTCAGCAACGTTAACTTTTTTTAGAAAAAACTGCCGCTTGGGTTTTTTTAGCGTTAAATTCCACTTGGTTACTGTCACCCCAAGATAGAATTTCTTCCAGGTCTTTGTTAAGTTGAACGACCTCCTGCTGTCTGCGGATACTCGCCTGAGCAGCCGATGTCCGAGCGTTCAAGGTGAATGAAGAGACAAGCGTACTGTCATCTGCAAAGCTATAGACTGGATTGTGACATTTTGCTCGCTCGGTACAAAAGGAAATCGTTTTTGCATCGTATAGTTACAGGGGATAAAAAATGGATTTATTTTGAGAATCCCAAGCGCAGAAAATCAGTCCCCAGTCCCAGGCGCACCACCCACATCGACCGCAAGATCGAATTGCTTTGGCAGAAAGACGATGCTCTGTGTTTGGTGGGACCAGAGGGGCGTAGTCTATTATGAGCTGTTAAAACCTGGGGAAACGGTTAATACTAAATGTTACCAACAACGATTTGAACCGTTCGCTGCTTGAAAAAAGGCCAAAATACCGAAAGAGGCAACACAAAGTCATTTTTCTTCATGACAATGCTCCATCACATACGGCAAAACCAGTTCGCAATACGTTGGAAGCACTCAGCCGGGAAGTTCTACCCAGACTTGGCTCTACTTGCTGAGCAGCGCTTTGGTTCGTACGAAGATGTGAAAAAATGGCTCGATGAATGGTTCGCAGCAAAAGGGGAAGATTTTTACTGACGTGGTATTCACAAATTGCCCGAAAGATGGGAAAAATGTATAACAAGCGATGAAGCATACTTTGAATAAAGCACTTTTTATCATTCTTCCGAATTTAACATGTTTTTTTTAGAAAAAAAATCCGCATTTCATACTTGTACACCTGGTATACCACCGTAACAAAATTTTTTATTTTAAAAGCAATTAACGTAGGGAACACTAATTGTGCAAGTTCAACTTGCACTTAACCGGTTTTTAAATTTTTTTGTATAGATCGTGTGTTTTCAGTAGTAATTAGTTATTACTCACATCTCTTACATTTCTTGTTTACAGTGACAAAAGCGAATATTTCCTTTGTGAAATATATTGTCTTGTAACCCGTAGGCCGAAAAGTTTTTAGTTTGACACATTACATACCGCCCTTTTCAAAAAATCCAAATGATTTTTAGGAAGTACCAACCTTCAAGCGATACGTGTTAAAATTTCATAACATTTGGACGATTAGGTTACAAGTTACAGTGGCTTTAGTAATGCTATTTTTAATATTTTCAAAACAATGGAAAAAATCGAATTTCGTGTGTTGATTAAACACTGTTTTTTGATGGGAAAAAATACCGTTCAAGCAAAGCAATGGCTTGATAAGTGTTACGGGGACTCTGCCCCTGAAAAATTACTCATCATTTACCGGTATAACGCGATCGTATAGACACAAATGATGCTGAACGCTCTGGACACCCAAATGAGGTGGTTACACCGGAAAACATAAAAAAATCCACAAAATTGTTTTAGGTGACCGTAAAGTGAAATTGCGTGAGATAGTTGACACCCTAAAGATATCAAAAGAACGTGTTGGTCATATTTTGCATGAAAATTTGGGCATAAGAAAGCTCTGTTCGAAATGGGTAACGCGTTCGCTCATGGTGGACCAAAAACAACAACGTGTTGATGATTCTGGGCGTTGTTTGGACCTGTTTAAGCACAATAAAAAGGATTTTTTCATGCGATATATGACAATGGATGAAATATGAATCCACTACTACACACCTGAATCAAATCGGTAGTCAGCTGAGTGGACAGCAGCCAGTGAAAGCCGCCCGAAGCGATCCAAGACAGAACAGTCCGCTGGGAAGATTTTGGTCTCTGTATTTTGGGATGCACATGGATAAATTTTTATCGACTCTGCTGAGAAGGGAAAAATCATCAATAGCGAATATTATATAAAGGTATTGGTGCGTTTGAAGGCAGAAATCGCAAAGAAAAGGCTCCAAATGGACAAGAAAAATGTGCTCTTTCATTAAGACAATGCACCGTGTCACAAGTCAATGGTTATGATGGCAAAATTGCTTGAACTGAAGTTCGAGTTGCTTCCTCATCCACCGTACTTTCAAGATTTGCCCCCCAGCGACTATTATCTATTGTAAAAATACGAGTTCAAAAAAATATAGAATGTAACACTTACGCACACTTTTCTTTGTATTATTTTTAAAAAATTGCGAAAAATTGCCCCCTTATTTCGAAAAGTACTGATCAAAATAATTTGAAAAAATTCTAGAATATTCTCCACAGAGTGTAAATTCAACGAAAATTATCACGAGAACATTACCTTTAATACTTGCAATTTATTTCGAATATATAAAGAAACAAAAATTTCAAAATCATCAGTTTTCAGTAAAGATCGGAATACACTCTGTTGAAAACTCATTTGGGGTGTGTTTTGTGACGTCACCTCCGTAACAAAAATTTTTATTGTAAAAGCAATCAACGTATGGAACACTAATTGCGCAAGTCCGATTTGCACTTGGCCAATTATTTCTTACCATTATATTTTATGCCACTAGCAAGATATTAAGTTTAATGTGAATGATTTGCTATTTTTAAAGCAACTAACGACTGGATCCATTAGGGACTTACGAAATATCAGGTTTTGGTAACTACAACAGTTTTCCTACCAAAATTTATTATTTTCGCTAGATATTTTGGTTATATTTTATGATAGTATTTAATTAGTTCAACCACATTTATATAATAAGATATTTTTGTTAAAATTATGTAATTGTTTAAAATGTTTAATTATGAAATAGCCGCTCCTTATTATTACCTTAGGTAATTAGGTAGATATTCTTGCGGATTCTCCGGATATAAACTATTTCCTAATTCTTCATTATTAACGTTTAATATGTATATGATTAGTATACTATAACGCTTTTTTCAATTAATTCTTTTAATTAACATATTATAACTTTTTACCGTTCATTTTATGGTAGATGAATTCTTTTAGACAATTTTTTTTTTAATTATACGTTAAGGAAATATTGCGTTCTGTCAGTACATTCGCCCGGAAAATGATTGCTTTCTGAAGCATTTTGGTTCGGAAAATACAATTTTACATATCATAGGATTAACAATTTAATATATTTTTTTATTGGTGTTCATGCTTCATTATTAGCAACCAAAAGTTAATAGTTTATAAGAATATTTATTAAAATTATTTTATTTTTGTGACACATTACCTTGAATTATAGTCTGACTGAAATATATTGTAAGATTTGAATTGTTGTGCCTACTCCATTAAGAAACATAATTTTTCGAAATTTGGAGACAAAATTTAGTTGTAGCTTATTACAAGGGCGTACCGGGTGTAGAAGTATGAAATGCGGATTTTTTTTCTAAAAAAACATGTTAAATTCAGAAGAATGATAAAAAGTGCTTTATTCAAAGTATGCATCCTATTTTTCCCATCTTTCGATCAATTTGTGAATACCACGCCAGTATAAATCTTCCCCTTTTGCTGCGAACCATTCATCGAGTCATTTTTTTCACATCTTCGTAAGAACCAAAGCGCTGCTCAGCAAGTGGGTGACCCATCGATGCAAACAAGTAGTAATCGGAAGGAGCCAAGTCTGGTGAGTAAGCCGCATGGGGTAGAACTTCCTAGCTGAGTGCTTCTAACATGTCGCGAACTGGTTTTGCCGTATGTGATGGAGCATTGTCATGAAGAAAAATGACTTTGTGTTGCCTCTTTCGGTATTCTGGCCTTTTTTCAAGCAGCGAACGGTTCAAATCGGTCAATTGTTGTTGGTAACGTTTAGTATTAACCGTTTCCCCAGGTTTTATCAGCTCATAATAGACCACGCCCCTCTGGTCCCACCAAACACAGACCATCGTCTTTTTGCCAAAGCGATTCGGTCTTGCGGTCGATGTGGATGGTGCGCCTGGGTCTACCCATGATTTTTTGCGCTTGGAATTCTCAAAATAAATCCTTTTTTCATTCCCTGTAACTATACGATGCAAAAATGACTTCCTTTTGTACCGCGCGAGCAAAATGTCATACGTGTTTTTGCGCTTTTCCATTTGCCTGTCCTTCAATTCATGTGGTACCCATCTACCGGTCTTCTGAATCTTTCCCATCTCTCGTAGCCGATTGGAAACAGCTTGTTGACTAAAGCTCAATTGCGCGGTGAGTTGTTTTTGTGTTTGCGAATCATCTTCGTCCAACATTCTTGCAATTCCACATTTTCGTATTTTTTTGGCGGTTTTCCACGTTCCTTGTCTGCAACATCGAAGTCACCACGTTTGAAACGCCGAAACCATCGTTCATACGTATTTTGCGATGGAGCATGTTCACCATAAGCTTCTCGAAGTAATCGGTATTATTCAACAGCAGTTTTCTTCAAATGAAAACAAAAAATTAATGCTGTCCGCGAATGCTCTTTGTTCGGTATAAATTTCGATATATTGAACACAACAACACAACACTATGCACACACTTTTCCAATTTATCACTCGTGCGCGTCTGACATTTGTTGATGACAAAACAAAATGGCGCAGTGTCAAATCTTTATAGCACAAACTGCATTTGTGCACCATCTGTGGTCTGAAATCCGCATTTCATACTTGTACACCTGGTAATAGAGTCGTTAAAAAAAATTTATAAAAATACATTTACATTTAAATTCAAAATTCCTAGATAAAATTTTAAATTTCTAATTTCATATAAAAATTTTGGATAGCTGCTTATCAAACCAGTTTTTAAAGGAGTAATTAGAAAAATTTCTCTACATATCTGTTAATGTCATTTGGTTATAACTTGTTATAGGAGTCCAATATTGCAAGTCGTCTTTTAAGAGTTCGCGTACTTACGTAAAAACTGTGCAGTGAATCTAAAGAAGCTAGAATTTCCTGATAATTAAGCACCTACTAAATTATTTTTGCTTCACGTTGCTCTTCCTCTTCCATTTTTAAAAAAGACAATAATTCACTGATTGTTGATGATATAATTAGTAGTAAAGTACCGACAGTTTGCACTAATAAGGATACTTATTAAAACTCCTGCTCCTGAAGCTGGACTTTTAGGGCAAAAATTTAGGCATTTAACTAGAAATTAAAGTTGAAATTTCGATATTTATGTCACTATTTTTGAAGTAAAGTTCAATTTTAGAGAAAACACTTGAAATATTATAATAAAAAATTACGGAAAAGTCAAAAATTATGTTTCAATTGCTCCTCACCAGTACCAGCGTTTCTCGAGATGTCTGATTCCATCAAAAAAAATCTCCTGCGCCTCAAACGACGCCTCAGCGGTTTTCAGCTCCCCTTGAAGTTATCGTAGAACAGCAAAATTTTGTTTAATTTATATATTAACAATGAATAAACTTTACGTTGAAAAATTTCAATATTAATTAAATAATTGGCCAAAATGACTAGTGTCGGCCTATTTTTCATACATTTGCGAGTATCATATCAACAATTTAGGTCAGTATGTTAATTTTTGCAGCAGTGATGGGGATAAATAAACAAGTACGCACGAGCTCTTACCGCATGCGCGCGTTTTCATGCAACTAATCGCAGTGAAAATTTATATTTTGAATGCTTTCAGCTGCCAAAAAACACATTATTTTCTTATTTGGATATTCTATTAAAAAAATCTTTATTGTTTTTTTTTTCACAATATAACACTGAAGTTTAGTGTTTTTCGTAAGGAAAAACACTCAAGTTGAGTGTACGAATTAGTGAAATGTTTTTCGGAGTGTTTTTCTGAGTTTTTTATGTAAGGTTACGTAGTTAGAAAAGTTTTCAAGTAAAAGTTATAAAAAATATATATGCACGCTTTAATATCGTTGTGACAATTTTTCACCCCAAAATTCAAAAACCATTTAGTTTTTAAATTGTAAAATCAAATGGTTTTTGAATTTTGGCGTTTAAAATTGTAAAAACGGTTTTGAAGCGTGCATATACCTTTTTATAATTTTTACTTTGAAAAGTTATATCTATACAGTTATACCATTTAGTTTCCTTATTTGATTTTGCTACGACAAATTAACAAATTAACAATAATATTTGATTTTTTCAAATGAAATAACCAAATAAGAAAACGAAATGTCTTTTTGGCAATAATCAGCTCGTCGTTTTTTTGTTAATAATTAACGAATCGGGTTAATTTTTTTTGCGTAGAAACACTCTTTAGGCTTGGGCGCTTCTTATGGATTTAGTCGTTTGATAAAATTGTTTGTTTAATTTGTTATTAATAATGAATAAACTTTACGCTGAAAAATTTCAACATTAATTGGCCAAAATGAACAATGTCGGCTGATTTTTCATACATTTGCGAGTATTCTATTAAAAATTCAGGACAGTATGTTAATTTTTGCAGCAATGATGTGGATAAATAAACAAATTCTCACGAGCTCTTAGCGCACGCGCGCGTTGTCATGCAGCTAATCATAGTGAAAATTTAATTTTTGAATGGTTTCAGCTGCCAAAAAGACATTTCGTTTTCTTATTTGGTTATTTCATTTGGAAATGAAATAACCAAATATTAATGTTAATTTGTTAATTTGTGGTAGCAAAATTAAATAAGAAAACTAAATGGTGTAACTGTGTAGATATAAATTTTCAAAGTAAAAATTATAAAAAGGTATATGCACACTTCAAAATTGCTTTTATAATTTTTACCGCCAAAATTCAAACACCTTTTGGTTTTACAATTTAAAACTAAATTGTTTTTGAATTTTGGGGTGAAAAGTTGTTACGATTTTAAAACGTGCATATATCGTTTTATAATTTTAAATTGAGCGTATCTTCGTACACTCAACTTTAGTGTTATATTATGAAACAAAAAAACAATAAACATTTTATAACAGAATAACCAAATAAGAAAGCAATATGTTTTTTGGCAGCTAAAAGCATTCAAAAAAAACAAATTTTCATTACGATTGGCTGTATGAAAACGAGCGCGTGCATTAACAGCTCGTGCGCGTTTGTTTATTTATCCACATCACTGCTACAAAAATTAACGTACTGACCAGAATTTTTGATATAATTCTTGCAAATGCATGAAAAATAAGCCGACATTGTTCATTTTGGCCAATTTTTTAATTAATATTGAAATTTTTCAGCGTAAAGTAACAGTAACAAATTAAACAAACAATTTTTTTATCAAACGAATATCTATAAGAAGTGCACAAGCCTAAAGAGTGTTTCTACGGAAAAATCAACTTGATTGACGACGAGTAGATTATTGCGTTACTACTAGCGAAATAGGGGTCACGCGTAGAGGCAATTCGGCAATTCGGTGCCTCAGTTATAAGTTTATGAATTCAGATTCCAGGATTTGGTTCTTTAGTCAATAAATTTCAAAAATTTCTTAGCAATCCCAAACACGATTGCCATCAACTATCCAGAAGAGGAATGATTATGATCCTGGTGGACTTGGTGGTGGCGATAATGGCGGTGTCATCAGCATACGTGAGCAAGGAGGTCTGGCTCGATTTGGGAATATCGGCGGTAGGGATATTGAATAAGTAGGGGGAGAGGACGGGGCCTTGGGGGACTCCCGCTCGTATGAGCTTGACGTCGAGGTGATCTGGTAGACTCGAACTTGGAGTATACGGTCCGAGAGGAAGGAGAGGACTTGTCGCATGATGTTTGTTGGATAGCCGTGACAGATGAATTTGGGGATTAAACCCTCGTACCAAACTCGATCGAAGGCCTTGGAAATATGAAGAAAGACAGCTTCAACCTAGTGTTAGCGATTGAAGCTGTTGATGTGTTGGAAGAGGGTTGCTCTGTACTGTACTGTTAATTTCTATGTAAAAACATCATTCACCATTACCAGCGTCATAGAATGCATCTTAATGCAGATAGACATGAGGAAGGCTTCTACTGCTAACGAGATAACTGTCATCTGTACTCAAATAATATGTCACAGGCAGAATATCGGTTTTTAGTAAACTTTTCAACTTTTCCTACTTAAAATGACCGGGATTATTGTAATATATTCTTTCGTAATACTTGTCACGTATCAAGTTCATTGTAATCATAAATACGAAAGTAAAAATTTTTATTGCATTTATTTAAATATGTATTCTAGAACTACGCAACATAGGTAGCAGTGATTTATTTTATTTGTAACTAGTCTACTAATCCAACTCAACACAATAAAATTATTTTTCTTCTTACTATTGACTTTCAAGGTTTTTCTTATGGATATTTTAAAATAGTGGCGATGGTGACTTTTTATTGCTTACTATACTTTGATATTTATATTAATTAATTAATTAATATGTTAATAAAATTGATAGTTACTAAATGTAAAAATTTAGCAATATTTTATTTATTTGTATTCTAGTCATTTTAACAGCTTGATATTTACATTAAATGTATTTAGCAGGCACTCTTTTTTTAGGATTTAATATCTAACGGATAACGTTTTATTTTTTAGGACCTTACCTTCCATATTTTTTTATTAAAACAACGGCTAGTATCAACGGTTCCAAATATCCGAGCAAATACCGCGCGACTTCAAAAGCTAGTTTTTTTTAAAATATTGTTAACACATACATACATATATACATACATATATATATATATATATATATATATATATATATATATATATATATATATATATATATATATATGTTACAATAGAGGTTTTCAAGGATGGTGGAATGTAATACATTAAGATTCCTAGTTTCAATTCATTCGTCTAACAATGAATTTGTACGACGTTTCGCCAAAATCTCATTTGGCATTTTTAAGTGCTCTTGCTCCTGCTGCTACTCGATACTGCGATCTTGCTGCTGCTCCCGCGAGTTAGCTTCGAGCGAGACCTGTAGGACAGGCAAGTTTATAATTTTATCTGATTTCGTCGATTATTTGCTTTTATCAAAATAGAATGTTTAGAACTTTATAAAATGTATTTATTTTGTCTAATTGGTGAATTATGTTATGAAACTGTTATACTTTTCACATAGAATGTTCTAGAATTGTATAAAAATGATGTGTATTCTGACAGATCAACACCTAAAACTATTTATTTAAGAAGTGGCTATTTCGTCTATTTAGACATTATTCTACATTTTTGTAAATAGTAGCAATAATTCACTTAAAATTAATTTGAACTAATCGAACGACACCAAAATTACATTATTCCCTCTGTTAATATATATATATATATATATATATATATATATATATATATATATATATATATATATATATATATATATATATACTAGCCATGCCCGAGGCTCCGCTCGCGTAGACTTGATTCACTACTGTCGGCACTGCTTATTCCTTATGTTACCAAACGTAATAAAATATCTGCCATTATTTCCCCTTATCTCCCATTATTTCTCCCTATCTCCCATTATCTCTACGTAATTTCCATTATCTAGGCTTATCTCTGCTATTATCGTCACTGCTTATTCTTTATGTTACCTAACGCAATAAAATATATCCTATAACCTGTCCAGAGAACATATGTATGTTTTAAAAACAAGCACGTAACGCACTAACGGACAGACAGACAGACAGAGAGACGGTGCATTTTATATATATTATAGATAGATAACCTGGCCAGAGGACATATGTATGTTTTAAAAAAAAGAATTTTATATATATTATAGATAGAAGATTATAGATAATCTGGCCAGAGAACAACTGTATGAATTAAAAGAAAAACCACGTAAATCGGATAAGTGCACTAACGGACAGACAGACAGAGAGACGTTGCATTTTATATATATTATAGATATCCTTTGCTACATGATATTGTTCCATATTTAGTGGTTTAGACAGTGTATTGCAAGAGAGAACGCGCTAGCGGCAAACTTTTTTCCGATTTGATTCACTATTATCGTCACTGCTTATTCCTCATGTTTACCTAACGTAATAAAATATAGCCTATAACCTGTCCAGAGAAACTATGTATGTTTAAAAAAAAAAGTACGTAAATCGGATAAGTGGTTCTCCAGTGATAAGCGCACTAACAGACAGACAGATAGAGATACGTTGCATTTTATATATATTATAGATGTAATAAAATATATATCTATAACCGGGTCAGAGAACATATGCATGAATTTAAAAAATCACGTAAATCGGATAAGTGGTTCTCGCGGGATAAGCGCACTAACGAACAGACAGAGAGACGTTGCATTTTACATATATTATAGATATAAATTATTATTATTATATAACCTGGCCAAAGAATACCATATATGTATGAATTTAAAAAACGACACGTAAATCGGATAAGTGGTTCTCGTGTGATAAACGCACTAATGGCCAGACAGAGAGACATTGCATTTTATATATATTATAGATTATAGATATTCTCTGCTACATAATATTGTTCCATATTTAATGGTTTAGGCTGTGAATTGCAAGGGAACGCGCTAGCGGCAAACTTTTTTCCGACTTCATTCACTATTATCGTCACTGCTCATTTCATATGTATGTTTAAAAAAAAAAGTGCGTAAATCGGATAAGTGGTTATCCAGTGATAAGCGCACTAACGGACAGACAGAGAGACGTTGCATTATAGATAGATATATATATATATATATATATATATATATATATATATATATATATATATATATATATATATATATATATATATATATATATATATATATATATATATATATATATATAAATATATATATATATATATATATATATATATATATATATATATATATATATAATATCTTTTCCGAGCGAAATATTGAAATTGGGGTATTAAAACTATCGGAGAAGGCCAAATCTGGAGAACAGAATGGAGGTGGCAGTAATTCGTATCGTAATTCGTGATGTTGGGCTATTGTAACAAATAAAGTCCTTCCGTTGTCCTTATGAAAGTTCATTTTCTTACGGGACATTTTCGGACGTTTGAGGATTGTTGCATAACACACTCCCTGATATTGTTTTACATTTTCCAAATAGTTCCAAAATGCTGTAGTCATTACCGTTCCAACCGAGAAAACGCTTTTTTTTTTTACCAAAAATATATGGTCTTCAAAGCTGGTGCAGAATCCATTTACTTGATATAACGCGGCCTTAATCTACGCAGCTGTCCATACCTTCAAATGAAAATGTTTAATTCTTACACGGAACTCATTTTTTTTTTCATTGACATACTCACTTGAAAATCTGACGAAATGCAAATTATTTTTTGATATTGACTGGAATTTGGTAAAACATAGTTGGAAGGACGATGGTTAAACGATGTGGATTACAAAATGACATGTGTCGCTATTTTCTTGGAAATTTGCCATACTTAAAGAATAACGTTCGTATATAACCAACATAAAACATAAACTAACATAAAGCAACCTGAACTAATCATAACTAACATGAACTAATATAAACCTAGTAGAAAAAGTAGGCAAGTTGTGTAGGAATCTCTACGCAAAAAAAAAGCTTGCGACTGTTTCGATATGACCGAAATAAACCATAATCGAAAATAACCTGAACCAATTCTTAGGCATACTCTAACTTAAAAAAAATTTGACCCATATGTCTCATTCCCTAATGTATAAAAGCATATAAGTTTGATGTCTATTAATTCAGCTCGTTAAGATGTGTTGAAGGAGGAGTTAGTTGTCAAAATTGGTCAAGTGATCTACAATGAGTTTTACCCAATCTTATAATTTACTTAACATTAAAGTTTTAACTACTTATATTCACTCCATTAATAGATGTAAACACGTAATTGTGTCGTTCAACACAGTTCGTCGACTGTTAAAAGGGTTCGTTTATCAGAATCGGTCAAGTGGTAGTATAGTGAACTTCAGCCTAAATAACTATCGTCCGTTGTCCCACTTTCTTCAAACAGCATAGAATAGGTTCATCTAAGCCCTTTTTTCTACCTTAAATTGTTGCATTATACCTCATTGAAGGAATATATGACAGTAACTTTTGGAAGGGAAAATCTGTATACCCACAAAATCAACCCCTTGTTATTTATTCTATATCTCTCAAAACGCCAGTGTCTACTGACCATGTAAAGTAAATTATATTGTGGAAACTTATTTTTTACTTTCAACATGTTTTGTTGACTTTTGCAGATCACTTTGTTTGTCTTATCTATAGCAGTCTATTTAACACTTACTTATTTCTTATCCTAGATACGTAAAAGAAATTTAGCAGCAATACTACATCATACTTTCTAATAAACGCTCAAATTACTTTTCTTGTTAAAGTAGCGTAAAAATATTTGAATCTGTAATAACGACCTAATAAAAGTTCATAATATTATGTAATACATATGACCATTAACAGAAAAAAAAAACTATCTCTCGTAATCTACTTTGTTTCTCAAATTTAAAATAAGAGAAGTGTAAAGTTTAATAATTATTACATAATTAATTTTGCCTAATTGCCTAAAATTATCATAAATTATCGAAAAGGTACGGCGTGACGAAGCATTTTTAAGATGATAGCATAACATTGGTACCAGTATGAAAGAGGTCACCACGATCATGTATAAATAGCTTTCCTTCTCGTTTCTGTCGATGTCGGCATGGGTACCAAATACTAAACCATGACTGATTACTAAACCAGTATAATTTGCCTATGCAGTTGATGTACACAGTCTAGTCATAAATTCTAAACGTGTTTGTAACGTAAATATTGAAATGAAGAGTCATTATCATAAAGTTAAAAAATATTTACTTAAAGCTATATTAAAAGTCTTCAAAACCATATACAGTTATTCAAAATATCCTCCATTGTTCTCCTAACAAAGGTATAAACGTTTGGGCATACATAGATGATAAGACACATCCTTTGAATTCTGAGGAACTAAAAATGTGGATATATAGTCTTTTTTCGACGATAAATCGCAGTATGTAGTCAAGGGACTTCAAATATGGACTACTAGACGGACGACCGACGCCTTTAATAAATGATAATGATAGAACATTGCTTTATAGGCAGCGTTTCTGTTGTCTTAGCTTTAGCCTTTTTATTTGCTTTATTTTTTCATTTTAATAAATGTATTTAAGCCTAAATCTTCAATTATTTGAGACATAGGGTGCGGAGCGATGTTTACTTTACGTTTCAGCATTTCTTGTTTTCTCCAAGAATTTCTATCGATTCGGGAACACACAGCGTTGATAACCTCTTTTGATCGAGAAACACTCGAACGGTCGTGTCGAGATTTATCAAAATCAAGCTGAGTTTTTTTTGTACCTTGCTATAGTACTATATATGGATCTTTCGGCAACTAACATCGATTTTAAGTATAAAAAAATGCCCTCTTTCCTTAATGTCACAAGGCTTTCGTATTTCTCCCAATCCTTGGCGACCAAAGATAACTACCTAAATTGTATCCTTATGTCGTAGGATTTTTATCAAAACCGGAATATTACTAATAATATTATAAACTTACGGATTATTGTCAATCGACTTCAATTTTCTACAATATTACGGTCTATATTTTATTATCTTACTAGCCGGGCTCGCGGCTCCGCTCGCGTGGACTTGATTCACTACTATCGTCACTGCTTATTCCTTATGTTACCCAACGTAATAAAATATCTCCCATTATTTCCCCTTATCTCCCAATATTTCTCCTTATCTCCCATTATCTCTACATAATTTCCATTATCTAGGCTTATCTCTGCTCATCTCCCATTATTTCTCCCTATCTCCCATTATCTCACCATATCTCCCATTATCTAGACTTATCTCTGCTTATCTCCCATTATTTCGCCTTATCTCCCATTATTTTCTCCAGTGATAAGCACACAAACGGACGAACAGACAGAAAGACGTTGCATTTTATATATATTATAGATATCCTTTGCCACATGATATTGTTCCATATTTAGTGGTTTAGGCAGTGTATTGCAAGAGAACGCGCTAGCAGCAAACTTTTTTCCGATTTGATTCACTATTATCAACACTGCTTATTCCTCATGTTACCTAACGTAATAAAATATAGTCTATAACCTGGCCAGAGAACATATGTATGTTTAAAAAAAAAAGCTCGTAAATCGGATAAGTGGTTCTCCAGTGATAAGCGCACTAACGGATGGACAGACAGACAGACAGACAATCTGATAGAGAGACGTTGCATTTTATATATATTATAGATATAGATTACTATTATTATACAACCTGGCCAAAGAATATATATATGAATTTAAAAAAAAAAAACACGTAAATCGGATAAGTGATTCTCGCGTGATAAACGCACTAATGGAAAGACAGAGAGACATTGCATTTTTTATATATATTATAGATTATATATATTCTCTGCTACATAATATTGTTCCATATTTAATGGTTTAGACTGTGTATTGCAAGAGAACGCGCTAGCGGCAAACTTTTTTCCGATTTCATTCACTATTATCGTCACTGCTCATTCCTTATGCTACCTATCGTAATAAAATATAGCCTATAACTTGGCCGAAGAACATATGTATATTTTTAAAAAAAAAGTACGAAAATAGGATAAATGGTTCTCCATTGATAAGCGCACTAACGGACAAACAGACAGACATACAGAGATACGTTGCATTTTATATATATTATAGACGTAATAAAATATATATCTATAACCTGGTCAGAGAACATATGTATGAATTTAAAAAATCACATAAATCGGATAAGTGGTTCTCGAGGGATAAGCGCACTAACGGACAGACAGACAGGCAGACAGAGGGACGTTGAATTTTATATATATTATAGATATAGATTATTATTATTATTATTATTATTATTTACAAAAAAGCTCTTCTTTCTCACATTTGGTCAATATGGTTCCATGTTTGGCTGACAGGCGCAAACCAAGTCAGCACAAACGCATTACCATTGTGTATTAAGGAATGACCTGACAATGTTACATGTTTTCAAAATCACTGACTTCTGAATGTTTTTGTGTATGTTTGTGTTGAGTCCTAATTGTGCTAAGTGTGGTGTGATTGTTGTTGGTGTAAGGCCTGTGGCTGATATAATGAGGGGGACAATGATGACTTTTTCTTGTTTCCATAGCCTTTTTATTTCCGTTGCAAGGTCTGTGTATTTGGAAATTTTTTCTGTGTATTTCGTTTGGATGTTTGTCTCGTTGGGGACAGCTATGTCAATTAGATAGAGACTGTTTTATCTGTATGGATACTGATGTCCCAGTAGAGTTTGTAATCTTTATTCTCAAGTACGGTTGTTGGTGTGTATTTGTAGTAGGGATCTGTGTTTTCTATGAGCTTGTATGTTGTGGCTAGTGCTTGGTGAACTACTTTTGGCCGCTGAGTCATGTCTGGCTGTATATTCCGTTCCGGCTAATATTTTACATCCGCTTGTTATGTGTTCGATCGTTTCTTTCTGCTGGTGGCATTTTCTGCATCTGTCTTCTGTAATAGTTGGGTCTTTGATGATATGCTTTTGGTAGTTTCTGGTTAATATGACTTTATCCTGGATGGCAAGTAAGAAGCCTTCTGTTTCCGGGAATAGCTGCCCATCCCGCGGCCAGGTGTATGATTGTTTTTTATTTACGTAGTCTTGTTCTATGTGGTATCTGTGTTTTCCGTGGAGTGTTTTTTCTGACCACGCTTTCATCTTTTCCTGTTGTAATTGGGTGTGACTGTGTGTATCTGCTGGGTGGTCTACCCGGGATAAGTCGAGTGGGGTATAGTTTTTGTCTGCTTTGACTGTTGCTGTATGGAGGCTGGTTTGCTTAGTGTGAAAGAATTTCCTAAGTGCTTGTATTTGCCTTGTGTGTAATGATCTGATGTCTATAATTCCTCTTCCTCCTGCCTTCCTCTCGATGGTAAGTCTTTCTTTGCATGCGTTGGGGTGTAATTTCCTGTATTTGGTGAATTGAGATCGTATAAGGATGTGAATATTTTCTAAGTCTGTTTGTGACCATTTAATGATACCAAATGAATATGTGAGTACAGGTATAGCGAACGCGTTGATGGCTTTAGTGAGATTCTTAGAGTTGAGTTTTTGTTTGCAAAAGTTTCGTCAGTCTGTTTTGGAATTTGGTTCTGAGCTCTGTTTTGATGTGAGTGTGGTTGAGTTTGGTGCTTTGTTGGAAGCCTAGATATTTGTATGTTTCTTTGTCGAACATGTTATCGAGTGTTTCATTGTTGATGGTTTCTGTCTCATGGTGGCCCTTCCACTGGCCTTTGTTGATATGGAGCACTTTGCATTTACTTATAGCAAATTCCATATTGACATCTAAGGTGAATATTTCTGTGATTTTGAGGAGTTCTTTCAGCTGTGTTTTTGTGGCAGCGTAGAGTTTTATGTCATCCATATATAGGAGGTGGTTTATTTTATGTTGATTAACTTTTTGGTGTCTGATGTTGAAGCCATGCTCTGTTCTGTTTAGTATATTTGAGAGTGGATTGAGACAGAGGCAAAACCATAGAGCGCTGAGCGAGTCTCCCTGAAATATACCCCGTCTGATGTACAGCTCTTCTGTTTGGATGCGTTCGGTTTGTGTTTTCTAGGCGTATTTTGGTTTTCCATGTTTTCATAATTTGCGCGAGAAATTGCCTGAGGTGTTGGTTGATTTTATAGATTTCTAGGGCTCTGATTAACCAGCTGTGGGGAATGGAGTCGAAGGCTTTTTGATAGTCTATATAACCGATGTGAAGGTTTCTGTGTTCTTTTCTGGTTTGTCCCATAATCATGCTATCTATGATCAGCTGCTCTTTGCATCCTCGACTATTTTTCCTGCATCCCTTCTGCTCTTCTGTGAGAATATTGTTGTCTGTTAGGTGTTGTTCTGTTTTCTTGGAAACTGTGGCTGTGATGATCTTGTATAGGGTTGAAAGACAGGTGATAGGTCGGTAGTTTGACGGGTTTGTGGTGTCTGAACTTTTGGGTATGATGTATGTTATTCCTTGTGTAAGAAAAGTGGGGAATGTGTGTGGTTTATTATTATTATTATTATTATATAATCTGGCCAAAGAATATATGTATGAATTTAAAAAGAGACAGGTAAATCGGATAAGTGGTTCTCGCGTGATAAACGCACTAATGGACAGACAGACAAAGGGACATTGCATTTTATATATATTATAGATTATAGATATTCTCTGCTACCTAATATTGTTCCATATTTAATGGTTTAGGCTGTGTATTACAAGGGAACGCGCTACAGGCAAACTTTTTTCCGACTTCATTCACTATTTTATGTCATTGCCCATTCCTTATGCTACCTATCCTAATAGAATATAGCCTATAATTTGGCCAGAGAACATATGTATCTTTTAAAAAAGAGTATGTAAATCGGAAAAGTGGTTATCCAGTGATAAGCGCACTCACGGACAGACAGACAGAGAGACGTTGCATTTTGTATATATTATAGATTACACAATACAAGTTATTTCAGGTTAGTTCAGGTTAGATAAGGGAATAGGCATCTTAAATTAGATAACAAATTCAGATTTTTGCAATGATTTCCAAAAATCCAGATCATTGCAATCCTCCTAGGATTTTCGCAAAAAAATCTGTTTTTTTTCCAATTATCCTGCGACATATATAACCTCAACTAACCTGAATTAACCTAAACTAACTTGTATTCCAGTAGCCCAGATGGTATAATAACAAACAAAATTAATTATGTTTTATCAAATGACACGAATATTGTAATCGACACGACAGTCCTGAACACGATAAGCATTGGCAGTGACCATCGGATGCTCAGAGCAAAAATAAGGATAAAGTTGAACCAGGAGAGACGTAGACTGATAACGCATACAAAGATAAAGACAACAACAAAAATAATAAAGCAAGACACAGACGAATATCGAGAAGCACTAAAAAATCATATAAAACACATAAATTACCAGAACTTGATGAACTAAATGCACAAATAACCAACAGTCTACTCATGACTACAAAACAAATAGCAACATCGAAAAAAAGAAAAACACAAAAATTAAGTAGAGACACAAAATCTTATGAAACAGAGAAGACTATTAAGAAATGATACTAGAAATGGTAGATTAGAACTGGCAGAAATAGACAAAAAAATAAAGAAAAAGATCAGAAAAGAGAGAGTTATAAAGCTAGTTCGTAGCTTTTCTGTTGATGAGAAGATTATTTAAATTCTTCCAAATAATGGTTGTGTTTTTGGAATATACCATATATATGTCTTATAAAAAGTTCCAGTTCCTTATTACCCATATACGTAAAAGTTCTCTGTTTAAGACGAAATGGTTTCAATTTATTCCACAAAAAGATTTTTTTTTTTTTGTAACATACCCCATATACATATAATTTGATGTCATATACGACATCGTGTTTGAGAAATTAACCCCCTACATTAATTAAATTTGAAGTGGCGTTACATAAAACGTATAGCAGAATATATTTTCACGTACGCCAATGAACAAAATGTTTCTTGGATAATTATTGTTTAGGTCACAAAAAATGTTTAATAGAACGGAAACGGCAATAATATTTTATTCTAGGCTACGATATGCATGTAGTTCTTACATCAGCAAAGATGTAGGTAATGTCGTTGTTACGTAGATAAAAGTGAACGGACAATAAATAAATTTTAAAGATTAAAAAAAATAGTTAGTTTTTACTCTAATTTTTTTGTAGTAGATTGTACCAGAAAACTATTAATGTCATACAATATGGATATGTATGAATCTAGGCCTAACGTTAAGTGTTTTCTACTAGTTGTGGAAACTTTTTTGTTATTAATGTATTGCGGCACAGGTAGCAGCTCAGGGATGTTACGTCTCTGTTATTTATTATTCATCTCTTTTTTCTATTTTACTTCTCACACTAGAGGGAAGTACTTTATGCGTGAAAAATACAAGATTGTTACATTTCTTTACATTTTCTCAGTCAACAAGTCATAAAAAAATAGTTTCTGTCCACCTAGATGGTTAGAAAGTTGTATTGAAAATATTATATTATACGCCTTTTTGCGAGTTCTTATACTTACGTATTATTTAAAGTATTTCTTTTTTCAGAGAGATTAGGAGGGAAGTTAGACCTCAGTTGTAAATGTATTTGAAGCCGTTTCTCTGTGAATATTTTTTTCATTAATATATCACCATAAACTACTTAAAATTTAAAATATAGAGTTGTAATGTTTGGATGAAGTTAGTAGGGAGAGAAGTACTGAGTAAATTACTCTACCGAGTTTTTGCTTCTAACAAAGACACATTGTTCTTACCACAAAGATACAGAATCTTAAACTGAAAATTATTTAAGTAACCTACTCCACGAACTTGTTATAAATTTTTATCAGATTCGATTTCTACTGCGAATTAAAATTAAATATTCCTCTCTCTCTCTCTCTCTCTCTCTCTATATATATATATATATATATATATATATATATATATATATATATATATATATATATATATATATATATATATATATATATTTATATATATATATATATATGTATATATATATATATATATATATATATATATATATATTATATATATATATATATATATATATATATATATAGTAGAACCTCGATTAACCGAGTCGCGATTATTCGAGCTCCGGATTAATCGAGCCAATCTAAGAACCTGATTATCCGAGGTACGCGCGTCTATGCTGCGTATTAACCGAGCTTCTAAAATATGCATGTACATATTTCCATTTAAAATCGTTGGGTCCTTCGGGGAATCCCCCTGGCCCGTGTGAGGGGTTTCCGTATTTATGTTTTTGGACTCATTCAGCATGTAAATTTGCGTGAATGCAGTGCGTTATAGCGTTTACTACGGAGAAGTACGAGTATACTCACATAATTTATTTGGTTGAAGTTCTGGTAGTTAAGTGTAATTTATACGAACTGCTTCGTTTGAATTTTTGTTTGTCGTATTATAATGGAGCAAAACAAGCGTAAAAGAATCGTCGTTCCTATTGAAGAAAAATTAAAAGCCATCAGAAGAATTGAAGCAGGAGAGACAATTAAAGTTGTTGCACGAGATTATGGAGTAGGTGAGGTAACAGTTGGAGAATGGAAAAGAAACCGCGCAAAAAATAGAAGAGTGGTGTATGAATCAAGCCTCCTCGTTCTCAGGAAGAAAATCAATGAAAACCGGCGACTATGAAAAGGTTAACGGGGCTTTATTCGTGTAGTTTAACCAACAGAGATCAAAAGGTGTGCCTTTGTCAGGTCCAATTGTGGATACACTTGTGATCAAATTTACAACTGTGACGAAACTGGTCTGAATTATAAAATTCTTCCATCAAAAACATTGGCATCTCGACAGGAAAAATCAGCTCCTGGGCACAAACGAAGTAAGGAAAGATTAACTATAATGGTATGTTCCAATGCATCTGGCAAGCATAAAATCCCACTGATGGTGATTGGCAAATCTGCACGTCCAAGAGCTTTAAAAGACATCTCACCCAAAGCCCCACCAGTCTATTACAAAAGTCAGAAGAGCGCATGGATGGATGCGACCTTATTTACTAACTGGCATGAAGAACAGTTCGTGCCATCTGTGACTAAATTTTTGAACAGAAACTGTCTTCCTATTAAAGTAATTTTGTTAATGGATAATGCCTCCTCTCACCATGGAGAAGGACTTCATGTGGGCGAAATTGTTGTAAAATTTTTTCCTCCAAATGTAACCAGCATAATGCAACCAATGGATCAAGGCATCCTCGAAAACATTAAGAAAAATTATAGGCGTTTATATCTTGAACATCTGTTAGAATACACAGAAAAGGACGATATTATCAATGGGATGAGAAAGGTTACACTGAAAAATGTTATTTACTGGGTAAGTCAAGCTTGGGATTCTGTGCGTACTACCACTATTCAAAAATCTTGGTCAAAAGTTATTGATTTTGAGGACTATAATGACAGTGAAGATGATACTCCATTAAATGACTTAGCTTTGAAATTGAGAAGCCATGGAGAAATATCCTGTTCAAATTTTGACAGCGAGATAGAAGAAAAAGAAAAAAGTTTATTTGAATTAATGCAAAAATTAAAAGGTTGCGAAAATGTGACAAGAGAAGATGTTGTTGAATATATATATTGAAGAAATAATGAACGCCTTTCAGGAAACCGAAAAATCAGATGACGATGACGGTGACGATGACGATGACGAAGCGGCGGTGGATGAGCAGTCTCCAACTAAGATCTCTCATCAAGAACGTTTTGCTTCTTTGGAAAAAGCTTTGAGGTATATCGAACAACAACCAGAGGCAATCCCAGCTTCTTCTTAATAGTTGGAGAAAGATTGCATCGAGAAAAAGAAGCTGCAATATGAAACAGAAGCG
>CM032454.1:26981996-27004650 GCA_019049505.1 Pachyrhynchus sulphureomaculatus | reverse complement strand
CTTTGAAAAGGCATTCGATAAAGTTCGACATGATCAATTAAAGAGAATCCTCAAAAATAAAAATATCGATGATCTAGATATCCGCATCATATGCGCGAATCTATATTGGAACCAGACAGCGAGAGTAAAAGTGGAGAACATGATTACGGAAGAGATAGAGATCCGCCGGGGAGTACGTCAGGGCTACATACTGTCACCTCTTTTGTTTAATATCTATAGAGAGAGTTTATGTCAGGAAGCTCTGTCTGAGGCGGACGACGGCATAACGGTAAACTGTGGAACCCGGAATAATGTAAGATACGCCGATGACACAGTTCTGCTAGCAGAAAGTTTAGAAGACCTACAACATCTTGTTGAGCGGTTAAATAACAGTTGCAATAAATTTGGTCTAAAGATAAATCTAAAGAAAATAAAATTTATGGTGATGGCAAAATCTCAAAATGACCAGGATCGTCTTCTGATTAATAACATAAGTGTTGAGAAAGTGAATTGGTACAAATTCTTGGGAACATGGCTGAACGAGAACACAGATCAGACAAAGGAGATTAAAACCCGAATAGAGATATCAAGATCAAGCTTTAATAGAATGATAAAACTCTTTTGCAATCAAGATCTAAGCCTGGTACTGCGGTTACGAATGTTGCGTTGCTTTGTCTTCCCAACGCTTCTTTATGGAGTGGAAGCATGGACACTATTAAAAAAAGGAAGCTGGAATATTTGGGACATGTGTTGAGGGGAAAAAGGTATTCACTGTTGCGGAATATTATGCAGGGCAAAATTAAAGGGAAGAGAAATGTTGGACGAAGGCTGCAGCTCAATTGAACTGTTTAGAAGAGCAGCAAATAAAGTGAGAGTAGCTGTGATGATTTCTAATCTCCGATAGGAGTGGCACTCGAAGAAGAAGAATAGTCATAGCTTTTTAGCTACCTAATAACAAATAAATGAATCGATCTAGAATCTAGTAGTAAAATTTTAAAATAAATATTTACTATCTAAATATTTGTTGAATTATAAACAAATTATAAATTAGAATAATAAAAAAATAAAATCATTTTGTCTCGGTACCTATCCGTTAGTCACTCCTCATCATTGAAATTTATTTTATCTGTGATTGGCCAAATGCAGTAATGTACCGAAAAGTATATGAGTATATTACTGGTTGCACCGAATAAATACTGATATTTTATAGTTTTTAGTCCTGGTTAAATTCACATCTCTCGACGAAAAAACCTTCACCATATTGTCAAGACATATAGTTTTTTATGCCAGATGTATGATCAAACGTAATGCCTTCGTGATAATTTTCACTCAATCGACATCTTATGGAGAATATTCCAGATTTTTTCAAAATTTTTTGATCAGTATTTTTCAAGATATGGTATGGTATGAACTAGTATTTTCACTAGCTTTCATTTGACACCCCACTCGACGACCTTGCAAAAAAATTTTTTTCACTTTCGATTTCACTCCCCAAAACTAACCCCTTAAGTCAAAATTTAACTTTCAGCACTACACTCCTCTGGTTGGGTCATCAATTTCTATATTCGTGCCAAAATTCAACTTTCTATGTCAAAGAGTTTCAGAGAAAATCTGCAGTGACAGACAGACAGACGAACACCGACGTGATTCCATAAGTGTTCCGTACGGAACACTAAAAAGAAAGGCACATACACATTTTTTGTTTTAACTTTACCGATTTAATTAGGCGGCTGGCTTAAGTAAGACACAAGCGATGTCCCGTAAAAACCGTGTTTTCAAAAAAAATGGCAAAATCCTACAATTCTAAAAATTAAGGAAATTTGTTTTTGGATCTCCACAGCTTGTTACTTTAAATAGGTAATATTATACAAACAACTACCAACGCTTTATACTTAGTATTGCCAAAAATTATTTCTCTACTTAATGAGGGTGTCTAGAAAAAACTTGCAAAGTGCAAGGGTTCCAGCTAAATTAAATAAACCAATTTGGCCCCATATGTTAGACAGTAAACACGAAATGGTGTGTATTAAAAATAACTGTCATCGCATTACATAAGTACAAGGAAAATCCACTGGAGATTTCTGACTTGTTAAAATTATTGTAAATATTGAAAAAAATTATTTATGCATAAAACGATATAACCAGATATTTCTCGTCGATGACGGACCCAGAAGCGCTTGACCACGTGGGATAAGAACCGGAGTGGGTAAAGTGTCAAAAAGAATTCGCAGAAATCTGCTCGGTAAGCAAAAAATAATTGCAAGGGAAAAAAAATCTCGTTATTATACAAGTCCTTAGACTACGATTAGATCGAAGGAACAGCGAGATTGACTTTAAGTAAAATAAGAACCTTGAGTTTTGAAAAGTTGTATCAGCGGTGTGCTCTTCACAGTGGAATTTTTACTGTACAGAAAAAATGCCCTTGGATCAGTTCTCAGGAAGTTGTACAAAACGTCCCGAAGATAGTACTCGAGGGTTGAAAAGAGGGCCAGCCCACTATGAAAATGGTATTTTCAAGAAGATAGAGAGGCCCTAAAACCATACCTTGTTCTCGGGAAAATACTGCATATTTCGATAAGATTCCAAACCGGCACACAAAGTGAAAACAACGCAAAGTCGGTTGGAATATTTTAGAGGAGAGGAAGGAGAAAAGCAAATCTGGCAGAGTGGCATACTACACAGATAAAATGATGAGTGCTGAGGTAGATGAGTGACCAGACTTTAATGAAGTGGTTAAAGGCAAAGGTGGCCATTCTGGATAAATTTTAATTTTTCCATGTACTTAGTAAATAAACAGAAATAAATGATATGAATATTAATACGGATTCTTTATTTTTCTTGGTATTTCCTATATGCATATTATTGAAGAAATGCACATCCTCAAATTAATGGCAGAGTGGGAATACTTCATTACAATAATCATGTCCAGTCGCATCAAGGTGTCACAACATCGACCGAGGATCGTAAAAAATTCTGTTAGACGCTATAAAAATTAAACCATCCGTCTATAATTTTAGGGATATCTTTATCATAAGGAATGTTCTCTAATTCTCATAAAATATTTAATAAAGAAGTTATCCTTAACCTGTTTTTAAGGATGAGTTTACATTTTAAACTATTTTACTCAAGTTACTTTTTTGTAGCTGATTTATTTTAATACTTCATATAGGTAGTGAACAAGCTCTGAAATATTTTCAGTTGATGTTGATTATTATAATTGTTATAAACAATACAAGTTTTAGGTCAATTTTTTTTCCAAAATTCATAACTCAGAAAATGATTTTTTTATGAAAATTCTAGTCGAGACAAAAATAGCCGGAAACATTATGAATTTCAGAAGAAAAAAACCGGTCAAGTGCAAGTTAAACTTGCGCAATTAGTGTTCCGTACGTTGATTGCTTTTAAAATAAAAAAAAAAATTTGTTACAGAGGTATAAAATGATCAGTGACTTCACAAAATACACCCCAAATGAGTTTTCAACAAAGTTTGTTTCCAATCTTTACTGAAATCTGATGACCTTGAAATTTTTGTTTTTTGTATATACCATATAAATTATTAAAGGTAATGCACTCGTGATAATTTTCGTTCAATCTACACCCCGTGGAGAATATTCGAGAATTTTTTCGAAATTTTTTGATAAGTACTTTTCGAGATAAGGCCCGGGACAGCGATTTTTCGCGAATTTTTAAAAATAATACAAAGAAAAGTGCGCGCAAATAAAATATTATATATATATATTTTACTCATGTTTTCACAAGCTTTCATTTGACACCACACTCGATGACCTAGTAAAAAAAATTTTTTTTCACTTCCGACTTCACCCCCCAAAACTAACCCCTTAAGTCAAAATTTAATTCTCAAAACTACATGGCTCTGATGAGGCCATCAATTCCTATATTATTACCAAATTTCACCTTTCTATGTCAAATAGTTTCGGAGAAAATCGAGACAGACAGACAGACAGACAGACACCGAAGTGATCTTATAAGTGTTCCGTACGGAACACTAAAAATGATGAAAATAAAACACTGAATAATGAAAAAATTTTTTTTAATGGCAAAAAGATCACTTTATTATAAACAAATTGGAATTTAATGGGGTTCTTAACCACTTATCGACAATAGGTTTGATTTCGTAGATGCGCCAATATTTTCTGCAGAAAATGAAAAAAAAAATCTTTCGTCCCTCATTTGACCGTCAGATGGCGTTAGTTTTTATGAGTGTGGCGTGGCGTAGTGCAGAGCGGCGTGGCGCGTAGTGTAATTAGACGCACATGTAATTCAAAATAATCGCATGTTTATATAGGGTTAACAAACACAGAAATTCTTTAATTAGAAATTGTTTAATTTTCGTGGGAAAATACAACAAAAAAATCTGTAGTAAATGAGATATCTTGTCGTAATGTTAAATAATGGGTTACATAATAACCAACAAATCTATGATCTTTCGAATAAATTTATTTTACAAGAGATTAGTCGCGTACATAAAAGAAAATCACGGTTGTCAAAGTGTAAAAAAAAATATTTTATTTTTCAGATGGATCTGGTGCCCAATACAAAAATAAATTCAATTTTTCTATCTTGTTAAAGCATAAGTTAGATTTTAATGTAGAAGCGGAGTGGCATTTTTTTTTGCTACTTCGCACGGTAAAGGTGCGTGTGACGGTGTAAATGGTACCGTAAAACACCAAGCATATTTTGCAAGTTTACGTCAAATTGATGGTGTGAAAATTTTCAATGCCGAAGATTTCTATACTTGGGCTTGAAAGTTTTTTAAAAATATAAAATTCGATTATTATACAAAACTGTAATATGAAACTCATCCTAAATTCCTGAAAACTCGTTTTAATCGAGTACAATCAATTTCAAAGACACGTCAACGCCACAGTTACGCGCCAATTAATAAAAAGACATTGTGTTGTAAAATTTATTCGAAAGATGATAGATTTGTTAGTTACGATGTAATCCATTAATTTAATATTAGGACCAGATTTCTCAATTACTATACAAAAAGTTGAAGGTTTCCTAAAAAGTGTATTTTCCCAAGAAAATTAAACAAATTCTAATTAAAGAATTACTATGTTTGTTAACTCTTAATATTTATATAAACATGAGATTATCTTGAATTATATGTGCGAATAATAACACTACTTTGCGCCACGCTGCTCTGCTTCGCACTGCGCCACGCCTTCGCTCATAAAAACTAACTCCATTTGAAGGTCAAATGAGATCCGAAAGATATTTTTCATTTTCTGCAGAAAACATTGGCGCATCTACGGAATAAAATCTATTATCGATAAATGGTTAAGAACTTTATTAAATTCCAATTTGTTTATAATAAAGTGATTTTTTTGCCATCAAAAAAAAAATTTTTCATTATGCAGTATTTTTTTTCCTGAAATTCATGTGTTTGACCATTTTTGCCTCAACTAGAATTTTAATGAAAAAATCAGTTTCCGAGTTATGAATTTTTGAAAACAAATTGACCTAAAACTTGTATTGTTTATAACAATTATAATAAACAACATCAACTGAAAATATTTCAGTGCTATATATAGTATTAAAATAAATCAGTGTTTTTGGATTTCCGAAAAGTCGGGTCGGAGATGTTCTCCGTTTCACGAATTTGCACCCAGCTAATTAATGATGCAATATAGAAGTGTAAGTATTTCAATCGTCCCGTAACATAACAAAAAAATATTTTTCATCTTTATTTTCCTTACTTTGTCAAATCCTTGCTTGAATCTGTTTTTATCGGTTGAGGATTATACGTTTTGTCTAATACACATTCGGCATCTAAAAAGAAACAGAATATTATTGTCTATATACCAGACTAAGAAAAAAATAATTTTTTTTAAGGGCATAACACAGGTGCTGCAGAAAAATCTCCACAGGAGCGACGCGTGTGCGGAAAAAGCGATTCACGTTGGTCCTGAATCTTGTAAATTGTACTCGGCGGGAAATACGGTCCTAGGCAAATCATTCTATAGTGATGAGGTTCTCCATATAAAAAGACTGCTTGAAAAGGACTGTAATGAGAAGTGGCAAGCTGAACTTCATACGGATGTTATGTATTAGCGCGGTGTGTATTTTTAACATGTACCGCTCTGGGAGGAATTGAGCGGCCTACATCCATCAAACACTTTCTATAAAAATACTTGTAGAATAGACTCAAGTCGCCAACTGTTCTTTGATGTTCCAAGGAATCAAGGTTGCTGGTCAGTTCCAAGTCTCCAATCAGGTAAACAGCTCTCTTCTGAATAGAATCCAATAAATGCAGTTTACATTTGGGAGCAGAGCCCCAAACATGGGAACAGTATTCCATCCTTGGTCGAATTTGAGCTTTGTACAGCATGAACAGTTATTGTGAAGTGTAAAGCTATCTAGTTCGAAATAATATTCTTAGTTTTTTGAGAAGCTCTCTTTGTTATGCTTGCAACATGATCATGCCAGAACATATTTGCTCCCAAATTAACGCACAGCAAATTGAATGACGATGCTAGAGGGATAGAGTACTCTGACATAACTGCGTCGGATTCAGCAACGTTACCTATTTTAGAAAAAACTGCCGCCTGGATTTTTGTAGAGTTAAATTCAACTTGGTTACTGTCACCCCAAAATAGAATTTCTTCCAAGTCTTTGATAAGTTGAACGACTGTCATTTGCAAACCTGTAGATTGAGTTCCTGGTTCTTTCCAACAGATCGTTATGTATCATTATTTCACAGCTTTGATCATCAGAAATAATGGTTTTTAGGATAAGACTGTGTCAAATTAGACCTTTGGGGTTCCTTGCTCTACGAGATTGGAATACTAAATACAAGTCAATTTAGGTTCAGAGTAAGTAAGTAAAGAGCTCCCTGAAGATGCCGTCATCGGAGTCACTCCAACATGACACCGGTCTAATCCAAAGAATCATGATTCTTCAAGTGCTGTATTAATTTTCGTAAGGATTAGTAGTTCCCAAATATTTTTTAATCTATGCCAGAAATAGCAGTAAGATCGTGTGCACGAGAATCTGACGACTCCACCATGAACCGTTGGAGTAAGCTCTTCCCCAACCCCCAAACAAGACTTACTGTAGTCGCGCTATTGAACATACTGCTGTGCGACGACAGAAACATTTATGAATGAAGCCTGGTCTATTCATTAATTCTTAATCTAATGTTCATGTTAGACTATAACGTAAAGATTATACCACATGACACAAACCACTAGTGACGAAAGTATTTCAAGGCGGTATTAAATAAAATAAACAAACTTGAAGGATGAGTGCTGCATTTTTTTTTCTTTAAATAAAAATACAATCAACAACTGCTCGGTGTAGAAATCGTACACTAAAAATAAAAGAGAAGACTAGGGTGACACAGTCTAGGGCTGAAGCTAGGTTTAACGAAAATAAGTAGCTGTTTAATTGTGAATACTCATAATCTGTTTTGTTCATTGAGAGGAGATTCTGGTTTCAATCGTATAGACTGTAAAATCTTTAGAAATCACACTGTACCCCAGGCTCCAGTAGAGCCCACATGTGAAAAACTTCTCCTGGAGAATCAAGAATGTATTTTATGACCTTTAAAGTCTGGCCACATTGGTGTCTCAGGGCAGGATCCGCATGTTTTGATGGTGCGTCGCGACGTCACGGTAATCATGCTAAAAAAAAACCCAGTTTACCACAGGCAAAAAATTAAACCTGGTCAGATGAAGTTACAGTAAGCATATACGAAAGTATTGTTCCTCTCAGACTCTGCGACCCAGCAAAAAGTTTAAACAACCACAAGTGAGAGGTATACTCCCTACAACACGAGGTGAGACAGGGTCGGTTTCAAAACCAGTCAGGTTACTTTCTTACCTGATTTGAAGTGAGAGTCGTCACCGACAAGAGACCTTCATGGCTATGCCACGAAAACATTCAAGGTTCATGCGAAACTGGAAATGTAGATCGATTCCCTAAAATAGTGGATTGTGTAATCTGCTAATCAAATAGTTTGAATCCCCCGTTAAACTGCATATTATGTGAGACATTACACACTTTCTGTTGGCCTGGCTATAAGCCATTCAAACCACAAGCACAAATACACACAATACCATAAAAATAATTGAATCCACACTGCGTTATTTGTTGGCATGAAAATATCCTTTAAACTAAATAATTAGAAAATGAGATTTTTACCTATATAAAATCCCAAACCAGTGTTTAACGCCGTTCTTAAGTGATTTTCGGAAATCAGATTTTTAAGCGCGTCAATCATAGAGCTGACAATTTCCGATTTGCTTTTCGATATGGAAAACATGGTCCTTCTGATGTCGTGGTTTAATGTGATTTTTGGTCCAGTATAGTTTTTTAGTAGGTAATGTGCTGCGCCATCTATATTTAATAGTTTTAACCTCATGGAGATTGTAAGGAAATTTTCACCTATAAAAAAGAGAAATTTAAATATATATATATATATATATATATATATATATATATATATATATATATATATATATATACAGGATGTTCCGCAAATATATTGAAATGGGTGATTCTTTGAACCAATTGAAGATACACCTAATACTTATTTTTATATTTCCATATGATGAAATTTAACCTATATATGGTGTGCTTAACGCATTTAATTATTAAAAAGAAACAAGTTTTTTGTTATTTGTCTATATAATAAAATAGTCAGCTGATTGCAACAGTAAAGTGGGCATCGGTAAGTAGTTTACAACTCACTGTCATACAGACAGGGACGGCGATAAAAAGTTTGAGACCTCTTTAAGTTAGTTTTACGTGTTATTATCGAAGGATGCTGTTTGTTAATATTTTCCGCTAATTGCTTTTGCTACAGAACTATACCAGTTTGAATATATTAAGCGGTTTTCATAATACCCCATATATATATATATATATATATATATATATATATATATATATATATATATATATATATATATATATATATATACATATATACATATATACAAATATATAAGGTGTTATATATTAAAACGGGTATGTACAAGCACATTTAATACTTTTTTTTTTAATTCGGAAATTTTTGTGAAATTAAAAAAAGGCAAAACTGGATTTTGGCGCCAAACCAACCCGTATCTAAAAGGCCGCCACTGTACGAACTAACTCCGGCGCACTATTGCTGTTCGTACATGCGTTTGCGCAGAGTTAAATCTCAACAACACTGTAAATGTCACGTTCTTGTTAACAATCGGCCATATTGTTTGATTGTTTTGTTTACTAGTAGTGGAGCGAACACAATATTTTCATTTCTTTAGGGTCGATTTTTTAGTTTATTACTGAGATCCGCTATTTCAGTTGAATTTTCTGCAATTAGTCCTGCTACAAGAAGATGCCAGTTACAATACATGCAGTGATTTCATAGCCCCCTGTATATATATATATATATATAATATATATATATATATATATATATATATATATATGTATATATATATATATATATATATATATATATATATATATATATATATATATATATATATATATATATATATATATATATATATATATATATATATATATTATATATATATATATATATTTATATATATATATATATATATATATATATATATATATATATATATATATATATATATATATATATATATATATATATATATAATATATATATATATATATATATATATATATATATATATATATATATATATTTATACATATATATAAAGGGTGATTCATTTAGAGGTACTTTTTGTGATGGGGATTTAATTGCAGATTGCGCATGCGTCGTGTCAACTGAAGTGGCATTCCTGTTCAGTAGTGTTTGACAATTCATAATGGAAAGACTTAGTCCGGCACAGCGTCTACAAATTGTTCAACTTTATTACGAAAATGGGCGTTCTACGAGGAATGTGTATCGGGCGCTTAGAGCAACTTATAGTCCACATAATCGGCCTACCAAACGCACAATTCGCTCTACCATCAATAAGTTTGAGATCCAATTTTCATTATTGGATAATGCTCGACCGTCGCCGTTCTCAACAGCTTGGAGTGTCATATTCAACAATTTGGCGTATTTTACGTAAGGATCTTTCTTTAAAAGCATACAAAATTCAACTAGTGCAACAACTGAAGCCGACCGACCTTCCGAATCGTTTCCGTTTTAGTCGTTGGGCTCTTGACAAGCTTGCAGAAGATCCACTGTTTTCGAGAAAAAATTGACTTGACTTTTTCCTTTGGGGCTATGTAAAGTCCAAAGTCTACATGGATAAGCCAGCTACAATTGAGGCATTGGAGGCCAATATTACTCGAGTCATTGGCCAAATACCACTCGAAATACTCACACGCGTCACTGAAAATTGGAACTTCAGAATGGACGTTGTTAACCGTAGTCGCGGACAACATTTGAAAGAAATTATCTTTAAGAAATAATTGTAAAGATTGGTTCTTTTATATGATAATAAAGATTATAAAATAAAGTTGTTTTTATTCATTTTTTTTGTATTTAAAAAAAAGTACCTCTAAATGAATCACCCTTTATATATATATATATATATATATATTTATACATATATATATATATATATATATATATATATATATATATATATATATATATATATATATATATATATATACATATATATGTTAAATCAATAAATAACTTACTTTCCAGACTATCTATAAAAGATTCATTTAGGACTGACTCAACATGTTTAGGAGTGGCTTGGTTTAACAAAATTAAGGACCATACGATTTCTAACCAAACCAAAGGTTTTCCAGCTTCTTCTTGTGTAAGCTGAGGTAATATAACCTACAAAAAAATGTTATATATATATATATATATATATATATATATATATATATATATATATATATATATATATATATATATATATATATATATATATATATATATATATTAAAACCAAATATAAAAATATTATAGCACTTTTTAAAAATCAAATTTTATGTTCTTCCAACCAGAAAAAACATCCTATAAATGTTCTAAAATAATGATTCGATGTTGGTGCAGTAAGCATCGGTTTTCCAATTTTGCATGATAGAGGACAACTTGTTACAATGGAGAAACGATAAACTATGAGTCAATGTGCATGTAGGTTAATGGCAAAGAAAAGATAGTAATCACCACAGAAAGACAAAACGTGGAACAAAATGAAGCGAGCTGGATACCATCAGATCGTTAAAATGCCGAGTTTCTTCTATTACTATTATATAGAGTACAATTTTTACTTGCCCGGCATCTCCGAAATACTGGACGACGTACATTTTAATGTGTCAACGGTAGCTAGCCGACTTCGTTTTGCGGCGGCGTTTTATTTCACGTATTTGTCCTTCTGCGGCGATAGCTATATTTTCTGTGCTATCGACTACATAGATATCCCCTAAAAAATAAACAGGAGTGGAAAAAGAAATAAAACAAACAGTTCAAAATGGAGGAAGTAACACCTGTATTGTCAGTGTCATGTTTAACACTGTCTCAGTCGATTCCGAACATCCGTCAAAACTATTTAAAATCCAAAGGGGCCTAAAATGGCACATTCCGCGGCCGCTAAATATATTAAAAAGTCGGTTTCGTTTGTGAAGAAGTGAGTAAATGATTTTTCACAAGACGAAAAATGTCGACGACTTGCCAAAACGTGGCTCGGTAGACAAAGTCACTCCGAAAGTCGAAAAACGAATCGTGTTTTTGTTTTCACGGGACCCGAAATTGACGCTGCGTCAAGGAGCGACAAAATTAAGAAAATGAGGTTTGAATGTGTTCCATAAGACCATTCGACAACATCTTCGTGCTCATGATATCAAATTCTTTGGCAGGTTGGAGAAACCTTTGCTGGGGGGAAAATAACGACGCGAAGCGGCTCACTTGGGCCCACGATAAGAGAACAGAGGGGCCCTCACAATCGTCGGACGCCAACCCTATTGAAAACGTTTGGTCTCTCGTAAAGAGAAAGTTCAGAAGAAAGATTCTGAGGACTTTGACTCAGTTGTCTCGCGAGAGTTGAAAAATTTGGAGATCATTGCCGCGCGAGTATGCAGAAAAGCCTCATCGCGATTATTGATGTTGGAGGCGATTGGATAACTTACTAAGGTAATTGCGTCGTTGTTAGCACACCGAGAATATATTGATGGCAAAAAATGTTCTCGAAACACATTTTTTTAAGAATACGAGCGGTTACTGTATATGAAGAAAAAAAAAATAGATTTTCGTGTGAAAATGGTGAAATACTAACATACCTATATTACAATTTACGTTTCCTCTAATTTAAATATTCAAATCTTCTATGTGTAAGCTTTACACTAATATAAATAGTTTAGTTTATTTAAATTGTTTCTCTTATGCATATCTTAAAATAAATGTTACTTTTAATTTTTCTTAAGTTACTTCTAATTTACCTTATATAAGCTCTCTGAATTTGCTGGCGTATAATTTAAGACAGCTAACGTCATACATAAACTAAAAGTATCTTGGGGTCGACAATTTGAGTAATTTTTTGCTACCCATTCACTAATTGCATCTAGCAGTGCTGAAAACAATCATGCGCTTATTTGAGTCAAAGAAAATTAAAGAATTATAGACAACAGTTATCACTACGAGTATTATCAGGAGAGATGGTAAGTGAAAAAATACAGAATTTGGTGTCTGGTGATAATTGTTGTATAGTGTCATTACGCCAAGATTTCAAAATTCCAACGTAAATTATTTAATATAAACTCGGCAAGTAGTTATAAAAACTGATTTGATATTAAAATTTATCCTAAAATTTACATTTTTAAGTCACCACTTAACAACAAGACTTTTAAGCCCTGTCAAATGAAATGTTTTGGCAGCATAATATGATTTTATGGTCCTAAAACATGAATGTCTACTGAATGTTGTAGAGACGCATTTTTAACCCATTGGAGTACCAGATGGAAACCTATGTGCTCTCTACATGTATACAAATCCCTGTTCATCTGAAACAACTAAATGTTTCCCTGACCAGCATTTTGAGAAACTAAGGAGAGACAAATGGCACAGTCAATAGTCACTAAATAAAGAACAAGTGAGAAGTTGTAGAATGCTTTTTAGTATAGAACGAATTACGTTTTGATGATATTTATACATGTACAGAAAATAACTTCATAGGACATTTTGGCAGAGACATGTGTGAAATAAAAAATTCTCAAAAACATCCATCGCAACATGATCTCTTACTACTACTACACTATATGAGGATCTCATGATAGTTGAGTTGATGATAACCAAAAAGGCTTATCTCCAGTCAATAAAAATAACCGGCCAAGTGCAAGTCGGACTTGCGCAATTACTGTTTAATAAGTTGATGGCTTTTGAAATAAAAATTTTTGTTACAAAGGTATAAAATGATCAATGACTTCACAAAACACACCCCAAATGAGTTTTTCAACCAAAGTTTTTTCCGATCTTTACTAAAAACCAGATAAATTATTAAAGGTAATGCACTCGTGATAATTTTTGTTCAACCTACACCCTGTGGAGAATATTACAGAATTTTTTGATCAGCACTTTTCGAGATAAGGGGGGACGATTTTTCGCAATTTTTTAAAAATAATACAAAGAAAAATATCCGCAAGTACTACATTACCAGGTGTACAAGTATGAAATGCGGATTTCAGACAACAGATGCAGTTTGTGCTATAAAGATTTGACACTGCGCCATTTTGTTGTGTCCTCAACAAGTGTCAGACGCGCACGAGTGATAAATTGGAAAAGTGTGTGCATAGTGTTGTGTTCAATATGTCGAAATTTATACCGAACAAAGAGCATTCGCAGACAGTATTAATTTTTTGTTTTCATTTGAAGAAAACTGCTGTTGAATCATACCGATTACTTCGAGAAGCTTATGGTGAACATGCTCCATCGCAAGATACGTGTGAACGATGGTTTCGGCGTTTCAAAAGTGGTGACTTCGATGTTGCAGACAAGGAACGTGGAAAACCGCCAAAAAAATACGAAGATGTGGAATTGCAAGCATTGTTGGACGAAGATGATTCACAAACTCAAAAACAACTCGCCGAGCAATTGGGCGTTAGTCAACAAGCTGTTTCCAATCGGCTACGAGAGATGTGAAAGATTCAGAAGACCGGTAGATGGGTATCATATGAGTTGAACGACAGGCAAATGGAAAAGCGCAAAAACACGGGTGACATTTTGCTCGCTCGGTACAAAAGAAAGTTGTTTTTGCATCGTATAGTTACAGGGGATGAAAAGTGGATATATTTTGAGAATCCCAAGCGCAAAAAATCATGGGTAGACCCAGACGCACCATCCACATCGACCGCAAGACCGAATCGCTTTGGCAGAAAGACGATGCTCTGTGTTTGGTGGGACCAGAGGGGCGTGGTCTATTATGAGCTGTTAAAACCTGGGGAAACGACTAATATTAAACGTTACCAACAACAATTGACCGATTTGAACCGTTCGCTGCTTGAAAAAAGGGCAGAAATACCGAAAGAGGCAACACAAAGTCATTTTTATTCATGACAATGCTCCATCACATACGGCAAAACCAGTTCGCGACCCGTTGGAAGCACTCAGCTGGGAAGTTCTACCCCATGCGGCTTACTCACCAGACTTGGCTCCTTGCGATTACCACTTGTTTGCATCGATGGGTCACGCACTTGCTGAGCAGCGCTTTTGGTTCGTACGAAAATGTCAAAAAATGGCTCGATGAATGGTTCGCAGCAAAAGAGGAAGATTTCTGTTGGCGTGGTATTCACAAATTGCCAGAAAGATGGGAAAAATGTATAACAAGCGATGGAGCATACTTTGAATAAAGCACTTTTTATCATTCCTCCGAATTTAACATGTTTTTTTAGAAAAAAAATCCGCATTTCATACTTGTACACCTGATATATATATATATATTTTGAACTCGTGTTTTTACAAGCTTTCATTTGACACCCGACTCGATGATCTGGTAAATTTTTTTTTTTTTTCACTTCCGATTTCACCCCCCAAAACTAACCTCTTAAGTTAAAATTTAACTTTCAAAACTACATGGCTGTGATGAAGCCATTAGTTCCTATATTAGTGCCAAATTTCAATTTTCTATGTCAAAAGTTTCACAGAATATCAGGTATGACAGATGGACAGACACTAAAGTGATCTTCTAAGTGTTCCGTACAGAACACTAAAAGCAATACATGTACCTCATTCAGTGTCATTGTGACAGACAGTATTTTATATGAAAGGTCTAAGCAATGTCCATTAAGATTATAAAAACCTAGACATTTTATTGTTAGTATTAGGATTTTCATAACAAGCACAACTGAAGTTTAAGTATGACTTGAACCTCCCCATTTAATTGAGAGTCCTCCTCTAGTCTAAATATCTTTTCAGACATATCGTGGTTATGCCAGGCTATCCAGTCTATTGATGATTCTTCTGAAAGTGGTACGCCAACGTTCTCTGTTAGCTGTTTGTCTTGCAGATTGATAGACTATGTGATCTTCCGAGTTGCCTCTTTCCATTTGGTTTGCTCCGCACCACAAGTTTCTTCATATTATCAGCATGTGTAATGTATCCAAAATACTTTAGTATGCTTGCATAGAGTATAGTGAAAAGGTGCTGATAGTAGCGTAGTGTAAATAGAAATTCAAGACACACCAAAAATTCAGTAAATTGAGTTTAGGCTGCTTTTGTACAAGCTCTAAGCCACATATTTCACATATAAAATAGTTTTTATTAATCTTTAAACTTTAACTTCTTCTTTAACAAACATGATTCTGATCAGTTAGTTTACTCAAAAATAAAAAATTATAATTATTCTTACCAGGATTTTTATATTTTAATAATCCCATACTAGTTAGTATGGATCCAATTACTGCACTTTTGGTGATATTTTCTTTTTCAAGGACCGTTATAATATTGTTAGCAACTTTTTCAAATAAATTTTCATCAAAAAAATTTAACGATGATATACTGTATAGTAAGTCAGCACACTGTTTAATGTCCAAATTTTCTGGACTTGCAGTTATGTTATATGCTATCGTTCTTAACAATAATGTGGATCGACGCTTCTTGTCAGACAACGTTGATAGTACCTAAAAATATAGTTATTACTTTTTTATTTATTTATTTATACAATGAATACTTACAGAGCAACAACTCTAAATAGTAAAACAGTAATTATAGTTACAAAAAAAAAGAATGTACATATAATAATTTACAAAAAGGAATAACAAGGACAACAGATAAATTGTTACTGTCGTTGCCTTAGAGTTACTGTATTAATACGTCTATAGTTTATTTTGTTTTTAAATGTTGTCATACTATATCTAAACAGATCTAAATCACTAAAATTTGCATTATAATTACTTAACAGTCTATTAGAAAAACTTTGTGTTCTGTATGTAGAACGATGAAAAGTGATATGAAATAGTTGTTGAGATCTATTGGTCCCGTTTCGAATCCGAAAATCAACATGGGACAGCAAAATATGACAGTTTATCTGACCATTAAGTAATTTGTACAAAAATAAAACTAAAGCATTGCGTCTTTGTGTTTCAAGAGTTTCTATACCTACTAATTGAGTATGAGTTATGAGTCAAGTATGGTACATTGCTGTACGGAAACTTTAGTTTCTATAAAATGAATTTTACAAACTTATTTTGGACAGACTCCAGATGATTAATATGACATCTATAAACAGGACCCCATATGACACTATTATACTCCAAAACACTCCTAACAAGACAATTATACATAGACTTAATAGCTCCAGTATCACAGATGTCATAACAGGTACGGCGTAGAAAACCTAACATACGAGATGCTTTCAGTAATATATTATCAATGTGCCTATTAAAACTCAAGTGACTGCTAAAAATCACACCCAAATCATTAAAACTATCAACAGCTTGTAAAGGTTTGCTATCTAAACAAAAATTAAAATTAATAAGATCTTTGCGTTTATGAAAATTAAGAGTCCTACATTTTGAGGTATTAATTTCTAAGTTATTCAAGGAACACCATTTGACTAGCTTGTTCAAATCAGTTTGTATATCTACACAGTCTTTTGAAGAATCAACCGCATAGAACAGTTTAAGATCGTCGGCGTACAGTAAACATTTACATTTTCGAAAGACAGAGGTAACACCGTTAATAAATATTAAAAATAAGACCGGACCTAGGTGAGATCCCTGTGGTACACCCGACAACACATTTATTTCACGGAATACGGTACTGCCAACTTTAACACACTGTTGCCGTTTTGTTAAATAGGACTCAATCCATTGAATATATGGCCCGCGCACACCCAGCCTAGACAGTCTTTTGATGAGTAATCGGTGGGATACCCTATCGAAGGCCTTGGTCAGTGTAGATGGTATCGACCTGAGAACCACTCTCGACGGCGTTCACAACGTAGTCCTGAAACATTCCCAGATTAGTACCGGTAGATCTTCCTTTAAAAAAACCATGTTGGTCGACCGTTATGTGGGATTTGAAAGCTTCAAACAGCTCATCTGTTTTAGGGATTCAAAAATCTTAGATAATATGGGTAGTAACGAAATCCCTCTATAGTTCTTAATATCCCTCTTTGAACCAGACTTGAATATCGGAACAACCCATGAATGCTTCCACAGCTTTGAAAATGAACCATGATCAAACGAAGATTGATAAATAAGGCTGAGAGGAAGTGCCAAGGACTCACAACACTTCTTAAGGAATGATGCTGGTAGTCTATCTGGTCCTGTACTCTTGGTAGTGTCCAAGCCATGGAGTTTTTTCCATATATCATCTCAGCCAAAGGAATGTCGTGCAAGACTCACACACTCATCTTCGGTGACAGCAGACAAGTCAATCCCCCTATCCGACATATAGCAGCTCTCAAAATGATCTGCGAAAGCGTTTGCAATATCTTTGAGTGTTTGTTTGATATTCTTATTTAACTCCATGGTAGTGGGAATACCAGAGTCCTTTTTTAATGAGTTAACAAAGGCCCAAAAGAATTTGATGTTCTTAGGAATTATTTGTTCCGTGTTAGTAACATACAAAAGGTAGCTAAGCTGAATAACATGTTTTGACTCCCTACGCAGTTTAGAGTATTGTGTATAGTCCTCCGGTGATTTTGTAACTTTAAATTTTTGATATGCCTTATTTTTCTTTGAGATTATTATTTTAGTATCTGCTGTATACTATCGGGGATATTTCCTCTGTTTTTTATTCCTTCTTGGTACGTAGCAAAGTTGAACAGAGAATGTCTGAAAGCTCTTTTAGTATTTAAGTCCTCCTTGAACTTGAAATTGTTGTAATTAATTATCTAATTAATTAAATTAATGTTGTCCTTAATTATCGTTTGAGTTTTTTAACTGACTCTTTTTGCCTAAGTGCTTAGTAATTATTAATCATAAGGAGTGCTTTAAGCCCTCGAGAAGCACTGCAAGTTCTTATTTAAAATCTTTTAGTACTTTAAAACTTCCCAAATACTAATTACAAAACATTTTAACTTATGGTAAATGGGTTTGGCGTTTGACGGTACAGAAAATTAGGTACTTTTACAAGTAATTAATAATTGAAAGCTAATTATAAGCTGTTTAATATAATAAAGTAATTAGAACTTGAAAAATCAGAATATCTTGAACGAGAGCTTAAGACCTTGAGCTAGAAGCTCTGTCTTGATGATGAACATCACATAAGTCTTATTATTTAGAGGTAAGGTTTCAAAGCAATCAAGTTTTGTGATATAGTAACAGTTATAACAGATACCATGTGACCATAATTAAAAATCACAATATGAAAACACATGTTACTTTCAACTAATATATCTTGTGATCTTATATATATGTATAGATGAGGACTTACTTTAACCATTTGTGGAAGAGTAATGCTCCCCACCAATTTTGCAGCCTCTTCATCAGCTGCTACATTAAGTATTGTAGACAAATTATCACTTTTGGATTTAGCTTCGACTAAAGACTGTGAAATATGGCCACTCTTTTTAGATCCTACAGGGCTTTTTATTAATATTTTGCAGAGTCTTATAAACCTCGGATCACTTTCAAAGTCAGCTAAGCTTACCCTTCCACTTGACGTCCAGCCTGACAAAACAGACACTACCTGCAACACATAATTAAAATTTATATAATAATTTAGACTTTATAAGATAAGTCAACAAGTTATATATGTATTTGCCCATAATAAATTACTCTTGGTAACCATCTTATTAAATATTGCATAATCAAATTAAGTTTGAAAATAGAGGGGATGTGTGTGCATCCTAATTTTGGTATGATGTCTAGTATACTGGAAATGGCTGCAATTTTTCACCACATCGTCAGTTTCAAATTTTAGATAATATATTGACTAATGTCACACTACTATTATCGTGTCCTAGAATGTGTAGCATTAAATGTAAGACATGGTTTGGCCTCATCGGCAACTTCAACGTGATTGTCGAGAGAAACGATACGGATATCACACAGAATCATGGTAATGAACTTTCATTTTTTATACGTTTTTTTAGATTTTGGTGATCTAAGCAGTGTTTTTTAATTTCTTTGCTAAAGGAAAGTATTGTATTTGTGTTCCTAGGTCAGGAAAAACATAGCCATTTAATTCTGTCGGCCAGTCTGATGAGATATTAATTTTAAACTTGCTATATATATAATACTTAATAAGGGGATAAAAAGAATTTTTTAGCGATATTGCTTAGGGTGAAAGGAGTGAAAAAGGTGGGTTGATAAATTTTGTATAGTTTTAATAGTAATATGGTGATTTTTCCTGGTTTGTTGTTGAGATAATAAACAAATATTGTGCATGAATAATTATAGTAAGATATAAAAGGATTCTATTTATCTATCTAATAAGCCTTCTTCCATCCAGTGTCAGACATAGGCCTCCCCGTCCTTGTTCCATCCTTCTTGATTCTTTGTCTTTCTGATCCATTCTAAACCAGCTGTTCTTTTCAGGTCATCTTTCCATCTTGTTTGAAGCCTTGCTCTGAATCTTTGTCCCAACCATGGCCTTCATTCTTGAATTCTGTTCTCTTTTGTCTATCACTTTGGTCTTTTACCTTTTCCTTTCGTTTCTGACTCTGTCTTGTAATATTATATTCAGCATCTGGCGTTCCATTGCTCTCTGTGTTTTACTCAGTTGGTCCATCATCTTCCAAGTCAATATCCATGTCTGGGCCGCGTAGGTGAAAACAGGTAGAATGCATTGATCGAATACCATCTTTCTTAGTTTCAGAGGAATTCTTTTGTTGGTTAGTATTTTCCTTTATTTGCCAAATGCTGCCCATGCCAGTCTGATTCTTCTCTGTACTTCTACTGTTTGATTTGCTTTTCCACACTTTATTACCTGCCCTAGGTAGATGTATTCATCTACGTATTCAACTATTCTGTCCTCTATTCTCAAGCCTCTTGGACTGTCTTCATTTGTCATAGCCTTTGTCTTATCTTTATTCAGCAGTAATTCTACCCACTCTGATTTGTTTTGTAGTTCAGTAATCATTTCCTGTATATCATCAAAATTATCTAATATTAACACTACATCATCAGCATAACGCAGATAATTTAACTTTTGTCCATTTATACTGATCTCCTTTTTTTTTCCCATTCGAGTAATAGTTTTGGGCTCATGGAATCTCCCTGTCTTATTCCGCGTTTGATATATTGGATTTGTTTTACTATCCGTTTCCACTATCATTTGAGCCTTGTTGTAAATTGTTTTATGAGCTGAGTATACCTATAGTCTATTCTGCTTTTATACAAGGCTTTTTAGACGGTCCAGCTCTCGATACTATCAAAAGCCTTTTGATAATCTATAAATACCAGCTACAACTTTAAATTATATTTTGTTGCTTTCTTGATTAAAGTTCTGATAGTTAAGAGATGTATACAAGTACTAAAACTCTTCCTGAAGCTAGCCTGTTCTACCTATTGATTTAATTCCAGCTTGTTTTCCAATCTATTAATTATTATTTTGGTAAACAATTTGTATATTTGTGAAAGTAATGTCTTGTCTAACTTAGTCTTATCACCTTTTTTAAAAAGTAAAATTGTTGAAGCTGTGTTTCAATTTTCTGGTATCTTCTCTTCTTCTAAACATTTATTGAATAAGAATTTCAGCACCTGCACTACCAAGTCTCCTCCTTCTTTCATTAATTCTGTTAATACTCTGGCCTGGTGTTTTTATTGTTTTTCATAGTTTTTAGTGTGGTTAAGATTTCTTCATCTGTTATCTCTGGTATTTCTTCTGAGTTAACATTGATTCTATTTCTGTTTCGATGTTCTCTGAGATCATTTGGTGGGCAGTTTTTTTGTTCATACAAGTTCTGATAGGATGTTTGAATCATGTGTGTTATTTTTTCTTGATATTTCACATCTTCTCCAGTTTCATCCTTTAAGTTGTGTAGTGTAGTTTTTCCTAGGTTTTGTCTGAGTGCTTTCATGTTTTTGTTCTGTTCTATAATACTTCTATCTTTGTCTCTAACTGCTGTCTTTTATCTTCTTCAATGGAGTTTTTAAGGGTTTTGTTAGTTTCTACAAACTTTCTTCTATTCTTCTATTTCTCTCTCCCTAGGCTAGCAGTTTACGTCTTTCTTCAAACAGTTCTTCCATTTTTTTGCTCCATATTTTGCTTTTGTTGCTCTTCTTTCTAGCTATTTGTTCTCCTGTTTTCACCAAGATATTCGTCAGTGTTTCATTAATTTCGTTTATGTTTTTGTTATCAAGATCATCGGTTTTAGTTAATTCTTTTCTTATTTCACTTTGGTATTCTGCTTTCTTTACTTTTAAGATGTGTGTATCAATTTTTGGTTTCTTTCTTGTTATAATTTTTTTTCTTTCTATACGTTTGTTTATTTCTATTCTTCCTCTGACTATTCTATGGTCACTTCCTGTGTTTATCCTATTTATTACTGTTACATCCTTTACTATATTTTTTCTGATGATAATATGTAGTCTATTTCGTTTTTACCACTCCATTTGGACTTGCCCATGTCTATTCTGTATGTGATTTTTTTGAAGTAAAAGGTGTTCATTCATATATAGCATTATATGTCCTTATCACAGTTTTAGGAGTTGGAGAATTCAGAAATTAACTTGTATTTTTCATTACTTTAAATTTTAATTCCAGAAGGGAGTGAAAGGGGTATGGGTCATTAAATATTGTGTAGTTTCAAGAGTATTTTGAGACTTTTTCCCAGGTTTTTTTGGTTTATGTAATTGACAAATTTCAAGCATATTATTTAAGAAAAATAGATAAGAGGCTAATGGGGTGGGGGTGGGCGTTAGATGGGTTACTCAAATATATTATGTTATATCTTCATTTCAGGGTTCTCAGAGTGAATGAATATGAAAATTAAATTATTTTTTGATTATTTCCAATTTTAATAGACAAAGGGGTTGACAGAGATGGCAGAACCTTGTAAAGTCTCAATAGTATTATGAGAATTTATTCACGTTTTTAGGATGAGATATTGGGCAGATTTTAAGTGTAATCATTTATAATAAAACATCTAAGGAGGCAAAGGGGTGAAGAAGGGTGTTATAGGTCTTTTGCAGGGTTCTTTCAATCAAGGAATCAAAACATTACAGTGTTTTCATTATTTTCATTGTTAACACAGGAAGAGGTTGAAAGGGGTGGACGTCATCGTATCATTTCAATAGTATTGTGCGAGTTTTTTTTCTGGTTCCTGAC
>CM032454.1:26921996-26976996 GCA_019049505.1 Pachyrhynchus sulphureomaculatus | reverse complement strand
CACCAATTACACAACATAGTCACCAATTTCACTCAGGGCGTCTGTCCGTTGCTACAATAACTCTCGAACTTGAGAAAGAAATGAAACCTATAATTTTTGAGGGGAAGGGGTGAGGATTGATAAATTTGGTAAATTTTCCTTAATATAAGAATTTTTATTGGTTTTTGATTGGATAATGAGCAGTTTTTAATTATAATTATTTTCAATCAAACAGGTAAGGTGTATATATCATGTTATATGTTATTTTTAGAATTGTTAAAATCTAAAAATGGTGTTATTTTTTTGACTATTTTCAATTACTTATGTCCAAACATATAAGGCAGTAAAATGGTAGATAAGGGGATAAATAGGATGCTTCAGATATTATTATACGTCCTTTTTAAGGTGTTTGGAGACAAAGAATGAAAAATTGTGTTATGTTTCAATATTTTCAATTTTGTATGGTCAAACATCAAGGGTTAATGAGGTAATGGTGGAGGTTAGAACAGATTCATATATATCCATATATATATATATATATATATATATATATATATATATATATATATATATATATATATATATATATTTATATCGTATTTCATCTGATTTTTAGGGATTTCGGAGTTGAAGAATCTGAAAATTGTCTTATTTTTTATTATCTTAAGAGTTTGAATGAATTCTTTGTGAATATTGTGTTCGTGTTCTTTTTGATATTCTTGCAGTTGAAATCTGAAAATTATATTTTATTGTTTTCAGAGAAGTACTATAGCTTACTCTCTAAAGCTTGTCCTCAGCATGACCTTTTTACTTCCATTGGTAATGGATATCCTCGTGAAAAATAACACCACATGCTCAGTTTTCTAGATCAAGAAAAAAAATATTTTGTATTTCCATCTCTTGTTATGTTACCATGATAATTAATGAACGAAACAAGATGTTGATTTCGAATTGTGTACATTTATAGTATTTGCAGTAGGTAAAAAACCTAATATTTTTGAGTACTATTATGATGGTGAAAGAGATGATGATCAATAAATTTTGTTGATCCAATCTTAGAGTTAATATGTAGAATAGACTGAAATCATATTATGAGGGCCTTAAAGAATAATTAAAAGCATTATTCTATTTCTATTCGAATATATAAATTAGAAAATTGCATGGTGTAGAAAATTCTTATTAACTCATAATATCACATTTAAGTACCTAATGGCATATCTAAAAAAAATCTGCTGATACACCTTTGCTTGTCAGTGGGAGAACTGTTGCAATGAATGTTTTTTTTAATGGACATAAAATCGTGTTGCATGGAAATCCTTAAAGCCCTACAGCAGCGACGCATGTGTGGAAAAAGCGATTAACATTGGTTCTGAATCACTGTAAATTGTACTCGGTGGGAAACACAGCCCTAAGCAAATCATTTCAAAGAGAAAAACCTCATAGAGATGTGATGTTTTAGCCCAACATACAGAACATACATATATTATGTAAAGAAGAAACTATTACTACTATAAAATTATACTTGACCCAAGAACAACTGATATCCTGTTACTAAAATTATGTATAATAGTAACTTGTTGATTCAATATAATTTGATTTTCCTCCCTAAAAAAACCCTGCAAAATACTTTCGGTTATATTACATAAAAATATAAATATTATAGAAAATATTCAATTTCTATAGATGGCTGGCAACTATCAACAGGGAAACATTTAAAATTGTACTTGAACTTTCACCTGGTGTTAAAATATGGCATTATATTTTCGAGTATGTTTATACTTAAGTACAGAAAATATTTATGGTTCAGGAGTTCAGAGAGATGTTTCCAAAGCCAAAGGAATATGAATAATAGATGTACAGTATATTTATGAATCCTTAACTAACTGTTTTAAAAATCAGAAAATAATAGCTCAATCGTAAATGTTAATAATTGTTATTAACTGAGAAGAGTTTTTATTACATCTACCTCTAAATCTGTTGAATAAATTGTCAAATCATATAAAAAAACTCATAATTCAAATACTGTTTAAATATAGTATAAGAAAATTATTGATTTACGAGGGCTACCTTTTAAGTTTTTACAAAAACAATGAAGAAAAAAAAAAATTTTTTGGTACAAATCGATTTATTGTTTTTCAAAATATTCGCCGTTAAGATTTACACACTTTTGCATGTGTTCAAACCAATTTTCGAAATATTTTTTTCCACTCTGAAGTTGGTACCTCAAGAACATGGTTTTGGAAAGATTCAACAGCTTGAGGTGATGGAAATCGCTGTCCACGATTTTTTTTTTACATTGGGGAACAAAAAAAAGTCGATAGGCGATAAATCAGGTAAATACAGGAAATGAGGCATTAAATAGATGTTTTTCTCTCCGGCAAGTAATCAATTGTTTGACGTGCTATGTAAGAGCAGGCATTTTCATGATGAAGAATGATGCGACGTTTTCGGTTATTTTTCCTGATTTCATCGATAACTTCTCGCAAACAAATTGTTGTATACCATTCAGCACTAACTATTCTTCGATAGTCTAAACCAATGGTTTGCAACATGTTCGTAAGGTGGTCAAAATCCGACCTATCTTGAAGTCTGGGGATACAGGTGTGGTTGATAATTATCGACCCATATCTATTTTATGTAATTTCTCTAAAATTCTTGAAATTATTTTGCATAAATTTATTTTCTCAAAAGTGAGAAATACACTTTCTACTGACCAACACGGTTTTATGCCTGGCAGATCCACCACCACAAATCTTGCCTCATTCTCGCAGTTTGTGTGCGACGGTATCAATGATGGGAGCCAGATTGACGTGGTCTATACGGATTTTCGCAAAGCCTTTGATCGACTTGATCAGTCCTTACTGTTGGATAAGGTCGGATCTCATTTCGGACTCTCAAATAACCTGATTGATCTTTTAAATTCATACCTCCTGGATCGCAGGTTTTTTGTCGAAATCAATGGGTTTAGATCGCCTCTCCATATTCCCACTTCAGGTGTTACCCAGGGTTCCAATCTGGGACCTCTTCTTTTCAATATGTTTATTGACGACTTGCTGAGTGAGATAGGTTGCCGGAAGCTTGCTTATGCCGATGACTTTAAGATTTTTAAACGCATAGACTCGGTTTCTGATTGCCACGAATTACAGAGCAGCATTAATGCTCTCACCAACTGGTGCTCTACTAACAGGCTCACCTTAAACATTTCCAAATGCAATGTCGTCCGATATTCCTATCGTAACAACCCTATATTTTTCAATTATTCCGTAGGTGATACTGTTCTACAGAATCTTCGTTCAGTTAGAGATTTGGGTATCATCTTTGACGAGAAATTCTCTTTTGCTGACCATATTGAACAAATGGTTGCTGGTGCATCAAGGATGCTGGGTTTCCTGATTAGAAATTGTAGAGACTTTACTAACATATCTGCAATCAAGCTTCTCTATTATTCCTTCGTTAGGTCTAAGTTTGACTATGCTTCTATTGTTTGGTATCCAATATACAATTGCCACAACAACTCAATCGAATCGATACAGAGGCGCTTCATTAAATATCTTTCAAGAGGGATGGTGTCTATCCGGATCGCGGTGTTGATCATGGACTAATCTTGTCAAGGTTTAGTGAATTGCCTCTTGCAAAGAGAAGGAACATTCACTCCATCAAATTCTTATATAAGCTGTTAAATCACCATAATAATATTGATTGCCCTTTCCTATTAAGCAATGTATCTTTCCATGTACCACGCCTTGGGGCAAGGCGCTCACCTATTTTTAGCCTCGGTCGGGCTAGGTCAAATATATTATTCCACAGCCCTATTTATATAATGTGCAAGAACGGCAATGTCATTGGAAACTCCGGTGATTTCCATTGCAGTAGGCTGTCGGTACTTATTGGTTCTCTGTTCAGTGTTTAGAGGTTGCCCAAATTTGTAGTTTTTTATTATTACTCTTTTTATTTTTTTTTTAGTGTTCCGTAGGGAACACTTATAAGATCACTTCGGTGTCTGTCTGTCTGTCATACCCGATTTTCTCCGAAACTATTTGTCATAGAAACTTGAAATTTGGTAATAATATAGGAATTGATGGCCCCATCAGAGCCATATAGTTTTAAAAGTTAAATTTTGACTTAAGGGGTTAATTTTGGGGGGTGAAATCGGAAGTGAAAAAAAAAATTTTTTTACTAGGTCATCGAGTGTGGTGTCAAATGAAAGGTTGTGAAAACACGAGTAAAAAATATATATATAATGTAATACTTGCGCGCACTTTTCTTTGTATTATTTTCAAAAAATCGCGAAAAATCGCTGTCCCGCGCCTTATCGCGAAAAGTACTTATCAAAAAATTTTGAAAAAATCCTGGAATATTCTCCACGGGGGTTAGATTGAACGAAAATTATCACGAGTGCATTACCTTTAATAATTTATCTGGTATTTAAAAAAAAACAAAAATTTCAAGGTCATCAGATTTCAGTAAAGATTGGAAACAAACTTTGTTGAAAACTCATTTGGGGTATGTTTTGTGAAGTCACTGATCATTTTATACCACCGTAACATAAATTTGGACTCGGGGGGTTCGTTTTGAGGGGTGAAATCGGAAGTGACAAAAAAAATTTTTTTACTAGGTCATCGAGTGTGGTGTCAAATGAAAGCTTGTGAAAACACGAGTAAAAAATATATATATAATGTAATACTTGCGCACACTTTTCTTCATATTACTTTTAAAAAATCGCGAAAAATCGCTGTCCCCTACCTTATCTCGAAAAGTACTGATCAAAAAATTGTGAAAAAATTCTGGAATATTCTCCACGGGTATAGATTGAACGAAAATTATCACGAGTGCATTACCTTTAATAATTTATTTGGTATATAAAAAAAAAAAAAAAAAAAAATTCAAGGTCACCAGTTTTCAGTAAAGATTGGAAACAAACTTTGTTGAAAACTCATTTGGGGTGTGTTTTGTGAAGTCACTGATCATTTTATACCACCCTAACAAAAATTTTTATTTCAAGTTCAACTTGTACTTGACCCATTTATTTTAATTTGGAGATTGTTCAAACATCTTAATTTTATTTTAATTGTATCATGTTCTTCTTGTATATGTAGCTCATTAGTATAAACGTTATTCCTGTAATTGGGCCCTGGCCTGTTGGAATTGAATGTATAAATAAATAAATAACCAAAGAAACAAGCATTTTCTTGGGAGTGCTTCGCGAACGAACCACTTTTGTTGGAGTCGGTTCATCTTGAAACGCCCAAACAGTTGATTGTTGCTTAGTTTCCGGCTCGTACGAATATATCCAAGTTTCGTCTCCTGTTACGATATTGTATAGGAATTTTGAGCATTGAGCATTTCTTTACACCAATTGAAACGAGCTTGTTTTTGAGTTACGGTCAAATTATGCAGAATCCATCGGGAACAAATCTTTTTCACAGCTAAATGTTCATGCAAAATCGAATGTACTGCAGTCTTCGATATGCCTAAGGACGCCTCTACCTCACGGTAAGTCACATGCCGATCCTCTTCAATCATGTTGCGCACAGCATCGATTTTGGTCGACCTTCACGAAACTCATTGCTGACGGAAGCATGACGAAATTCTGCAAACCATTTGTAAACAGTCTTTTCTGTTGGTGATTCGTTACCAAAAGTTGAATGAAGCGATTCGAGGCATTGTTGTTGAGTTAGGCCTTTACTACAATCGTAAAAAATCATCCAACGAAAACCTTCACGTGAAATTTCCATTTGTTCACAAAACTCTTTTTTATAAACGCTCACTGTAAACAAACTACTCGGCCAATTGCTGAGCTGCCACTGCTTTAACAATAAGAAATATCAAATTTTATCACCATGGTAATATCACATCTCAATAGCGCCATCTAGTGGTCGTTTGTAAAAATTTAAAAGGCGACCCTCTAGAACTGTTTTATTTTGAGGAATTTTTAATTAATAAGTACCAGAAGTAGATCTAATATGATTGTATCTGTAAGTGCCTTATTAAATTGGAATTTTTTTTTGTTTGACTTTGTTTTATTAGTGTTTGATATCCTGCAATGTATTGTAACACAATTTACGAGACTGAAACATTTAGATTATTTTTGAATATCTGTAAACCTAGTATCCAGGAAATAAATATTATAAAATTTCTTATACTTATTATATACCTTTTTAGTGTTCCGTACGGAACACTTATAAGATCACTTCGGTGTCTGTCCGTCTGTCACACCCGATTTTCTCCGAAACTATTTGTCATAGAAAGTTGAAATTTGGTAGTAATATAGGAATTGATGGCCTCATTAGAGCCATGTAGTTTTGAAAGTTAAATTTTGACTTAAGGGGTTAGTTTTGGGGGGTGAAATCGGAAGTGAAAAAAAAATTTTTTTACTAGGTAATCGAGTGTGGTGTCAAATGAAAGCTTGTGAAAACACGAGTAAAATATATATATATATATATATATATATATATATATTAATATATATATATATATATATATATATATAATGTAATACTTGCGCGCACTTTTCTTTGTATTATTTTTAAAAAATCGCGCAAAATCGCTGTCCACCCGCCTTATCTCGAAAAGTACTTATCAAAAAATTTTGAAAAAATTCTGGAATATTATCCACGGGTGTAGATTGAACGAAAATTATCACGAGTGCATTACCTGTAATAATTTATCTGGTATATAAAAAAACAAAAATTTCAAGGTCATCAATTTTCAGTAAAGATCGGAAATAAACTTTGTTGAAAACTTATTTGGGGTGTATTTTGTGAAGTAACTGATCATTTTATATCACCGTAACATAAATTTTGACTTAAGGGATTCGTTTTGAGGGGTGAAATCAGAAGTGAAAAAAAAATTTTTTTACTAGGTCATCGAGTGTGGTTTCAAATGAAAGCTTGTGAAAACACGAGTAAAAAATATATATATAATGTAATACTTGCGCACACTTTTCTTCGTATTACTTTTAAAAAATCGTGAAAAATCGCTGTCCCCTACCTTATCTCGAAAAGTACTGATCAAAAAATTTTGAAAAAAACCCTAGAATATTCTCCACGGGCTATAGATTGAACGAAAATTATCATTACCTTTAATAATTTATCTGGCATAGAAAAAAACCAAAATTTCAAGGTCACCAGTTTTCAGTAAAGATTGGAAACAAACTTTGTTGAAAACTCATTTGGGGTGTGTTTTGTGAAGTCACTGATCATTTTATACCACCCTAACAAATTTTTTTTATTTTAAAAACACTCAACGTACGGAACACTAATTGTGCAAGTTCAACTTGCACTTGATCGGTTTTTTTTGGTACAATAAGGCAACTAAATGTAAAAATAGAATTAAAGATTTTTAAGGCTGACATGAAGATTAAATGGACTATCGGTTTCGTCTGCTAAATACCTTGAAATGTAATAAAACAGTAAAAAATAATATCAAAAAAACCAACTATTGTCAGTTAAGAGCAACGTGAAACTAATTAATTTTTGGAAAAATATGTTTTTTTCAAAATTAATCCCTAGTCATTAATATAACATATTTTATTTTACGTCTTAAAAAGAATCCTGAAATATTTCTAAACAATCGAGGTCACATTTATTTAATGAATAATACTTTATTTTAATCGTAGTTAATTGTACTTATTACAGAAACTAAATAAAACAAAAAGTTTATTTAAAAAATTTACTTTATAAATTTGTTCAAAATATCGACTTGAAGAGAATAGTGAAATCGTTTTCTTAATGCATTTACGATATTCATCATTTGAAGTTTTATCTGCATTATCGTTGTTGATTGATGAATTTTTTATATTAATTGTTCTCTCAGTTACTTCAACAGAACATACACCTTTTTTCATAATTTCCCTCGAAGAACGACTCCCGCTGACGACAGAGCTATAACGATGTCCAGCAGACGTAATCGCCGCCTAACCGCACCAGAAATCACGGCTCAAATAAATCTGGAGCGGCCCATCGCCATCAGCGTGACAACCGTGAAGAACAGGTTAGCAGAAGGTGGACTACACCGGAAAATTGGACTCAGAACAATGGAATTCCGTCCTTTGGAGCGACGAATCTAAATTAGAAATTTTCGGTTCAAATCGACGAGTTTACGTGCGGCGGTCAGCTGGAGAGAGGATGTTGGAAGCCTGTCAGTTGCCTACAGTAAAACATGGTGGAGGTTCAGTAATGGTTTGGGGTTGTTTTAGCAACGGTAAAGTTGGAAAAATCTTTAGGATAGAAGGAATCATGCGAAAAGAACAATATCAAGAAATTTTGATAACTCAAATGCTTCCTTCTGGAAGAGATTTTTTTCAGGGGAAATATATTTTTCAGCATGACAGCGACCCTAAACATTCTGCTAAACAAATTAGAGAACTTTTGGACCAATGGAAATCCGATAACGTCCTCGGCCTCCACAATCACCCGACTTGAACCCCATCGAATTGCTGTGGGACCATTTGGACAGGTGTGTTCGAAAACTCAACCCAACATCAGAAAATCACTTGTGGGAACTTTTACAAGCAGAATGGGTTAAAATAACCGAAGAAATTCTGAAGAAACTATTGGATGGAATGCCGAAACTCTGTAAAGCGATAATTAAAAACAAAGGACGTCACAAAAATCCTGGAAAATCATGAATATTTTTCTGATTTTCTAGACTCAATAATGTGAAAATAAATAATAATTTATTAAAATCAAAAAAAAGAAAAATATTATTTGGATTTTTGTTGTCTTGGGACTGAAATAACTAGGTGGGCAAATACTTTCTGACGGTAGTGTATATATAAAATCTCGACGAGTACAGATCTCTGAGGATGTTTAGTGCAATCACAGGCGAAACGTTGGAAAATTATTCCAGTTTGACATGGTCCAATCCCAAAAACCATGATTTCTCGTTTAATCAAAGCTCCCGTTCCATGTTAACATGCTTCAAGACGATAAAAACTTTTCTTTAGGTGGTATAAATTACATTATTAATATTTCTTAGGGACTATACTTGTATCTACAAGTTACTCTTACGATAGAAGCCGTAGAGTTCCGAAATTATTTCCATATTTCTTTTAATAACAAGAACACAACTATATGTATGTGTGTGTATGTTTATATGTATTAAATATAGTCATAGAGTACAGTGGGCAAAAAGATGAATTTCACACTCTTGACTTGCGCTTATCTTGTGTAACTTCATATTCGTTTAAGAAGTGCTTGATACTTGGTATAAAATATGCTATATTTTTGTAGGTTCTGAGAACGCTCTGTTATCTCTCAAGGCTACTAGGAGAATTACAAAATGATCCCGATTTGGCAAAAAAATTTAATACTTTTGGATCACAAATGTCTGCAACTCGAACTACTCTTAGGTTATTTGATGATATTCCCGCGCTGAAAAATAATTTACAATATGGATTTGGAAAAAACGTAAGTAAATTTTTTTAAACTTTTATATTTATTTGAAATATATCTGCTAGAGGCAAAAAACGGTTAAGACTTTCTTTTACTACCGCAATTTATTACTTACTCGACTTACTTGTGCATTGATTGATTTAATAACTCATAAGTCAGTTTTAAAATTTTGATGAACCAGTGTAAGTTTAATATTGATCACCCTGTTAATGGTATGAAATAAATTATTTTTAAATTAATCTAAAAAGCTAGAATCACTAAGCTTTTTAATAAAGCTTCAATTTAAATAAAATAGAGAATTTGCAACGCTTATTGTGGCACGCCATTGTCTTTATCTTTATTTGAAGCATGCGCCCACCGCTTGAAGTTTGCGCAGTAGTAAAGGGAAGAAATTAAATATACGGACTCGGCTGTTATCGTTATTTTAAGCATGCGGCCACCTTTTGGAGCTTGCGCAGTATTGAAACAAAATAAGAGAAACCTTTATTAAGGATAATAATTTCCTTTATTTAGGAACTGATAAGAGAGGTTTTTTCCTACTTAGGTGTATAAACCACTAAGAAAAGATAGTAAAATTGAAATTATAATCTTTTATTGCAAATATCACTGACAACACTTAATTAGTGTTCAGATTATGTTGGGATTTTGCAATCTTTGACACAGTGGCACTACAGTGTATTTAGTGATTATTTCAAATGAAGTTTTATTTGTCCGTATCCATTCGTATTAACTTGGAAACATTGAAAGACGTGATAGAAACCGGCTAGGTACAACTTTAATTTAGAAACTTGCGTTGATCCATCTATAATATATATAAAATGCAACATCTCTCTGTCTGTCTGTCCGTCCGTTAGTGCGCTTATCACTGGAGAACCACTTATCCGATTTACGTACTTTTTTTTTTGAAACATACATATGTTCTCTGGCCAGGTTATAGGCTATATTTTATTACGATAGGTAGCATAAGGAATGAGCAGTGACGTAAAATAGTGAATGAAGTCGGAAAAATGTTTGCCGCTAGCGCGTTTTCTTGCAATACACAGCCTAAACCATTAATTATGGAACAATATTATGTAGCAGAGAATATCTATAATCTACAATATATATATATATATATATATATATATATATATATATATATATATATATATATATATATATATAATGCAATGTCTCTGTCTGTCTGTCTGTCCATTAGTGCGTTTATCACGCGAGAACCACTTATCTGATTTACGTGTCTTTTCTTAAATTCATACATATATTCTTTGGCCAGGTTATATAATAATAATAATAATCTAAATCTATAATATATATAAAATGAAACGTCTCTCTGTCTGTCCGTTAGTGCGCTTATCCCTCGAGAACCACTTATCCGATTTACGTGATTTTTTAAATTCATAAATATGTTCTCTGACCAGATTATAGATATATATTTTATTACATCTATAATATATATAAAATGCAACGAATCTCTGTCTGTCTGTCTGTTCGTTAGTGCGCTTATCACTGGAGAAACACTTATCCGATTTTCGTACCTTTTTTTTTTAAACATACATATGTTCTCCGGCCAGGTTACAGACTATATTTTATTACGATAGATAGCATAAGGAATGAGCAGTGACGATAATAGTGTATGAAGTCGGAAAAAAGTTTGCCGCTAGCGCGTTCTCTTGCAATACACAATCTAAACCATTAAATATGGAACAATATTATGTAGCAGAGAATATCTATAATCTATAATATATATATATATATATATATATATATATATATATATATATATATATATATATATATAAATATATAAATATATAAAATGCAATGTCTCTCTGTCTGTCCATTAGTGCGTTTATCACGCGTGAACCACTTATCCGATTTACGTGTCTTTTTTTAAATTCATACATATATTCTTTGGCCAGGTTATATAATAATAATAATAATCTACATCTATAGTATATATAAGATGCAACTTTTCTCTGTTCGTTTGTCTGTCTGTCTGTTCGTCCATTAGTGCGCTTTTCACTGGAGAACCACTTATCCGATTTAGGTGCTTTTTTTTTTTAAACATACATATGTTCTCTGGCCAGGTTATAGACTATATTTTATTACGTTAGGTAACATAAAGAATAAGCAGTGACGATAATAGTGAATCAAATCGGAAAAAAGTTTGCCGCTAGCGCGTTCTCTTGCAATACACTGCCTAAACCGCTAAATATGAAACAATATCATGTAGCAAAGGATATCTAAAATATATATAAAATGCAACGCCTCTCTGTCTGTTTGTACGTTTCTGCGCTTATCACTGGAGAACCACTTATCCGATTTATGTGCTTTTTTTTAAACATACGTATGTTCTCTGGCCATGTTATAGGATATATTTTATTACGTTAGGTGACATAAGGAATAAGCAGTGACGATAATAGTGAATCAAGTCGGAGAAAAGTTTGCCGCTAGCGCGTTTTCTTGCAATACACTGCCTAAAGCATTAAATATGGAACAATATCATGTAGCAAAGAGTATAATATATATAAAATGCAACGTCTCTCTGCCTGCCTGTCTGTCCGTTAGTGCGCTTATCACTCGAGAACCACTTATCCGATTTACGTGTTTTTATAAATTTATACATATGCTCTATATAATTCCATATAAGCCTAGATAATGGGAGATAAGGTGAGATAATGGGAGATAAGGAGTAATAATGAGAGATATGCAGAGATAAGTCTAGATAATGGGAGTTATGGTGAGATAATGGGAGATAAAGGGAAATAATGGGAGATAAGGAGAAATATTGAGAGATAAGTCGAGATAAGCCTAGATAATGGGAAATAAGGTGAGACAATGAGAGATAAGGAGAAATAATGGGAGATAAGGAGAAATAATGGGAGATGAGCAGAGGTAAGCCCAGATAATGGAAATTATGTAGAGATAAGGGGAGATAAGGATAAATATTGGGAGATAAGGGGAAATAATGGGAGATATTTTATTACGTTGGGTAACATAAGGAATAAGCAGTGACGATAGTAGTAAATCAAGTCCACGCGAGCGGAGCCGCGGGCCCTGCTAGTCAAATACTAACACCTGGTTTGCTTAACTATAAAATGAATTTTAAAAAATCCCCTAAGTTTATAGAAGATGAATCATAGACATGGAGGGTGGACTGAGTTTTCCGTCTTCCGCTGTGAAGTAAATACGGACGCAAAAGGCGAATGTACGGGTACATTCACCTTGGTTATTACGTTATTACAGGCCTACAGAAAAGGGACAGGAATTGGCCGCACAGTCGCTTTACCTCTCTCTAGAGAGTGGTCAATTTTGTGAGGTTAATGCGCAGTCCACTCTCCATGTCTATGAGATGAATACTAACCTAACCTTGCAATTCCTTTGCGTTAATACTGGACAAAGGAATGTGAAAAATAAGCGTTGCAAAATCTCTCTAATATCTAGATGTTTTAAAATCATATAGATTTTTACCTAACTCTTTTTCTTATGAGCTAAACAATTTATGGTTGTCTTTATTAGCTCCGTTTTTGAAAGTTGTCGGCAAAATATAGTTTAAATTTTTAAAAAGTTATTAATGAAATGGCCTCTGGTAATCCATATAATCTTATGATAGACTAGACTTTGTTTTAGGAACCTGACAAATATATGGCCTTTTTTGGAGTAACTTCAAATATCATTGATCAAATATTCTTGCCTCTAGAAAAAGTTTCCTGGCTTGCTAAACATAAATTATTAACAGGAATTAATAATACCAAATGGGAGACTGCTAGTTCTACGTGTTGGGTACTTACATCTTATATAACAATTTTAAAGTAAGTTAATTACCATAGTGATTCGCCGACTGTATCCCTATATCTTTCCAATTCCTACACTCATACATCTTGCCTGACCCTTATTCTTTTTGCTCTTCTATCTCTGCTCCCACCGTTGCCTAACTTTTTCTACTTTCTCCCAACTTCTTTTTCCTTGTTTAATCGTATATACTTACATTAAAATGGCCTCAGTGGATTTTAATGCGGTTTTCACTATTCCTTGTATCTCCTGAAAGACAGGCCTACTTAAACTACCTAACCATAGCATTAATGTAGAACGTAGAAAACCTTAACGTCTTCCAGATAACACTACCTAGGCAGGAACATCAAGTAATAAAAAATATTACTATTAGTTTTAATTCCTCAAATTTTGCTATTCAAAGTAGTAAAAACTCTATTAAAATTCATGCAGTTGGAACCCATGGCTTTTGATGCTTTAGTTTTTGGATTTGTCAGGCTGCAATAACGGAAATTTTGTTTTATTAACGTGGCCATTGGACATGTGCCTTATCCGAGAATACTAATTCCGTCTTTTCAGTACCTAAAAGATCAAATACAGTAAATGTACTCAGAAGCTCGTTACGACACCATAAAGTAAAGCTTTGTCTGCAGCCCTATAAGATACAGCTGGTGCAAAAATTGAAGCCAATAGATACTGCTCAGATGCTGGACTTCCTTAATCAACTGTTTCTTTTCAACATTTATCAAGAGTTTTTCTTGAATGAGGTACACTTAAAGGCCACATTAATAAACAAAATTTTGGTTAGTCGTTCGACAAATCCAAAACTTTTACATTTCAATAAAGTGACCGCTTGGGTCATAATGTCGCAACATGCCGAGCAGAAAATAATAATATCATCGCTCAGTTAGAAGACTACCGGAAATTTTTAAGATACAATTTTCCAAGGACTGAAGTTTAGTATACATTAAAGGATTTTTTCATTTATCAATTATAAGGTGTACAAGTTAACTTGGTACCTTTGAAATAGATATCTTAAAATTCAGTTTCAAATTCAAACTATTTGTCGCCGCTTTTATGTACCAATCCTAAGGAAGCAAAATCACCATTTCATGCGATACTGCTAACCATATAACCTCAAAATACACCCCCTCGAAAGCGATGTAGTTCGGCAGCAGCATTTAAGGTACTGCATTGGAAATTCAAAAAAAAATATGTCTGGAGCTGTACAAATGATTTGTTCCCCTTTGATGTAGGCGCTCTGGCGCACAAAACGTGCAAATAATTTTCAAGCGGGCACTTTGCTCTTTCAGATGGTCAACTAGAGATGAGAGAATATTTAACTCATATTTAATATTTAACATATATGCAGACCAGATATGAGTATCGCATAACAAAAAGAAACTTTTGCTTTTGTGCTTACAACTTACGATGTATAAATATTACTAGTTATTATTATTTATATATATATATATATATATATATATATATATATATATATATATATATATATATATATATATATATATTAGGGTGACCGCAAAAAATCGATGTCAGAATTTTGTTCGTCTGGACCCCACAAAACGATATATATATATATATATATATATATATATATATATATATATATATATATATATATATATATATATATATATATATATATTAGAGTGACCGGATCTCATAGAGGGGGAAAAAAAATGTCGGAATCTTGTTCGTCTGGACCCCACAAAACGATTCCCCTTTCCAGATAATGAGATAGCCGAAATTTGAGCTCGATTAAACGACGTTAACCCGTGCCACTCGTCGCTCAAAGTTTGAAAAAATCCAAATTTTTGGCCAAAAAGCTGACATATGGAGCCATAACTCCAGAACGGTAAATAATAGAAACATGCTTAATATCTCAAAAGAAAGCTAATGTTGTTCTTCAAAATTTATATTCTATACATAATTGTTGTTATTTTACGTCAAACCGAGTTACAACAGCCTTTAGCCCCAAAAACGTGACCTGGTACCACTAGGAGCATACTTCGTATATTTTGTTATTAAGTGATAAATTTTGCTTTTTTTTGGTATATTTTTGAGTTTAAGTAGAAATATAATAAAAAAAAACAAGTAATACTGATAAGTCTAATGACATTTTTTATTTTAAAATATAAAAATTAGGTATATAATACATACAAAACAGACACAGAAAAGATACAGACGTAGTACCTACATGAGTTGATAATTTTACATAGTTATCTAATCTATTCTAGAGCTTTTGTTAAAGTAGTTTTTGAAACGTCAGGATATAATGCTCGGCATTTACTTACAACTTGCAGGACATATTGCTTTTGGTCTTCATCTTTTGTCAGAAGGTCGTTAAAGTCGGTTATTAATTTAACACCACGCTCAGCCATATCATTAACTACTTTTAATGTTTTGACAATTTTCAATCCTTCTTGGAAGTCATTATTTTGAGGCCAGGTGTTTGGATGTTGTCTTAGGAAATCTGTTTTTATATTAAATTGGTCAAAGAATGTAAACGTTTCTTTGGTAAGTAAATTTACCAATCCTCCATGAACTACCTCTTTTAAGTTTTCTTTCCTAACTTTTGGATTTACAACCCTAGCGTGCTGTGATGGTTCATCTGTGCTACTGAGCAATTTATTAACCATTAACAACTTTTTATCGTCTGTAATGGTGGGATCAAAAAACGATAATCCCACCAACTTTGCATTCAAATACCACAAATGGTTCGAAAATTTGGTCAGGGCTATTTCTGCAATGTCGTTGTCACATTCTTTATAGTCTAACAGACTATGCAAAATACCTAAATCTTGCTTTGGTGCAAGATGAGCTTTTGGAGCATTGAACCAAGCTTTACAATGAATTTTAACTAGGAAAACAGAAATGGCACGCACAGAACTTTCTTCTTCTTTAGACATCTTAAATTGACGACGAAAAATGAACATTTTTAAGCAGTAAATAGCCTTTGCCATCCACCTAGCGTGATGAATGGCTCCTGGAGTTCTAAAACCCACAACATTGCCGTCTAGTGATCCAACAAATACGAGAACCAATAGCAATAACAAAATATACGAAGTATGCTCCTAGTGGTACCAGGTCACGTTTTTGGGGCTAAAGGCTGTTGTAACTCGGTTTGACTTAAAATAACAATTATGTATAGAATATAAATTTTGAAGAATAACATTAGCTTTCTTTTGAGATATTAAGCGTGTTTCTATTATTTACCGTTCTGGAGTTATGGCTCCATATGTCAGCTTTTTGGCCAAAAATTTGGATTTTTTCAAACTTTGAGCGACGAGCGGCACGGGTAACGTCGTTTAATCGAGCTCAAATTTCGGCTATCTCATTATCTGGAAAGGGGAATCGTTTTGTGGGGTCCAGACGAACAAGATTCCGACATTTTTTTTCCCCCTCTATGAGATCCGGTCACTCTAATATATATATATATATATATATATATATATATATATATATATATATATATATATATATATATATATATATATACATATATATATATATATATATATATATATATATATATATATATATATATATATATATATATATATATATATATATATATATATATATATATACATATATATATATATATATACATATATATATATATATATATATATATATATATATATATATATATATACATATATATATATACATATATATATACATATATATATATATACATATATATATAATATATATATATATATATATATATATATATATATATACATATATATATATATATATATATATATATATATATATATATATATATATATATATATATATATATATATATATATATATATCAGTAATATCTATTAATATTAATGTTTGTATTAAGTGTTCAGAATTCAGGGTTCAGTCTCAGACTGAAGACATAACTGATTATTAAATATCAGTGAAAAAATCCCAGTTCGTGAGATATCGCTCATTCCTATTAGTTTAGACCGCTGTATCAATATCAATAACGTGGTCGTACCGGTCGTGGTCTCAAAAAACTGTGATCACGTCACGTTTAAAAATCACTGATATTAAAGAAGCACAGTAACGTATAACAGCGTGACCAGAAAATTACAGTATTACCCAACTCTATGTGAACATTCTGGACAACGCTAGCGACCATATTTTCTCAGAAAGAAAATCCACCAGCTGGCTTATAGTGGACCAAACGGTTCGAAAACAATCGGAAATATTTTTCTTAATCGGGTTATAATATTCTGTTTTTAAATAAATAAACGTTTTGTTAACGCAAAAAAGTTACCGAAGTAATTTTTACATCTAATACGTCGTAAACGAAAAAGAAAGAACCTTATAGTTTCCCATGTACAATGAAACTATAATATAAAAATAAACTTTGAATTGTTGTGGCTGTTACTTGATGGAAATTCATAACGAATGTAATGAAAGACTTGTTTTTTGTCAAATTTCCACTTTATTTAGTTTCACTGAAACTGTATGACGCGTTTCGCTATACTATAGCTTCGTCTGATACAAAATGGTTTTGTCAAATTTCCACTTTATTTAGTTTCACTGAAACTGTATGACGCGTTTCGCTATACTATAGCTACTATTAGCTCTAGTATAGCTAAACGCGTGATACAGTTTCAATGAAACTAAATAAAGTGGAAATTTGACAAAAAACAAGTTTACATAAAAATAAATAATAAATAACTAGAAAAAATTGACCGATCTCAAATATTTTAGCTTGAAAATTAACTGTTTCTTTTTAGGTTATCATCATGTTTAAATAAACATATAAAAAATGATTTTATTATGCTTACGTTCATTTTAATTTATTATTTTTATCAGCAATTTGGGGCCAAGAGAATAAAAATGATCTAAACAGACAAGAAAGATCCCTAAACAAATTCGTCAAAAATAATTTAAATTTCTGTTATGACACTTAAAAATTTAAAGATATAATATTCTGAAACAAAATGCATGCTTCGGCACTTGAACAAGGTTCACGGATATCATGACGACGATAAAAAAAATATGTTTCAATTTATTTTTCAAATATAACCTAAATATTAACATTGAACACTTCCCAGTGATATATTACTCATATATTTATAATGAAATTTTAAAACAACAATTACAATATAAAATGAACTGTGCCAAAAAACAAAGGTTTTCTTTATATCTTTCAAGTTTCCTCGAAGATCATTCTTTACAAGTAGCAGTTACTCGATTTTTTCAGACACCTTCACTGTCAATGCTAGTGTACTCCAAGGCTCCACACTATCTCCTACTCTCTTTCTACTTTGCATTAATGATTTGCTAGAGAAAGTCAAAAATTCGATCTAAATTTAATTACTCCAACTAAATCTTGCCATGCGAATGACTGTAGACATCAGGAAGCTATACAATTTAACAAAAACTTTGAAAAAATTCTGTCTGGTGGGTGATAGTAACTACTGTAACGCTAAAAAAACCCTGGCAATGATTTTTTCTAAAAAAAAAGCTCACCTTGCGGGACTCGACATAGTTATGTCGGATCACTCTGTTCTGTTAGCATCGTCACCCAGTTTGATAGCCGTGTGTGTTTATGTTGCATCCATGGCAAAGGTTTCTAATAAAGCTAGGAATATTAGTTTATACTAGAAAGCTGTATATTCCATAACTGCTTTTAATCCTGTAAAAAGCTCAAATTCGACCAACAATGAAATACTGCTTCCATATTTAGGGCGCTGCCTCTCAGTATACTCTATATGTGTTTAATTCTATCCAGAAAAGACCTGTCAGGTTGATTGGGGACCAGGAAGTCACCAAAAAGCTTAATTCTTTGGAATATCGAAGAAAAGTTGGAGAAATGAATCAGTTTTATAAATATTTTCATGGGAAGTGTTTGATGGATGTTGCTCACTTGATTTCTATCAAAGTAGTACATACTAGGAATACTCATTACATCAGTTTCTCAATACTACCCATTTCAAGAATTTTTTTATATAGAGAACATCTTTTTAGAATGAACTGCCCTAGATTATATTTTTTACAGAGTACAACTTGCAGCAATTTAGAGATTTCCGGCAGCGTGTGTGCTGTGGCAATAAAAAAAAAAATGCTGCCTGAATTACACCAATTGACCTGAAACTACTTACAAAAATGTGTGACAGTCTCTAATCTAGAGTTAATAATATACCTTTGTTTGAATAAATGTATAATATTCTTTTTAGGACACTGCGATATCTAGTTTTATTAGAAAAGCATAAAGGGTGCATAGATAAAGCTAACAGGTAAGAACAACATTCTGTTGATTGTTATTTAAATATTGTAAAAAATTCTTTTTCTACAACTGTTTAATAATTTATTTACTATTATGTAATTTTTAAATATTAAAAAATAATGTCAGCCATTAGTTAATGATGTCGGATCCTGACCCATTACTAAACATTTTCTAATTAATCACTACACTGAAATGCTATTATTTAATCTCAAAACTCAATTTTAAACAATCATTAAATTTATTTTATATATATATATATATATATATATATATATATATATATATATATATATATAAATATATAAATATGCCGTGCTACTTTTGTGTCCATTCCAAATATTGAGATAAAATGATCTACGAGGCTGGTTTGAAAAGTCCGTGCAAAGTCCGAGAGATGGCACCACCGGCGCGTATCGAGGTCATGTTTAGTTAGTAGCATCTCTTGAATGAACGCACACCAAGTTTCAGCCATATTGGTCTATTTCTTTGTGTTTGGCATTCGTGTGAATCAAGGAAGTCGAGTGATTTTCAAGAAATGGACGAAAAAGAATTTCGTGTGGTGATTAAACATTACTTTATGAAAGGCAAAACGCCTCAGGAGACTAAAGAGAAGCTTGATAAACATTATGGTGACTCTGCACCTTCGATTAGAACAGTTTATAAGTGGTTTCAAAATTTTCGGACTGGCCATATGGGCACAAGTGACGCTGAACGTTCTGGACGGCCTGTGGAGGTTACGACTCCAGAAATCATTGATCAATCCATGATATGGTGATGGATGACAGAAGAGTTAAGGTGCGTGAGATTGCTAGTGCTGTGGGCATCTCGACTGAACGGGTACATAATATTTTACATAAACATTTGGACATGAGAAAGCTATCCGCAAGACGGGTGCCGCGATTGCTCACGCTTGACGAAAAACGGAATCGTGTGAAGTGTTGCAAGGATGGTTTGCAGCTGTTCCAGAAGAATCCGGAGGACTTTAAGCGTTGTTTCGTCACTGTGGATGAAACATGGATACATTACTATACTCCTGAGACCAAACAACAATCTAAACGATGGGTTACCAAGGGGGAATCTGCACCAAAAAAGGCGAAGACCGTTCCTTCGGCCGGAAAGGTTATGGCGACTGTCTTTTGGGATTCGCAAGGGATAATCCTCATCGACTATCTGGAAAAGGGTAAAACTATTACAGGTGAATATTATTCATCGTTATTGGACCGTTTGAAAACCGAGCTGCAAGAAAAACGCCCTACAAGAAAGTCCTTTTCCATCACGACAACGCACCAGCACACACCTCAGCAGTTGTGGTCGCAAAATTAATGGAAATAGGATTCCAACTCGTTTCACATCCCCCCTATTCTCCAGACTTGGCTCCCTCGGACTACTATTTGTTCCCCAATTTGAAGAAATGGCTGGCGGGACAAAGATTTTATTCAAACGAGGAGGTGATTGCAGACACTAATGGATATTTTGCAGACTTGGACAAATCCTATTATTCGGAAGGGATCAACAAACTAGAACATCGTTGGATGAAGTGTATAAGCCTAAAAGGAGACTATGTCGAAAAATAAAAAAGGTTTACCCCAAACACATAAGTAGTTTTTATTTTTTCAAACCAGCCTCGTATAGGGGCTCAAAAGTTTCGTCAAAGGGAGTACTTTTGACTGCATTTGACGTTTTTTGAAATTCAGTAGGCTCTGCAATATGACTGATGGGTGGTAAACCGGTTTAAATTTTACCGACCATTGCTCATTCTCAACGTCAGTCGACGATCTGGCATCATAAGACACATTCTGTTCACATTCGCATCTGTTCTTGTGGTTGATGCTCATCTCGCACTAAGTTTTTCCACTTTTTTCAGCCTTGTACCATCTGAAAACATATGGCGTTGATAGATAATGGTTTCCATAAGCAATTTGTAATTTTCCATAAGTTATAGTAGCGAATTCGCAAAGTTTGACGCCACATTTGATAGTACAATGTTACTCAATATATTGACGGTACATTTTCGTTGTACGACTACAAATACAACAACAACTACTTTTAACAATCTTGGAGCAACTTTAGCAAGTTTAAACTTGTACCAAGTCTACGGCAGTGGTTAACCCAAGACTCCGTCTTACATCTAAATATGTTCCAACATTACCACACAAAGTTCATAACTGCTGAATATTTTCTAAATTTGCACTCTAATTATATATAACCACATAACCTGCTATTTAAATGAACAAATATACGTGACAACACCCGTACATATTCTCAACAAGTTTTACAACTAGACCCCATGCAATCTTTCAGGTTTTTAGCAGCACTGTACGGACACGAAATACGGCAATTTTTTTGCATAAGACAGCGTTGAAACTTTATCCAATGTTTCCTACTTATCGTTACCGCATTCAGTACAATTCTAATGGATCATTGATTTGGTGTGAAACGATAGACATAAATGACATACTCTGCCTGCTCTTTCTTGTATCGTTCGTATCTACTATTGTTAGTTTTATTACTTTTCGGCAGCCCTACGTATCTTGGATTACCTAAAATTAATTTTCATTAGCTGCCACCAAAACCATCTGCAATTTGTACCCCTTTGAGCCTACATTTTTAAAATTATTAGAAAAATTAAAATTATTGATTTTATCTATTTTTATATAATTCGATTGGTTGTAAAAAAAGTATAGTATTTAATTGTAGTAATTGCGGTTATTGCCATCGGATAACATATTATTATTTTAGCATATCTCCTGAAAAACTTCAAAATCTGAGAAGGTTCCACATGTGGACAGTAACTCGGGCTTGCATGGACTTTATACACGCTGTCAATACATTACCTCCGGGGTTCTTATGGTCATCGAGAGTCAAACCATTCCACATAAATTTAATAGCAACTAGCTCATCAATTCTAGGAATATATTTAATTATTTATAAGAGATGGTTAAAATAGATAATTGTTGGTAATTTTTACTTTTATATAAGTATTGATTGTTAAATAAAAAAAAATTATTTTTGAATTAAGTTCGTGATTATTAAAATTATTTCCAAAATCCAAACAAATTGAGAGGGACGCAACAACTTATTTTTTAAAGTTAATAAAAAAATTAAACACATATATATATATATATATATATATATATATATATATATATATATATATATATATATATATATATCTATATATATATCTATATATATATCTATATATATATATATATATATATATATATATATATATATATATATATATATATATATATATATGTATATATATATATGTATATATATATATGTATATATATATATATATATATATATATATATATATATATATATATATATATATATATATATATATATATATGTATATATATGTATATATATATGTATATATATATATGTATATATATATATATGTATATATATATATATATATATATATATATATATATATATATATATATATATATAGTACGGAGGAGTTAAACTCTGTGAACAATCATAGAATCATCGACGATGTCTGATGAATGGCAGAAAAGCATCACTATACCCATATTCCAAAAAAGGTCAGAAAACCGTTCCAGATAATTATAAAGGTATTACTCTCCTACCTATTACTATGAAGCTTCTCACGTCCTTACTAAAAGAATATATAGAACATCGAATCGAAATCAGAGACGAGCAGCAAGGCTTCCAACGGAACAGATCGACAAGTGACGCCCTATTCACAGTAAGGCAAATAAAGGAAAAAATCAGTGGAATACAATACTGTTCCCTTCACATGTTTTATAGCATTTGACAATGTTAAACTAACGTAACAAAACTGCTGAGAAGAGCGAATATCGATCTAAAATCACCAACCTCATACATGTCCTAAACACAAATAACACCACAAGGATCAAAGCCAATCATGGGACTTCGAATGACATACATATCACAGGAGGCATCGAACAGGGAGATAACCTAGAGATAACCTACACCCATTCTTATTCAACTTAACTATGGCCAAAATAATAGTAGAAGTTTCAAAACCGAATCTGGGTTACCGGTTAAACAACAAACAATAATTTGCTACGCGGACGACGCAACGTTAGCTGAGACAGAGAACGACCTGCAAAGATAACTCTACAGATTCTACCAAGTGGCTCGCCAATATAACATGTCCATTTCAACAGAGAAAACTTAATTATTAACGTTCTCCAAAGATTCTATTAGATACAACCTGGTGGTAGAAAACAACCCTATCTCGAACAGGTCATACAATTTAATTACCTTGGAGTAAACCTATCAAGCAGCCACAACCCAACAAAGAAAATACGATCAAGTTAATAAAGCCGGCGCGCTACGTGATGTCGACTGGAAAAATAAATTTATGATTACTTAAAGGAAGTATATACAAAACATGTGTAAGGCCTATACCGACATACGGTATAGCAACCAGATAACAAATCAAAAAACATTCTGAGATCGGCGCAAATGAAAACACTAAGAGCAATATCAAGAAAGACACTAGAGACCGAATAAAAAACGAAGAAGACAGTGATGTGGAGTTAATGACGTGGTGAGATGGCGGAGACAGAGATGACGATGTGAAGAGAAGACCTCCCAAAGGTGGATGGATAGCTGGCATTCTGGCTCCCAAGAGAGCCTACAAGGCCCTGGAAGTTAAACAGAACGATGGTATATAATAAGAATGACAAAGTTCATTTTAAAAAGCGTTAGAGTTACTTTACATAGCGATTAGACATTTCCTATTCTAAAATATTCAAGATTTTTAAAATCGCAAAGTATTTGATATGACGGATTATTGGTTAAATTACGCTCTTATGGTATGTCTGAAATATTTTATGGTTCTTATGTTTCCCCAGAGTCTTCTTTATGAGTGACAGTTGACGGGTGTCTTTATAGTATATAAGGAATTCAATCTACTGCTTTCCCCATGGCAGTATACTTGTTTCTTTATCTACCTTAAACACTCAAACATCAGTTAACTCGGAAATAACCGTAGAGAGCAGAATTTTTTCAACTTAAAGATCTGGAAGGAATTTTATCTTTGGCTAACCAAGTAGAATTTAACGCTGCAAAAACCGAGGCTGCCGTTTTTTTCTAAAAAGTTAATGTTGCAGAACCAGACACGGCTATTTTGAACCATTCTATTTCTCAATTTATTGAACGTAAGATGTTCATAGCAAATATATCTTGCTATGAACACATCGCATGAACAGCAAAGACAGCTCCTCAATAACTATGTATATTATTTCATACTAGATAGCTTTATAACCTGCAACTTTTAATACTGTATGAAGCTCAAATGGTCTAACCATTTGCTCCGATGTTCAGGATTTTATTCCCAAACTTACGCTACATTTATTAGATTCCATTTAGAGGAGAGCTATTCGTCAGGTTGATTCTTTAAAATACTTTCGTAATATGTTAGATGGACGTAGCTCTCTTAATTCTTCCCAGAGTGGTGCCCGCTAATACTTCATATTTCTATGAGGATCAGCTTTTCACTTTTCGTACCACCTTCTTCCAGAATTCTTTTATAAGGAGAACCTCATGTGTTTAGACCCTGGATTGTGTTTTTCACAAAGTACAATTTGTAGCAAGTCAAGATCAATGCGAATCGCTTTTTCCGCACACGCGGCAGTCCTATAGCGCTTTAGAGATTCCCTGCAGGCGTACCCATAAAAAAAATGTTAAAAAATTGACTGAAAAATAGAGATTTTCTACCTTATGTATTACTATTTTCCTCGGTGAGGAACTTCTTGTCAATATTTTGGATGATTGCAAATGTTCGGGCCCGATTAAAAACCAAATTAAATACAACACATTTTCATGACTTATATTTATTAATCAATAATGTACTCTCCATCTTTTGCTATAACTGCCTCTCATCGTTTTACAAGTTTTTGAATTCCTTCTTTATAGAAACTGCGTAGTTTTTCTCGAAAGAAAGTCATAAGGCAGTTTTTGACTTCTTCCACAGAATCAATTTTTTTTCCATTCAAATTATTTTCAAGGTCAGGGGAATACGGCGGGTGCTGGAGGATTTCCCATTCTAACTCCTTAAGTTTTTGCAGTGTCTGTTGTGACATGTTGCCTAGCGTTGTCATGGTGAAAGATGATGCCTTTTCGATTAACCAAATTTGGACGTTTTGCGTGGATGTCAACATTGAGTTGGGTGAGTTGCTCACAGTACTTCTCCGCAGTTATTGTTTGACCACATAGAAGAAGCTCGTAAAAAATTATTCCTCTGCAATCCCACCAGACACGACAACACTTTCATTGGGTGCAATTCAGTCTTTGTCGTAAATGCTCTTTCACTTCCATGCTTCCAGCTTTTTTTTCTTATCATGTTGTTACACACAACCCATTTTTCATCTCCAGTTATGACTCCGAGAAAGGTTTGTTTTGTTGATGGGCGAGGAGAGAAATGGCTGTGGAAACACGGTTAAGTTTGTTCCGTTCTGTCAAAACGTGCGGAACCTATATATCGAGTTTATCGTTTAAAGTCACTATCCAGCACGATCCAAATAAATGTCTTGAATATTTTTTGTTGCAGTTCCAACACTCACTACCTTTTTAAATTCATATAACATAACGAAAATGTAACTTTTCATTTTGAATATTAACCTTGCGAACAAATTAATTTAAATACACTTCTTTTAAGGTTATGTTAACTCACGACGTATTTAGATAACCGTCAGTTAATAATATGATCATAAAAGAAACATCAGCATGGTCAAAAGTGCATGCTTCTGCCATCTATGAAAATCGGGCACGAACTTCTTCAATCGCCACATACTATAAATACTTCAACACCAGTACTTCGTCGCTAATACGAGTACACTAAGTTTGTGAGGCTAATATTTCGAAAAAATATCCTCGTCGGCAGCAGAGCTCCAGCTTTTCTATTAAAACTGCCGAAATTTTCTTACAACTCCTCAAATTTCTTGAAGGATTCCTAAAAGTTCCTAGCAATTGGCTAATTTCGTAAAAATTGTCTACATTTTCTAAAATTTCCTAGAACATTTCTAGATTTCCAAATATTTCATTTAATTAATTAATGATGTTAATTAATTATAAATGCGTCGACATTTCTGTAAATATTTTCCATTTTGTAGGATGTTTTCAAGTTGAAATATTTGACAAGGTAAAGGTGATGAGATTTTGGCTTACTGTCAGTAGCTATTTAATTATACCGATTATCCTTATAAAAAGTAAAACACAGTTTATGAAAAAAATAAATAAATACTAGAAACTCCATTTATTACAACAAAATAAACTTATTAAAAATAATTAAAACACATACATGTCTAGTAACACGGCCACAAACATGTAAATAACAACACACTATCCGAATTATTACATTTAACTCAAATGGTTAGAATAGCCAAAGATTTTAAAACTGACCTAAAAAGTTATCTAAAACACGAACTTAAATATACTTCTTTAAAATTAAAAAAATAATGATAATAATATGAACCTCATGTTCAACAGTTGCCTAAGTCACGATCTTAAGATCTACACATACAAATGCACAACACTTACGTCACATTACACATATGACAGTGATGGTGCTTGAATAAATTTTCTTTTGTGCTATTGGTGAGATTTACTTAAATTTTGGCATGGTTAGTTTGGACGTCTACGTAATTAAGGAAATAAATATAGTACTAAACCGGAAATTCGTGGCTTAGGTAATTGCTGCGCCAGAAGCTATACTTATTTACCGATAATAGATTAATGGAAACTAATGAGTTTTCTAAGAAAGAAAGCAAGTCAAAAGGGTTGGTATGTAGGTAAAAAGTACACGTCAAAATAAAGTTGTAACTGCATAGTAACGAACCAAGGAAAAGGTTTGTCAAGCTGTTTCATGTATTTATATTCCAACAACTATGAGTTGTAATCCTTACGTTTAAATGTCGGTAAGGTAAAAAGGGGAAGATATTATATAATTATCTTGTACTAAAAATTGTTTAACATGTACCCTTTTTTGCCGACATACATTTAACCCTGAGGATGATCCCTGAAAGGATTGAAAAGTGTAGGTGTTGGAATATATGTTGACAGGACTTTCTTTTGTTTATTATAATTGTCAAATTATTAATTCTTTAGTAACTTGTAACAGTCAAAGAATAGCGCAAACTGAACGTTGGTGGAAAGAATGAAAATCTTTATCAAAATCACCATGAAATGGCCGGTATGTTTCTCACAAGAGTTTTCTTAAGTCAAGCCTCACAATCTTCTTAGACACGACCCTTCTTACTTAAATCTACTATTCAGCATTTATTATTTAAAACGTTATAAACCTCAATATTGTATTGTACTAGGTTTTCATCATTGTTTTTAAGGAGTAGAAAGATAAGATATAAATAAATACAGACGTCCTTATGCAGTCGACAATAATACATTGAGAAGTTAGTTGACACAGATCCGCGCACAACAATTCGAGAGCTTGCTGAAGGGTTAGCCGTAGGTTATCTGACAGTTGTAAACCACATCAGGCAGCATAGAAAATAATAAAAAGCTCGACAAATGGATGATGCACGAATTGAACAAAAAAAGTCGACCACACGTAGAACAAGCGGCGCTGTGGAAGCTGAACGAATTGGGGTATGAAACCCTACCTCATCCATCATACTGATCCGAGACTTTCACTGACCGACCATTAATTATTTAAACATCTCGACAACTTTGTGTAATAGAGCTTTCGACAACCAAACTGTTGCCCAACATGCCCTTCTAAAGTTTATGGAATCCAGGACATCGGTGTCCTCACTGGCAAAAATGGAAAAACCGACATTATTCCTACTAACCTTAATACAAATCAAGACCTTTTTTACAATTTTATTACACAAATACTTTGCTGATAAATTACAGTAAAAATAAGCTATCACAAAAAAACCTGTTTTAAAAAATTATGGTTCTTGAATTTAAGTGTCACATCTTCACTCTTTGTGATAATAACACTGAACTTCATCTATTCAAGTCGGTTATTCTAATTTCGAAGAGATAAGACTCCTCAACAGGCTTCCTGCAATCAGGCGAAACGTCAAAATCACGCCAGTTTGATATTGTCTCGTCCTTGAAACCATGATATCACATTTAACTAAAGCCGTGGAAGCTTTCGTTGTATGTTAAAATAATCTGTGATTGGTTCACACTGTTTTTTGTTTTTTAAAACACTATTTTTATTAGTAATATTGAGGGCTCAAACGTTTTAAATAACGCTGACTCTAAAAACTTAGTTAAAACATTTTAAAAACGTCTAAACAATTAAAATATGGCGGTTGCGCCCTAAAGTTTAGGACCCAAAGTCAAAAAATGTTAAACAAAACGCTAAAACAGGCGTATAAAATACTAACCATTAGCTGATTAAAACCTTAATATTAAAACAAAACACGGCAAAAACAGTAAAACATTTAAAAATTATTGTATTTTTGACTGGTTTGATTTATCCTCTTTTATAAAAAAAAGTTCTTGAAATTGTGGTACAATATAAAAAAGAATAAAGCAGGAGCCGACCAACAACGCACGCTAAATAGGTGTCGGGTGAATAGTAAGATCAAATGAAATTTATCTCGTAGAAAGTTTGAAAAAATATTCCCACAGCGTTAATGTATTCTATAAAAACAGTGCATAAAACCTGTATGTAGTCATGTGCCATATAATGATGATAACTTACTAAGAGATATTTTTTATTTGATTTTAATGTTAAAATGAAGAAAGATTTCAAACAGCAACGGATCATGTAAATAAAAGTGGCTGAAGAGACAAGACGTATAATTTCGTACTTGCGCTAACAAATTTTAAATAAAAAAAAAACTTCGTGACAGCATCGTTAATTTTTCAACAAAAACCATCTTAAGAAGGCGAAATATCCTCTTTTAAATAGCAGCTCAGAATTTTTTTTTTTTTTTCGGACATTCGCCCATCTTAAAAACTTATAGCTGCGTATAAATAACAAGTATTATGTACCAAATAAGTATCGCACATGTAGAAAAGGAAATTTATGTGTAAATATAATTGGTAAAAATACGTAAAAGTGTCATTGTATAAGTTTATATTTTAGTTATGTAATTACATTTTATATTTTTAAAGTATCTTCGTCATCAGAAAACCCTACTATCTTGTTGGATTATGCAGCGTCGTTGTTGCCCGTTGGTTTTTATTAGTTTTTATATTACAGTGCAACTTAAAGCTTTTTTTATAAAAAGAAAGACATCATGTCAATACATAAATACTAAAACTTTAATAAAATTTAAAAATACTTCTTTACAAACGTAAAAACAATACGCACGTGCTTAGATAAAAATAAAAAACCTCTTTAAATTTCGAAATTTTCGCAACAGCAAATTAGAACTGGTCAAAATTTTTGCCGTGTTTAATTCAGGTTAAAACAAAAAACTAAAAAGGAAATATAAAAAGTAAAAACAATACAAACACTACGACTACATAACGAAAACAACAACATGCACGAACATGCCCGATACCGCTAGGAATGATGGAAGACATGCAGGGAATTCTATTGGGAAAGCTAGAAAAAGAAAGCAGTAAGTTATTGGCCAGAAAAATTTAATAACTGTTATGAAAATACCATGGCATTACTTTTTAAAGTAAATGCCTTTACAGTTTATTTTACATAATAATAATAATCTTTTTAACAAAATATATGATCGAATAATATATAACTCCAAACAACATATTATTTAAGTGAATCTTACTTTTCACAGCGCCACCACGTAAGGTCATTACAGAGTAACGCATTCGTCATTTTATTTTTTGATTAATTTCGTGGGTAATACAAGTATATCCCAGAATCCAAGCAAGTAACGCCCTGAGGGGTTCAACAGCAATAATGTAAAAACTGTAATTAGTAAAGCCATGTTTGTTGGCTTTAATAATTTGACAAAAATTTTACCAGCCTTAAAAAATAAGTTATCGAGTCATTCAGGACATTGTTTGCTTCGATAAGCGGAACTATTTATCGAATTTAATAAAAACATAAAATGGCGAGTGCATCACTTCATCTGGTTTTAAAATTATCACATTTAATATTAAAAAAAAAAAAAGTAAAATGGTGTCTAAAGAGTTGGACAGTATTGCATATCTGCTTTTTAAACTATTCGGGTTAGTTCATTCTTATTACTAAAAGTGTTTCTCTGCTTGACAAAATAAAGCTCTTTTGTAAAATCAAAAGCAAGTATTTTTAAAGGATTTTAACTAGTTGAATAGGAATCTAGTCTTAAAATCCTTCTAATTCGTCAGGTTCTTGAGCAACCTCCTAAGAGTGATAAAATCAGTAACTCCTAACAAGCTCTTAACTACAGCATTAAATAATAATAATTAGCTTTCAAACGTTATGAAATTCTTTGTACGATATTTTTTCGCCGGGATATGGCATTATCAGCATAGAAACATGATCGGCTAGACACTTTATTAAGGAATTACTATTTTATTTATATTAAACCGACTATGAAATTTAAATACTCCACGATGCATGAATTCGAAGACCAATTTTGAATCGTATTCTTGCAATATTTCTTTGTTATTTCTATTACTGTTCAAAGGTATAAAATTTTTGATTTGCTTGTTCAAACAATTTTTTTCTAGTCATATTTCAATATATATAAAAATTGTCCTTTATGCCTCTGTAGATGTTTTGGATACAAAAAACTTGAAATAGAAGTTTGTTAGATGCTTCTGGTGCACTTTTTAAAAATATATTCCAGAATGCCTTATACCTTACTTAAATATAAGTTTGTTATAAGTAGTCAAGTCTGAGAAATTACTTTTTTACTCTTCGATAGTCTGCATGGCGTCCAAACATTGCATTTTGTTGTAAAACGACATGCCCGATCCTGATTTGCTTTTCCAAGGTTCAACTCCGTTTAAAATCATTTAAAGAAATGTGCACTACTGCCAATATATTACGAGATTTCAAAGTAGAATGGCTACCCTAAATAGAACAGTTCATACATCGGAGAGATCATGGCTATGACTACGGTAAAGTTTCAAAAACGTGATGTGATGGAATAATTAAAGAGCAAAATTTTTTGAGAAATTATACTTTTTATTAAGCCTGCTAAAAATGTTAGCACGGGATTATTTCCGTAAATAGGTATGGCCATAATCGTGGTTTCATAAAGTTCAGGTTAGGTTTACTCGAAAATTTGATAAAATTTGTATATGATATACGAGTTGTATATGATCTACATTTTGTTATACTATTTTAACTAGGCATAGCATATGGCTTAAAAATATATGACTTACAGAGTAACAAGAAACTATATTGTAAAAACAGAAAATCAGATTTTCTATGTGGATTTGGAAGTTTCAAATAGGGTTTAAAATACAGTACGACCTTTTTAATTCGAGCATACAGTAATCCGAGCACTTAAATCACAAAGGAGCAATATGAATGAAACCTCGATAATTCGAACATTGCCTGCAGAGGCTTGTACTCCCTTAAAACAACCAATAGATTAGCATGTAATACAAGCTATAAGATCGTAAAGATCGTCTAGCAATCGTTAATCACATCGCGATGGTTGTAAATATTTTTCATAACTAATACTCAGTAGGAATAGAATACAATAATAAGCGAGAAGTAGTTAAAAACCGTCAGTTCTCTTAACGGATAATTATATATCACCACTACACCAAACACTTTATTTTTGCATTCGACGCGTGTTTCGTTAACCATGTTAGCTTCATCAGGTTAGTTCAGGATGATGGTCAATCATCACTCCTGATGAAGCTAACATAATTAGCGAATCTCGCGTCGAGTGCAAAAATAAAGTGTTTGGTGTAGTGGTGATATATACTGAATAGTGTCATTGTGCCAAAGATTCCACATTCTCAACATAGTTAACAGATAAGGTTTAATGCAATAGATTTATGAAATCATAGTTTAAGTAGGATATATCTGCATTTGACACAAGTTTTCCAAGGAAAGATGACAAAACAAAAATGTTAGTAATGATCAACAGGCTATGTTTTGCCATCTTTCTTGGGAAACTTGTGTGAAATGCAGATATATTGTAATTTCACATTTTCCACAACGAGAATAGGCGATAACAAAACTCTTCTTATTTCGCTAGACTTTCTTCTCAAATGAATAATCTGCATGCCTACCACCGTTTAGTACGCGACATATACTAATCTTAAGCCGTCTCGACATCGTCGGCGCAGGATGAATAGAGAAAGCGCTTACGACGAGACGCCTTGTGTGCAAATTGCCTTAGTTTGAGCGGTCTTGTTTAACGGGGCCTAAATATCAAAACACTTAAAACTGTGAAAAAAATAAGTTAAGTTTATGAAAAAACCTTTCTAATAGTAAAACAACCTAATACTATTTTATCGCTAAAAATGTGGTTAATATATTTCGAAAATATAATTTGTGCCCTGATGCACGATGCATATCCAATTATCCTAACAATTCACTAATCCGAATGACAACTTGCAATTTCGTGTTCCAATTAAAGAGGTTGTACTGTATACATGTTGAATTTAACTCAAGAGATCATTAAAAGTTGTTAAATAAAAATATTATTAATCATATATAATTAATAAGCGAGATATGGTGGCGATGTCAAAGCACACGAAACACGTGATACGAATTATTTCTGTGATTCTAGATGTATTTGGTTACTGAAATAACGATTTAAGTAATTAACTACATCGCAACGAGTTTTCGAATAATAAACAAATATAAATATATTTAAGATGTTTGAAGTTACTAAAAACTTTTATGTCCTAGATATGTTAAAGATAAAGATAATATGGTTTTGAAGCTAACTACTTCTTAAAACTAAGTTATATTAGTAACTGAATGAATTTTTAGGCATGTAAGAGCCTAACTTTCTTTTACGTTGAAGAAAAATGTATTTGAAACATTCTAATATTCGTTTACTAATCATATACATAATATACATATTCATTTTTTATGCGTATGTAAGCGGTATTGACTTCTTGACATAAAAATTCCTCTAAGCGCGCCATCAATTATAAAGTGGAATTGTTCTGCTCTAACAACTGCTTCGTAGTTAACTTCTGTCCTTGTTTAGCATACTAACTTCAATATATCTTCGTAAGCTTCGCGATTTACTGAAGTTAATGGTTGGAGATAAAACAGATAGATAAAAAGTAGAGTTAGCGTGATAAACAAAGACAAAAGTTTACCACAAGTTAGTAGTTAAATCATTCTCCTTATGAGGGATGCTCCTTGATTTTAAAGTGACAGAATGAGAGGGTTAGGCCGTAATCCTGCATATCGCTTTTACTATGAATCCCTTAATATGTAATATATGCGACTTTTTTATCGGCGCACCCTGGGGTTAGAATTTTTTTATAAATTTCTGACACATTTCATACGATATACACATAAATTAAATAATTTCAGAAACATTAACATTTCAAAAGAGACTAGACGGTAACCAGATGTTCGTATCTTAGTTTGTTATCGTCTATTCAAAAGTATCATCCTAGCTAACAACAATTATATTTTACAAAAAGAAAAAAAAAATACATTTTTGGATAAACTAGAAACTGAAATTGTTTTGCTGGAAAACGAATTGCTTACAGGGCGCAGCTTGTAAAATATGTCACTTCTTAGATGTCAATATTTTGGCAACTTGAAGAGTAAGATATGTATAAATACATTTAAAATTTGTAGGAGATTCCGGCTGTAATGATTCAAAAACGTATTCTTCTGCTAATATGTAAAATACAATCCCGAGGATCGCGTAAAGTGTACGATGTCCAGTAAGATTATACCACATAAATACTTCATTTTCGAGTTCCACTTGTATTGTTGTATACAATACAACTACCGTTAAAAGAAGTTAATATCACGGTTTTTAACAGGCAGTTAAAGTAATTTTTTATATCTAAAGCTTATCTAATGTAAATAAATATAGGAATGATGCCCGACGATTTTTGGAATTCTTTGTTTGTCTAATTTTTTTTTTCTAATTTATTTTGTATTTTTTTATGTATATTTTACCGTATGTATATATACATATTAATTCTTATCGAAGATCTTAATCCCTATTTTGTAAAGAATCATTTATACGTCGTCGCTCAATAACCAAGCTAGCAGCCAAGAAAATAATGACATCTCTATAGTAAACATGTCTTCAAACTAAAAGCAATATGCGGGAGTTCTACGACCCTGTATAAAAATGTACAAAATAGTAATGTTCGCTTATTAATAATTTGGGTGTTAAACAAGAACCATGGTAGCAGCCATTGCGACTTCAAAACTGGAGGAATAGTAAATGAAATACAGAGCTCAACTTCTTTAAACATATCTTTCTAACACGCTAACATCTTTAGCAACTTAAACATCCGCTGACAAAGATAATACTGTAATGTATAATACCTATTGATGAGGTATATAAAAATTCACTTAACCCTATAATACCCCAATGAACGGCGAAAATAACCAGTAAGGTTAAAATATTAATAATAATAATAAAGCTCCGTCGATCAAGAATGGCTAAACTTAAACTAGGTTTTAGTAAACTCAACGTATAATCTAAAGCTTTACTTTTCAAATACCTACAATGCTGGTAAATTCAGTGATATTTTAATAGCAACGTATTCTGAGTGGAAATATTTAAGCCATGCTAAACTTAGGCAGTGTCCAGGGAGTGTGTCGCCTTAAACACGACTAACGCTGCGCCAAGTATACCGCAGCGTTAGTTGCCAAGGGATTCGTTTAATAGTAGCCGTGGTTAAGTAAAGCGCGTAATAACATTTTAACAAGAAAAGGACTAAACTTTTTACGCATAGGGTAGTTCCTATACATTTTATATAATAAATCCTTACAGGATTGAGAATAGCTCACACCTTTCAATGGCACACAATTTACGACGAACCACTAGCAATCGTTAATCACATTGCAATTGTTTTTGTAAATCTTTATCGTAACTGTAATACTCAATAGGAATACATTTACAATAATAAGCGAGAAGCAGCAAAGAACCGTCAGTTGTAAACGGTTGTCTTAACGGACAAAGTTGTAATAGGTTTATGAAATCATATAATTAAAGTAGGATATAATGTCAGCATTTTACACAAGTTTCAGAAGGAAAGATGGCAAAATACTTTTGAAATGTTGGTAATGATCAATAGGCTATGTTCTGCCATCTTTCTTTAGAAAACTTCTGTGAAATGCATATATATTACACTACTGAAAATGTGATTTCATATTTTTCAGAAATAAGCGTTAACAAAACTATTTATCGCTAGACACCTTTCTCATCTAAATAATCTGCATACTTATCATAAAGAATATCAATCCGCCCAGTATGCTACATGTACAGATCTTAACCCGTCTCGACATCGTCGTTGAAGACGAATCGCGAAACCGCTTACGACGAGGCGCCTCGTGTAAACATTGCCTTAGTTTAAGCGGTCTTGTTCAACGGAGCCTAAATATCAAAATACTTAAAACTATGAAAAAAATAGGTTAAATTTATGAAAAAACCTTTCTAATAGTAAAACAACCCTATACTATTTTATAGCTAAAAATGAGGTTAATATATTTCGAAAATATAATTTGTGCGCTGATGCACGATGCAGTCTTTAGTTTAAATCTCAATGATTCGATAGTGGGCGCTTCATTATCCTCAAGTGAAGCTGTAAATTCGTAAAAAGTACCGTTTGTCTCATCTGCCTAGTTATGGAATGAGGTTAGAATTGTTCAATAAAAATTATTTAATGCCATTGGCATGCGTATAAAGACGAAGTCTTTCTCAAACTCCCGGTAAAATACCTAAAATCTGGAAAAAAATTACTAAAAATTAAAAATTTTGACACAATAGTACACTATTAAAAAAATATATAAATACAGTGGAATATTTAAAATCGGTAATGCATGTACAATTTTTTTTAGTTAAAAGTATACTTACACAAAAAAAGTTTGACAAAGAGTTAAGATTATTTTTGGTCAAATATATTCTTAAACATTAAGATTATCGGACAATCTTTACTTCTTAAATCACCTAAGTTTCGACACACGACATGTCTTTTATCAGGGAAAAAGTGGCAGAATTGTTTCAAAAATTATTTTCTTAGAAAATTAAACTTATCAATAAAAATATTTAATACGAAACATTACAGCCTTATGAAAGTATCAGATTGATAGATGTTAAAATAGAAAAAAAAAGAATATAATATATTAAACAGAACATTCCTCAATAAAAATACACAAATTGATAACTAGATTTGTAATTTTTAAACATCCATGTTTTTCAACTCAAGTTAATTTAAAATCTTTCCAGGTTAACCCGAACAAAGAGTACTAGCGCCGCTGTAGCACTATTGAGTGTCATATCAAGGGAAACGCTTTTGTGGAACTGAAAGCTGTTTTTAGCAGTTTATTTAATAGATTTCCAATAATTCAATGAAATTTGACATGGAAACCTTGTTTTTCTCTTCCACATTTTATCGTTATTACATCATATACATAAAAAATGGTCAGTGAATTCATTCATATGAAGATATTTGTTCTATAAATAACAAGGGAAGTGCTGGAAAAATGGAGGTTGAGGCAATAAAATAAGCTGAAGAGCCTGTGCAGCCTGCAGCATGGTGTTAAATACGTTACATATATAGAAGACCGACGACATTTAAAGGCATTTTAGATATGGATCCATAGTATAAAGGGGGCATGTACAGAACCGTATGGGAGCAAGGCAACGGAAAGCAAAAAAAAAAACAAACAAAAGTATGAATGGCAAAAGTATTGGAAAATTAACAGAAAAGTTTTTAATGAATTAACCATGAATAATGGCTTGACTATTCGTCGAATCCATAATTCAATCGAAGATATGAAGAAAGAAATATAGGCAACTTTTTATCATAAAAGTTCTACAAATGAAAAGCCACACCATGTGTATTGCCCAGGTGGTCCATCGAGCTGGTGTAAATAGCAAAAAAGCAGAAGTTGAGGGTACGTCCAGTGAGTTTGTACATCAAAATCCGGCTCTACATGACGATAAATGTACCATTGTCAAGCTCGACAGAGGACAGTATCCTGAACATCTAGAGAACATGCATTTATCAGATGGGAGCATTCTACATCATTTAAATACCGAAGCGTTATTACACCATATACATAAAAAATGGTCAGTGAATTTTAGATCAAAATCTTTATGGAAATTAAACTCTTTACTTCGAAACCATCGGGTATACTTTGATGCTACAGACACTGGCGCCCGCTTACTAATATTCACTCGCTTCAGAGTAGCCGGTTTACAAAGGATCTTAACATTTAGGGTCAAAAACATAAACGATCAAAAACTACAAATCTATGGTCGCCGACTATACTATTCCTATTTGGAAATATTCTATTTAAAACATATGTTGGCGTGATATTTTAGATACCATGTCCTCGTCCAGATGTTAAACTGAACATTTTCCAAAATACTTTTTTTAACTTTCTAAGAATATTTTTTAAAAGCTTTTACTAATTCTAGATTCTGGATAGATAGTGGCCAGTTAGTAATACAGATGTCAAAATTATGGTATGAGTTAATTTCAATTTATATAAAATATTCTTTGGGGCTTACATAATTAAATTAAAAAGCAGAGATTAATTTTTTTTATATAACATATAAAAAAAAGTCAGAACTATTCGCATTATAACAATATTTCTTTTAATTTATTATTTTGTTCTTTTAATTATTATAATTAGGATCCGAAACAAAATACTAAATTTAACTCACATAATTAAAACAGACAGTCTGCAGGACCTGCAATTACTAATGTATAGAGTGACAAGCCAGAGATATGATCTTGATATTAACATAAATAAAACAAAATTAATAATTATTGGTGAGGACAAGTTACCTAATTGTCATTTAAAAATCAACCAAAAATAATGGACGAGTAAATAAGTACATATACTTAGGCACTAACATCAATGACAAATGGGACCACTCGTAAGAAATAAAGAGCCATACTGAAAAGGCTAGCCATAACTTCACAATGGACATGAAAGTGGGGTTTCTGCGTTGCTACGTATTCTCCATTTTGTTTTATAGAGTGGAGACATGGACTCTGACAGAGGGGGGGAGAGTAAAAGATTGAAAGCCTTTGAAATGTGGCTATATCGTAGGATGTTGAGAGTGTCATGGGTGGACAGAGTCACGAATGAAAGAATTCTTCAAAGAATGAATAAGTAAAAAGAGGTTTTAGTTACCTTTAAGCAACTTAAACTCCTGTCAAAGAATATACTGTAAGGTGTGGTTCAAAAATCTTCGCGCTTGGCTTTCAATGACCAGCACGCAGCTGTTTAGGGCCGCAATTAACAAGGTGATGATAGCTAATACGGTTACCAACATCCAGAACGAACAGGAACCAAGAGAAGAAGAATTAAAAAATACACATAAAAACAAACTACTTACCAAAAAAAAAAATTCTCGTAAAGTGTCGTTAGCAGTTTGTTTTTATTATAAGTACCATTTTAATTTTTTTAATTAAATTTAATATTTTATTTTCAAATAATAATTAAAATGTTTAGTACCAAAACATAACTTTAAATATACTGATATATCCCTTCATCTTCCAACAGTAATTAATCTTGATCGATTTAATTACTGTTGGAGTGATCAAATTACACACTTTTTGTTTTTTGTTGTAATATTGTTCGATATTGTGTTTTTTTTGTAGCCACATGGAACGTATCGAAACGTAAACATCAAAAGTAAAGATTGACCAAATCCTAATCTCCATTTAATCAGTTTTACGGACAAAATCTGAGTAACCAATATAACTTTGTTTAGACTAAAACCACTAGCGTTTGAGATTATGAAATACATTAGAAGCTGTTACAGGTATTTTTATTTTTCTGTTTAAATACAGTAAATCTACATCAAACGAAACATTACATTTAACTATTAAACAATACCTTGATAAGATGTACTAAACTGAAACTTTTATCGGTTAAACTGTTTAAGTAAAAACAAATTTTCGATCGTGTCGTACCAATCAATAAAAACTATTTTATTAAACACCTAAGTAAAGGTGCTGATCAATTTTGTATACATCTGGTTGTAATCTGGAAATAAATATATATAAAAGAACAAATCGTCAATATGAATTACACTCCACAATAATAAATAGTTGAGTTTGAGAAAGACTTTTTCCATACAGTGAGTTCCACTTATAACTTTTAGCAAATAAGACTTTGAATTTTTTTATGGGTCGGTTGCAAATATTTTAAGTAATATGTACACCTGGTAAAACTGTAACAGTAACTTTTTAAATTTTAAATCGATTTAAATTAAATTTTCAGCAAATTGCAGAGACATTCGTTAAGATTGTAATGAACATTTTAACCTTCAAAAGTCACTAACGAGTTTACTGTTGCAAAGGGAGAAACAAAAGTTACACTTTGCACTTACATTTGTTCCCAGATTCTTCTTAAAAATGACAATTGCAATTTCAAGTAAACAGCTTAAATATTTCTCCCTTATTTTTATCTTCTCTACTAAAAAACGTTAACTTCCAGGTAAACCGAAAGCAATTTTTTTAGCAGGATTTTAGTGGGAATCAAAACATTATTTATGGTTAAACTAGAAAGTGACATTTTTTGAATAACACTCTCTAGATGTCGTAGCCTATCAAAGTGTAGAATAAGCCCGCCCATGGCGAAATTAGGCGGCAAAATAATGCTGTATTATATATTTTTAAACACTATCTTTTTTCAAAACTATTTTTTTTTCATTAATTTTAATTTCATCTTTAGATTTTCGTCAAGATATGTATAAGCACAACATATGCCCTCCAAATAAATCTTTAAATCGCCCCAAGACGAAAGTGGCGATTCAGGATAGCAGAAGAAAAATGATGGTATATAATTCTAAAAGATCAGGATCAACGATAGTTTAGAGGAGTGTCTCAACAATTTTTAAAGTTGGTTTAAAAAATTATTAAAGATTTACAACAATTTTGTTGGCCATCTTGTATTTGTTCAGGTGTATATTATTATGTAAGCCCGTATTTAGGCTTCTTTGAGCTTCCATATTTAATAATAATTAATAGAATAAAATACGGAATCTAAACTGTTTCTTAATATCCTCCCAAAAAGGAAAACAAAAATTATAAATGGAAAGCAGTGTATAGTTTTCAATAACTAATCCTAAAAATGTAACTAAAAGCTTTTAAGGTTTATTTGTATAAACCTTTACCAAACCTACTGTTATAAAGTAACAAAACTTAAACTACTAAGAATAATTAACACAAACAACAAAGCGCTCTTTACGAACTTCTTTTCCTACTATTTGCGTGGTATTTAATATCATTATTTTTCTATTAAATAGAGTCTTTGACAACAATTATTTTTAACGGTCATTAAATACTACGCAAAAGTGGTATACGCAAAAAATTAACTATTCGTAACCTAATAGAATAGAATATTTAAATACTTTTGAGTATAATTCAACAAATACTTGCTTAGTTTGAAGCTGACGGTACGGACTCGACAGTATGGACGGAATAACGTTTTACCGTTTACCTTATTCTCAAATTACAATACTTGTCTGTTTTTTGAGTTGCGGCTCATCGGGTTGTGATGACGCAATTCCGGGCCGTGCTGATATGTCCAGCACGAACGGCAGTAATATCGGAAGCAAGTGATATCTCTACAGAAATACGGTCCCTGTTGTACACCGCAGAATGAGCATAGAGCATCCTCGAGGTATGGATCGACTTGCACCTGAAAAAGATTTTAAAACACTTAATTTATAGCCTCACGTGTTTAGTTTTCTGAGTTAGCAATCCACCGATATTTAGCTGATATGTTTAGCTTCACAAAAAAAACGCGAGTTATTGTGATTGAACGACTATTGACCTCAAAAATTATAATTAAATTTCATCCTATGTAATTATGTCCAAAAAAGTGTTTGAATCACCCGGATAGCTTTTGTTCCGTAAGTGCAGATCTAACTTTTCAAAATCAACGGTGAAATCTTACAGTTTTAATTAACAAATGCTGTATTAACTATTTCGGTTTTTCTGTTCGGCATCAGCACAAATGTTGGGCCCCACAAGTGTAGTGTATAACGTGTGTTAGACGTGTTACAGGCTAAATAATCTTAACATATGTCTTTTGCGGTGCCAATGATTTGGACGAAACCTAAAGATCACGTAAGTGATTGTTACTTTAACTCAATGAACATAAGAGCAACTCTCTACAGCAAGACCACTCCTCTATAGTGCTGAATTGCCTGTACAACATAAACCAATGTCTTCTAAATCTATAGAAACATAAACATCCATCCAACTTCAGAGCGAAGTACTTAAAAACCTCATTTATTAACTCAAGCAGACCTTAATGACTTGGCACGTAATTTAAAATTATCCAAAAACAAGCGAAGCGTTTAGGATCGAGGTTCAAGGGCTAGAAATTACTTTCACACGATACGAAAGTTGGCTACTTTTGAAATCGAGACGATGAACTAAAATCTCAGGTAGACCATTTAGTTTATGGTAATGAGATTTATGCAGTCAGGAGCTTTTTGAATTTTGAATACTATCAAAGTTTGTTCGTTGGCTCATCTAAAGCTAGTTTAAAAGTTGTGTCGCACAACGGAAATACGCTTTTTTCTTTAGCAGTAGCTCTAAACCCTTAAAAGAGACTTACTTGCACGAAACTCGTAAAGTATTAACTATTTGTAATTTTATACCCTAATGTTCATCTCAAATTTAAGTTTTTACGCTTTTAAAGAAAAAATGTTGGCTAAGCTACGCTCTTCTGGTAGGTCTGAAAAGTTCTGTTTGTGGCTCTCATGTTTTCTCAGAGAGCGTTTCTTTACGAGTGGAAGTCGACGGATTTCTTTCTGACACCTTCACTATCAACGCCGGTGTACCTCAAGGCTCCATACTGTCTCCTACTCTCTTTCTCATTTACATTAACGATTTGCTGGAAAAGACCGAGAATCCAATCTACAGCTTTGCAGATGACAGTAAGCTTATCTCTTCATTCACTTTGAACGCTCGGATATCGGCTACTCAGACGAATACCCGCAGACAGCAGAAAGTCATTCAACTTAACAAAGACCTGGAAGAAATTCTATCTTGGGGTGACAGTAACCAAGTGGAATTTAACGCTACAAAAACCCAGGCGGCAGTTTTTTCTAAGAAAGTTAACGTTGCTGAACCCGACATAGTTATGTCGGGGCACTCCATTCCTCTAATTCAGGAGCAAATATGTCCTGGCATGAACATGTTGCAGGCATAGCAAGGAGAGCTTCTCAAAAGTTGGGAATATTATTTCGAACCAGCTTTACACTCCACAACAACTGTTAATTCTTTACAAAGCTTAAATTCGACCAACTATGGAATACTGCTCCCATGCTTGGGGCTCCGCTCTCAAACATACACTGTATTTGTTGGATTCTATTCAGAGAAGAGCTGTTGGTCTGATTGGAGACCCGGAACTGACCGGCGGCCTTGATTCGCTGGAACATCGAAGAACGATTAGCGACTTGAGCCTATTCTACAAGTATTTTCATGGAAAGTGTTCGAAGGATGTGGCCCGGTTAATTCCTCCCAGAGCGATGCATGTTAGGAATACCCGTCGCGCTAATACTTCACATCCGTATGAGGTTCAGCTTGTTACTCCTCGTACAACGCTTTTCAAGTAGTTTTTTATATGGAGAACATCATCCCTTTGGAACAATTTGCCCAGGACTGTGTTTCCCACCGAGTACAATTTACAGCGATTCAAGAACAAAGTGAATCGCTTTCTCCGCACAAGTGTCGCTCCTGTAGCGCTTTAGGGACTTCCCTGCAGCATGTGTGCTAGACACATAAAAAAAAACTTCAGAGTGAAGTACTTAAAAACCTCATTTATTAACTCAAGCAGACCTTAACGACTTGGCCCGTAATTTAAAATTATTCAAAAACAGGCGAAGCGTTTAGGATCGAGGTTCAAAGGATGGAAATTACTTTCACACGATACGAAAGTTGGCTATTTTTGAAATCGAGACGATGAACTAAAATCTCAGGTAAGCCATTTAGTTTATGTTAATGAGATTTATGCAGTCACGAGTTTTTTTAATTTTGAATACTATCAAAGTTTGTTCGTTGGCTCATCTAAAGCTAGTTTAAAAGCTGTGTCGGACAACGGAAATACTCTTTTTTCTTTAGCGGTAGCTTTAAACCCTTAAAAGAGACCTACTTGCACGAAACTCGTAGAGTATTAACTATTTGTAATTTTATACCCTAATTGTTCATCTCAAATTTAACTTTTTACACCTTTAAAGAAAAAATAAAATTTTAAGTGGAAAAATATCCGTTACAATCTTTTTGAAGTTATTTTATTATTTAGAACAATATCCAAATACGGGATAAATTTCCATGTGACAAAAAAAAAAATTTGTAGTCCAGTGTAATCAGAACACACTAAAAACAATGACTAAGTCCAGGACGAATACGGTGATCACCGAGAATGCAGAGATGCTCTGGAGTAGTATCTAGGAGGAAATAATTGTAGAAAAGTGTCCTGGTTGTGTTAGATTAACTGTCGAAAAATAAACCAAAATCCATCAAGAGAGAAATAAAAACCTGCTTATTTTATTGGTATAATAAATAAGATTTTTTAAACTTTATTATACTTTTAGAATTAAGTTGTATGCGCTATTTTGTAGTGAAAATAAATAAATAAGTAAATAGGAGTAAAATTTAAAATAAATTGTGAAGTAAAAAACGATAAAATAAACAATATATTTACTAAAAAAAACAATTTTAGTCCTTACCTTTTTTGTAAATTTTGTTGTTTTAATTTCGATGAAAGCTGCAGACACAGCTTTTAAATATGATCGGTGATTGTTGAAAGTTACCCTGCCTGAACCAATGGGATACTTGTATTTGTCAGTATCGATTCCTATTATAGAAAATAATTACACCGTTAATAGAGTACTTTGCATTTAGTTATTAACGTCATATGATGACCAAAACCCATTAATTTTCAACAAATAAAATATATATTGTCCCACACAAGTTTAATTTTAAAATATTTATAGCAAAAAAAAGAAAACGAAAAATATCATTTAAATGTTCTATTGCTCTTCTACAGTCCGTTTGTTTGGAGTTGATAGCACACCACATGGGTTATAAATATTAAAATCTCATAAACCATAAGCGTCCGAAATTTTTCTACCAATTATTTGCATTTTTAGTTTTAATCACCTTTATTTTCTATCTCTATACAACAGTGCGACCTTTTTCTAAAAAATATTTTATTACAAGCCTTCGAAACTTTACAATAAGCTATATAAATCAACGCATTTCAAAGTTCATTTTAATGAGTAAATGATGAAACTAAAAATCTTATTTGTACGATAAAGGCCTAAACGAGTACAGTTAACAATTCTTAAGAACTAGAAATCTACAGTGTTATAAAGCTTAATGATAACAGGGACACTAAAATTATTTGGGATTTTAGCAGTTATTGGAATATAATTAACCAAAGTACTTATCGGTAGGTAGGTGCCTAAGTACCTAAGTATGCAATAAAAATGTTCTGTGTAAGTATGAAAATAAAGCAAAAACCTATAATATGCTTAGTTCAAATCCTAACAGCGATGGCTTCAACTCTCAGTTTTGCCCCGGTCAAACTTCGCGGAGTCTGTTAATCTACATTTTCCCTGCGAGATAAGACTTGGGTTAATAAAAGGGACACACAGTAAAAAAATTCTGGATTGACAAAAACATTAAGAGTGCCAAACAAGCTTTTATGGAAGGTTGGTCCACTAGATTACAACCCCCTTCAGCAAAAAGTCCAAAGAAAAAATTCCTTAGCAGCTAGCGACATGCAGTTTGAACAGGGTTGTACAAAAAAAACATTCTTTAACATGTGTTGGAAAGTGCGAGGAAAGCTCGTTCTTTTATAAAAATGTTTCAATTTTTAATTATTCTAAAATTTCGATGTTTTCATATGTATTGCGAAGACCTAAAGCACAAAAATTCCAAAGAAAAAAATTCCTTAGCAGCTAGCGACATGCAGTTTGAACAGGGTTGTACAAAAAGACATTCATTAACATGTGTTGTAGCAGGGAAAGTGCGAGGAAAGCTCGTTCTTATATAAAAAATGTTTCAATTTTTAATTATTCTAAAATTTCGATGTTTTCATATGTATTGCGAAGACCTAAAGCACAAAAAGTCCAAAGAAAAAAAATTCCTTAGCATCTAGCGACATGCAGTTTGAACAGGGTTGTACAAAAAAGATATTCTTTAACATGTGTTGTAGCAGGGAAAGTGCGAGGAAAGCTCGTTCTTATATAAAAATGTTTCAATTTTGAATTATTCTAAAATTTCGATGTTTTCATATGTATTGCGATGAACTAAAGCACAAAAAGTCCAAAGAAGTAGCACATATTGGTAGTGAAAAACGGATTTCTCGACGGTGGCTTGTTGGAATTCGAACTAAAGTCAACTAAAGATTACTATGAGGAGATGATGGCCGATGTTTTTGAGGAGTACTTCCAACAAATGATTGAATGTTTACCAGCAGAATCAGTTATAGTATTAGACAATGCCCATTATCGATTATTAGAATTACTCCCCGACGAATTCATGGAAGAAAGCGGATATTCTTCAATGGATAAGAGATAAAAATCTCAAACGTAAAGATGGTATGTTAAAAGCGGAACTTCTCAAAATTGCGAAACAAAATAAGGTATAGTTCAAGAAATATGCAGTCGATGAGATGGCAAAGAAACGAAATATCATAGTGCTTGGGTTACCTCCATATCTTTGCGAATTGAATCCCACAGAGCTAATTTGGGCACAAATGAAAGTTTTCGTTGCAAGGGAAAACACCACGTTCAAACTTCAAGACTTAAGGCAATTATTACTCGCCGGAATAGAGAGGATCAAAGATGATAATTGGAAAAATGCCGTTCGACATGTTATAGAAGAAGACAATAAAATGTGGAAACTTGACGAATACATCGAAGAAACTGTGGAAATAGAACGCTTAATTATCAATTTAAAAGAAGTTGAGTTTTCAGATTTTGAAGATGATGATTGTTTTTGATTGTAATTAAACTACTTATATATCGTGAATTGTGAATTTGTATATACATAACACATGGGCTGAAAAGTCCCGGGCCTAACACGTAGATGGCGCTAGTTTTATTGCAGTCGCCTTTTTTTCAGTTAATACTAACCTTCAAAAGACAGCTGTTAAAATTTCATGATATTCTATTCATTAGTTTGTGAGTTATTGTGCTAAGAGTGACGCTACTTTTGTTATTTTCAAAACAATGGATCAAAAACAATTTCGTGTTTTAATTTTACACTGCTTCTTGATGGGAAAAAATACCGTTCAAGCGAAGCAATGGCTTGAAAAGTGTTATGGGGACTCCGCTCCATCAGAAACAACAATAAAACGTTGGTTTGCTGACTTCAAACGTGGTCGTAGAGACACCGATGGTGCAGAACGCAGTGGACGTCCAAATGAGGCGGTAACACCAGAAAACATCAAAAAAATCCATAAAATCGTTTTGAATGATCGAAAAGTGAAGTTGCGTGAGTTAGCTGACATCGTAAAGATATCAAAAGAACGTGTTGGCTTTATATTGCATGAGCATTTGACTATGAGAAAGCTCTGTTCAAAGTGGGTGCCGCGTTCTCACTGTTGATCAAAAACAAGAACGTTTGATGATTCTGAGCAGTGTTTGGCCATGTTTAAACGTAACAAACCGGAATTTTTGCGTCGATATGTGACAATGGATGAAACATGGATCTATCACTTCACTCCGGAATCCAAACGATCGTCATCTGAGTGGACAGCAACTGGTGAACCTCGTCCAAAGCGCCCGAAAGCACAACAATCGGCTGGAAAGGTTATGGCCTCGGTATTTTGGGATGTGCGTGGTGTAATATTCATCGACTATCTTGAGAAAGGAAATACCATCAACAGTGAATATTATATAGCGTTATTGAAGCGTTTGAAGGCCGAAATTGCAAAGAAACGACCGCATATGGCAAAGAAAAAAATTTGTTTCATCAAGACAACGCACCGTGTCACAAGTCAATCAAAACAATGGCAAAACTACATGAATTGAACTTCGAATTGCTCCCACATCCACCGTATTCGCCAGATTTGGCTCCCAGCGACTACTGGCTGTTCGCAGACCTGAAAAAATGCTCGCCGGTAAGAAATTTCGCACGAATGAAGAGGTTATCGCTGAAACTGAGGCCTATTTTGAGGCAAAAGATAAATCGTTCTACAAAAGTGGTATTGAAATGTTAGAGCGGCGCTGGAATGATTGCATTGCTCTTGATGGAGATTACGTTGATGAATAAAGCTAATTTTGAACCAAAAAAACCGTGTTTTCTTTGTTAGGCCCGGGACTTTTCAGCCCAAGTGTTACATAGATCTATAGATTAAAAAATTTTTGGTAATAAATCTTATATTTCTATAACTTTATTTTTAAGATAATTTTATTTATTAAACACTAAAAGCAGGTTACGCTCGTACGGCTAGCTACCAACAAACCCTCAGTTACATTTTATGACTCTATTGTATAGCAGAAGTTTTCTGCCTAAAAATAATTCAAAACAAATAGCAAAATCCAGTAAAATTCATAAGAAATCTCTTTTTTTGGGAGCACCCAACATGTATTTGCATCTATAAAATTCTGCTATCAACTCCAAACAAACACACTTTAAGCGAGCTGTGAAATTATGTTATTCCTGTAACTGCTGCTATTTCTTGCTGGATTTTTTTTCTTTACAGGGAGTAAGAATTGTTACGGTAAACTTTAGCCTTAAGATTAAGAAAGTAAAAGCCATTTGCGATAAATCAGGGCCACGTGGCGTCCAACATATCTAACCCATTTGGAAAATAATTTATTTCGAATATTTCTCGAATGACTTGCAAAGAAGTGTTTAAAATGCATAATGTCAACTCATCCTGCTGAAATCGAGTTCTCTGGTTACACCATCAAAATTTTGTAAAACCGGGATTATAAAGGGACTTTCAATTGTACAGTTGCAGTTATTGTGCAACCTCTGTCATGCTCAAAGGACTACGGGCCGATTATCCACGTGTTGATATTGTGCCCAAGCTGTCACTTCAGGGGACTGTAAAGGTTCTTGATGCTTCAATTTGAAATCTGTCGAACTCCAATAACGACAATTAGTTCTGAGCGTTAAAAGTGGGCTACATTTTTGCACTGACTGTACCTGGGGTAAGGGTAAGGGTGCAGACATAAATATTTACAAAGACCGAGTTGTAACGAACTTCTGAACAAATTCACGACACTTAAACTTTTGTGTATTAAGAGGTAGGGATTTTCGTGAACTGACGCTCGAACTACCGTTCCATTATTTCTGGCTACGCTTCGTGTCCTGTCCCGAGGTTTGCTTAAGAGGGTAGTCATTTCAAAAAATCGATTTTCTAAAAACATCATTTTCTTAGAGTAAATAAATTAGACATATGGTAGAAGCCATTATTTGCTCTGGAATGGCCGAGAAAAATGCGATAGAATAGAAGCATCTCGACGTAGTCAATGGCGCGCCGAACATGCGGCTGCCATATACTAACGGTCTCCTGCCAGTTTTCGTAAATCTATAGGTAGGTCTATAGGCATTTTAGTTTCAGTTTTCAAGCCGTTGAGAGTTGGTTTTCGTCAAGAAAGGCGTTTGTATTTCGTTTAGTATAACGCTTTAAGCGCGTTTTTCTCGAAACAACAGTTTTTGACCTGGTTGACATGATTTAGAAAAAACTATTGCACAGAGCGGGTTCAAATTTTTACGGCTATTCTATTGCCAGTACTACTTTTATAATTATTCATTAATATTTAACCATATTTTTAAACAAATGAAGTTGCAAAAATAAGGTAGAAAATTTCAAAAGTGCACCATTTTTTTAGTGTTCCGTATGGAACACTTATAAGATCACTTCGGTGTTTGTCCGCCTGACACACCCGATTTTCTCCGAAACTATTTGACGTAGAAAGTTGAAATTTGGTACTAATATAGGAATTGATGGCCTCATCAGAGCCGTTTAGTTTTGAAAGTTAAATTTTGACTTAAGGGGTTAGTTTTGAGGGCTGAAATCGGAAGTGAAAAAAAAAATTTTTTACTAGGTCATCGAGTGTGGTGTCAAATGAAAGCTTGTGAAAACACGAGTAAAAAATATATATATATATATGTAATACTTGCGCACACTTTTCTTTGTATTATTTTTAAAAAATCGCGAAAAATCGCTGTCCCCCCACCCTTATCTCGAAAAGTACTGGAATATTCTACACGGGGTATAGATTGAACGAAAAATATCAGGAGTGCATTACCTTTAATAATTTATCTGGTATATAAAAAAAAAAAATTTCAAGGTCATCAGTTTTCAGTAAAGATTCGAAACAAACTTTGTTGAAAACTCATTTGGGGTGTGTTTTGTGAAGTCACTGATCATTTTATATCACCGTAACAATTTTTTTTATTTTAAAAGCAATTAACGTACGGAACACCAATTGTGCAAGTTCAACTTGCACTTGACCGGTTTTTTTTTTTCATTGTGGGTATAAAATTTTAGTACCGGCGATAGCGGCAACTCTATATTACGAGAATCAACTCGAATATTTGCTTTCAGATGCTCCGAAGTCCAGATATCATGTCAACCAGATTTAAAGAGGGCCGGCCTTGTTCAGGTGGGCCTACTATGGATATGAATGATGAAAAAACAAAAAAAATCCATTAGTTTAAGACCTCTAGTATTATGTATAAAAATATTAAAATTCACAAATATATTTTACTATGAAAAAAAATCTTAAAAAAAGGACATGGAACCTCCAAACTTCTGCAACTGTTTTTTAAAGAATTTACGCTGCGTAAACTAACTAAATGGGACATTTTCGCCCCGAGATAATTGTAGAATTATTATTATCACACACATAAAGCACGCTCCTTTTCGATAAAACGGTTCTGAGCAACTGAATTTCCAAGGACTGGGGTTACGCTCTGGACCTCTACACAGCCGTTTCCGCTAGTCACGTGAAATGAAAAACGGATTTATTATTCATTTTATGCAATAAAATGATAGTTACCTGCATAAACAACGCCGTCAAATAGATCGTTCATGATTTTAGCCAATCCCTGTGCATTTAACATTCCATGTAGTGCACCTACGAAAATCGTCTTGCTTGGATCCAATTTCTGCGAAGCAGACTTGGTGTAGTTTGAATCGCTGAGATACCAAGGGATAACTTGAACCTAAACAAATGACGTCATTTAGGGTTAGTTTTTCTCGATAAATGAAATTTAGTATTTTTTGACACTCTTTTTAACGTTGTGTACATTATTTTTTGTCCATGAACTACAGAAAAAAAGTCCAAAACCTTCCATAATGTGCTGAGGTAAATAACTTACATCTTTCGATTTCATTCTCTTCGAACCAATTTTAAAGTAACTGTTGACAATCACACTGTTAACATACTCATTGGTACAGGCCTGCAATAACGCCTTAACACTCTTTTCCGACTCGAAAATTATGTAGACATAACCCTTAAAAAAAAACTCTCTTAATTTAGACAATATAACTTACTACAAATACTCACTAACTAAAAAAATTACTAAAAATTCTTTAGCCTATAATACAAGGTTCTTCAAATTCAATGGCCCATTATCTTCCGTAAATATTTACAAGTGGGGCTCCAGCCCTAAACGACTTCAAATTTTTTTCCACGTATTCTAAGGCTGCAAACATAAATTTTAAGTCATATATATATATATATATATATATATATATATATATATATATATATATATATATATATATATACATATATCGGCATATCAAACCCGGAACGACAATTATGTCGGATTGCTGGAAAGCAATTCGACATAGTTGAAGCAGTCTTTCCCGTCAAGGTAAATTATACAGATATAGAACTTGAACTAACCTGAACTAAACGAAATGAAACGAATTATTTTGTAGGTTTTCTACATTGTCAAGCGTAATACTCTCAATTAACCTAAACAATTTACATCTAATTGATCACTCACATACATATATACATGCATCCATACATATAGGCCACACATATATTTATTTTTTCAGGTTACAAGCACCTTACGTCAACCACTCCTACAACTTTGTTAATCCTGATTCAAGGGTATACACTCAAAATATTGAGAGAATATGGCGAGATGCTCGTGAGGGAATGCCCAAATGTGGTCGTCGCGAATACCATACAGATCAGCCATACTCAAACTGCGGCCCGCCAAGCTTTTGTAAGTGGCCCACCCGATGTAGCTTCAAATTCTATGTCATTACAAAGAAATTCAAAACAAATTACTTCAAAATTTTCCTACTCTAACAAAGGTTACACAAGACTGTATTGATATTTCCGAAGAGAACTACTCAATAAATTCAAATTATATATCTGCATTATCAGACGAATTTAAAAGAAGATTTCAGGTTTTAAGAAAAAATAAAAATTTGCTACTGCTTGTAGAAAATCCCTGACACCTTAAGCCGACAACTATGTCACAATTGGCCTACGCAGACTTGTTTGACTAGTTTATCGAAATGAAAAATGATACAAATTTAGAAGTTGCTTTTAAAGAAAGCAGAAAGAAGAAAGGATACGCCGAATTTTGGACAATAGTGCCCGAGGAATACAAGCCTGTTCAAAAATGTGTCCAAATTCTGCTTGCGTTGTTTGCATCGACATGTTTGTGAATCATCCTATCCTAAAATAAAATATGCAAAGAACGTATACAGAAACCGCCTTATAGATTCTCATCTCGGTGATGTATTAAGAGTAGCGTGCAGCAATTACAAGCCAGATCTAGATCAAATTATTAAGAAATGTTCCCAATATCATTGTACTCAATTTAAATAAACTATTAAACTGTAATGTTTTTTCATTAACACCTAAATAACAGTTGCTGTGATTTATGTTGCCGCCCGCGCGACGTTGCTATAAATGTGTAAGTGGCCCAAGACACAAAAAAAGTTTGAGTATAGCTGATATAGATAGATATATCGCAGATTGTCTATTCACGCGGCACTTTCTGCATCTTGCCATTGCGAATGCATGAATTGGCTGTTGCCATAAAGAATTATTTTACAAATAATAATAATAATAATAGCTGTAGATTGGATTTCTGGTCCTCGGTAGTAGATCCTTAATGTAATTGAGAAAGAACGTATTGGCCTTTCGGGAACACCGGCGTTAATAGTGAAGGTATTAGAAAGAAATCTGTCGACTACCACTTGTAAAGAGCGCTCTCTCGAGAAACTCGAGCGCCATAAACAAAACCTGTCAGACATACCATAATAGCGTAACAATCCGTCATGCCAAATACGGTTGAATGTCTTGGATATACCAAGTGCAACCGCTCGAGATTCTCCAAAATGCTCAATTGCGTTGTCACAAACATGTGTTACATAAGTTGAAAGATCTCCTGTTGATCTTTGCTACAAAAGCCATATTAATGATCGCTAATAATGTTAAATCCTTCTAGGTATTTTAGAAAATGCTGACAAATCGCCTTTTCCATAACTTTTGATATGGTCGGTAGTTTTTTGCAAGGTCTTCTTGCCTTTTTTAGGCACTAGTCTCATAACATTTTCCTGAATAAGGCAAGTAACTAGTATATGTTTAACTGGCTATAATTGCAACGTTGTTTACAAAACGTTGTCAATGTTATGACATGCAATAAGCCACTAAGTTTAAAAAACCCTGTATAATACCTCTACCAGGTGTACAAGTATTAAATGCAGATTTCAGACAACAGATGGTGCACCAATGCAGCTTGTGCTATAAAGATTTGACACTGCGCCATTTTGTTGTGTCATCAACAAGTGTCAGACGCGCACGAGTGATAAATTGGAAAAGTGTGTGCATAGTGTTGTGTTCAATACGTCGAAATTTATACCGAACAAAGAGCATTCGCGGACAGCATTACTTTTTTGTTTTCATTTGAAGAAAACTGCTGCTGAATCATACTGATTACTTCGAGAAGCTTATGGTGAACATGCTCCATCGCAAGATACGTGTGAACGATTTTCGGAGTTTCAAAAGTGATGACTTCGATGTTGCAGACAAGGAACGTGGAAAACCGCCAAAAAAATACGAAGATGTGGAATTGCAAGCATTGTTGGACGAAGATGTTTCGCAAACACAAAAACAACTCGCCGAGCAATTGGGCGTTAGTCATTAAGCTGTTTCCAATCGACTACGAGAGATGGGAAAGATTCAGAAGACCGGTAGATACGTACCATATGAGTTGAACAACAGGCAAATGGAAAAGCGCAAAAACACGTATGACATTTTGCTCGCTCGGTACAAAAGGAAGTCGTTTTTGCATCGTATATTTACAGGGGATGAAAAGTGGATTTATTTTGAGAATCCCAAGCGCAAAAAATCATGGGTAGACCCAGGCGCACTAGCCACATCGACCGCAAGACCGAATCGCTTTGGCAGAAAGACGATGCTCTGTGTTTAGTGGGACCAGAGGAGCGTGGTCTATTAGGAGCTGTTAAAACCTGGGGAAACGGTTAAAACTAAACGTTACCAACAACAATTGACCGATTTGAACCGTTCGCTGCTTGAAAAAAGGCCAGAATACCGAAAGAGGCAACAAAGTCATTTTTCTTCATGACAATGCTCCATCACATACGGCAAAACTAGTTCGCGACACGTTGGAAGCACTCAGCTGGGAAGTTCTACCCATGCGGCTTACTCACCAGACTTGGCTCCTTCCGATTACCACTTGTTTGCATCGATGGGTCACGCATTTGCTGAGCAGCGCTTTGGGTCGTACGAAGATGTGAAAAAATGGCTCGATGAATGGTTCGCAGCAAAAGGGGAAGCATACTTTGAATAAAGCACTTTTTATCATTCTTCCAAATTTAACTTGTTTTCTTAGGAAAAAAATCCGCATTTCATGCTTGTACACCTGGTACTAATCTTTTCTATGCTGCTAAGATATACTATGTACTGTTATTTTTTTTATTTGAAAAACACAACCAAAAACTATACTTACTTTAGGTTGAGGTGCCTCCCGATCCTTACCCGGCCACTCGACTTTGATAGGACCAAACTGTTTAAACGTCTGTATAAGATATTGCTCCGTAATATCCCATGGAACACCCCCCAAAAATACTTTACTTGAATAGCCAGCCGGTTTTTCAGTGCGAGGAGGCAAGACACCGCTCCAGGTGCAAACTGCGTCATAGACAGCTAAAAACGTTTAATAACACACTTAACTTTAATTGTAGACAATGCGTTTTTAAAACAAAATTCGAACTACGAATTGTGTTCCTGTGCAACCTTATCGATCACCATCTTCAACTAGGAATCCTAATATTAGTTTCTACTATGACTGAACTTAATGTTTAATAACAAATTGATACATGTTAATGATAAAATATTATATAATTAAATTGCCACGGATATGACATTTCAAAGCAACATTGTTTAATACCTTCTAAATCGCCTAAATATCGTTTTCCCAGCAGCTACAGCAATAGATAACGTTCAGGAACATATACAGGACCTTTCTGTCAAATAGGCCCTGTAGGTTGAGCTTAGGACTAGGTTTT
>CM032454.1:26909496-26919496 GCA_019049505.1 Pachyrhynchus sulphureomaculatus | reverse complement strand
ATATATATATATATATATATATATATATATAACATACATATATACATACATATATACATACATATATACATACATATATACATACATATATACTTAGTTGGGAATGTGGAATCTTTGGCACAATGATACTACTCAGTATATATCACCACTACACCAAACACTTTATTTTTGCACTCGACGCGCGTTTCGCTAACCATGTTAGCTTCATCAGGAGCGATACTACTCAGTATATATCACCACTACACCAAACACTTTATTTTTGCACTCCACGCGCGTTTCGCTAACCATGTTAGCTTCATCAAGAGCGATGATTGACTCAATCATCGCTCCTGATGAAGCTAACATGGTTAGCGAAACGCACGTCGAGTGCAAAAATAAAGTGTTTGGTATAGTGGTGATATATACTGAGTAGTATACATATATACATGCATATATACATACATATATACATACATATATACATATAATACATACATATATACGTACATATATACATACATATATACGTACATATATACATATATACATATATACGTACATATATATATATATATATATATATATATATATATATATATATATATATATATATATCCTAATATCAACAGGTATTTAAAAATTCGAAGTCAGCAGGTCAAAGAACATAGGAAAAGTGTACTTGTGTTAATTTGACTAAAAAATATAAAATGGGCAAAAATCGCCATTATATAAAAGACAAAAACGTTATCAGGATTCACGATGAATAATTTCAATAAATCACATGGATAAACTTATAATAATAATAATTTTGACGCTTTTTGCGGTAATTTTACGAGTTTTTCCATTTTTTCCCCAAAAATTTGCATATTGAGCTGTAAAAAAAAGTTCTTAAAAAAGTCGTGTTCAGCAGTGAATAATTGTTTCTGGAGGTCCAAAAATTCCCTCGTTTTTTGAACCACTAGTATTTGACCAGTGTGTGCTGACGGTGCCCACATATGGGGCTCAGGCAGGTACATTCACAAGGCTTAACACTGACAAATTGCGTATTACACAGAAAGCAATGACACGACAAATGCTCAACATATATTTAAGAGATCAAAAAACCAACAGATGGATACGGAACATCACAAACAGCTGATCTGAAGTGGAGTTTTGCTGAGCATGTGGCGAGATGTACGGACGGACGACGGAACGATATCGTCCTAAAATGGAAAGGAGGGCGGCCAGATGAAATGGACGGATAACATTAAGATGAAGCCCGGTCTATCATCGATGCGAGAAGCCCAAAACAAAAGCCGGTGGTTTGACTTGAAAGAGGGTTATGTTCAAAAACGGACTCTATATATATATATATATATATATATATATATATATATATATATATATATATATATATATATATATATATATATATACAGGGACAAAATAGGATTAAAAAAATAAATTAAAAATAAGATGGAGAAATGTGTCACAGAATGGATGTTGTATTCGTTCTTTGTAGCAATTCATTAATTTTCATGACATTTGATCTTTGATCTATTTAATGGCTAGTTGTAATGATAAGTGTGACAGTGTGTGGCGGCGGAGAAATGAGTTTCAAAGAGCTTCGATAGATGTGTAAGTTTAACATAGTAATCGTAACGTATCAAATGTTTGCTATAGTTATGAATATTTATCCCGTACTCACGTGTACGAGAAGTTCATGTGATTTCAGACGCTTGGGGCGACATTTGGCCGTCCGAAAACTGGATTACGCAAGGTGTGTTCATAAAAAAAATGAAACCATTTAATGATTAGAGGATTTTGAAATGAATTACGCACAATCTGACTGCTTGTAAGGCCTAAAACTTCTTTGAAACGATCGTTACTAATGATGGGACGATGTTCGTTTGGGAATTGTGCGATAATTTTTTAGCAAAACCCAAATTTCTGTGAGGGGTTACTCGCTGTATTCTCCTCATTTAGCTCCTTGTAAGCTTTCTCTTTCCCAGACTTCATTTAAAGATAAAAGGAAAGCAATTCGGCAGCATTAAAAATATTCAAACCGTAATGACCACGATCCTCAATTAAGGAATTAACCGACAGCGTGCTCTATGAAAGCTAAAAGGGAATATCGATAGAAATAAATGATTTGAACGATTACAATTCGCCTGTATTGCATATTATATCAAAAGCTTTGCTTCTTTTTTGACAGAGGGTGTAGTTCAATATTATTAAGGTTAAAGTATTATAAATTTATTTTTTCCGATTTAAATTGGATAGAAAATACTTATATACTCGATAAAATGCATAAAACAATTACAAGATAATTTTTTCATGCCCTAATCTATTTATTTTACCTGATTGTTAAAGTTAGAAGTACTTGGTAACAGAGAGTTAAGTAATCCCGAAGGTTGCTGCAAATACTTAAGAGCATGAACTGCCTGCAGGTTTTGTAGATTTGATAAATCTAGGTCAGTAGTATTTAGTACGTTAGAGCCCAGCACATTTCTTGACAAGTTTTCGTTAAGGGTGAGCGAATTCTAAAAAATACCAAAAAAAGTTAAAATACTGAATTTATTACGTTGGACATCAAATTAGGAGAAATTCGAATGAACAAAGCAAGACGGTTTTATTTTTAAATGAGAGACTTTCATAGTTTTTTGAAAACATTGCGTAAAAAAATAATTAAGAACACCTCAAATACTAAACATGACTTAAGTCTTTTTTTGTATACAAGGATCCCAATCAAAATCCGGATAAACTGAATTTGTTTAAAAAAAAACCAGAAATCGTTTTCGTCCATCACCAGTAATCATCCTTCACAGCAAAATTACTTTAAGATTGCTAGAATCGGCGGCCTGAAGCGATGGAGCACTCTCTGGAACGCTCCTTTGTACATCCTAGTAAATACCGCCTCGATAGCTGTCCGGAGAGATGCCTTTGATTGCTCGTTCGGTAACTCTCCACACGTAACAATCCAGAGTATTCCAATGTGGACTGTTGGGTGGCCAAAACACATTATCTGATAGTCCGTTTTGAACCAAACCACTGGTGTGCACTGGGGCGCCGCCCTGCTGCTCGACTGTCACGATATCCATCCACAGCTAAATAAATCCTTTTGTGGCAGTTTCTTTCTTGTCAAAGAAATGTGGCAGCATAACAGCACTGGAAATGACGCTTAGGGCGAGAACACATGCCGGAAAAATCGTCCTACTTCTACCAATTTTAAGCCGTAACATCATATTTATTTTAAACACGCTCGACCTACCACCGAAGTTAACTTTAATTTTCTCCGGATTTTAATGGAGGCCCCTGTATACAGTGGCGAACAACAGTATGGAAACATTTAAATTCCCATCTCTAGTCTTAATATTTAAACGGTTTACAATTACAATATTTATTTATTAATCGTGTAGATGCTAACAAACATTTTGAAGACTAAAATAGTTATTGTTTATTCGTAATGTGCTTAGTTTTTAATGTAACAAAATTATGCACAAACAAAAGTATGGAAACATTTTTGTTATAAAATAAAAATTCCACTAAGACGACTAAGATGTCGAAAATATTTAATATTTAGTGGGATATCCTTTTGCGTCAATCACTGCTTGACATCTTCTGCTCATAGAGTCAATAAGCCTAGCACAAAAATTGGGTGGTATTTTTTCCCATTCTTGTTTTAATGCGATCCAAAGTTCGTCCCGGTTTTTTATATTCCTTTTCCTAATTTGTTTACCCAGATACTGCCAAAGATCGGGTTCAAATCAGGAGATTGTGAAGGCCAGCGCATCACCCGAATCCTTTGTTCAGAAAACCAATTCTTGGCCAAGCGTGATGTGTGTTTGGGTCATTGTCTTGCCAAGAAAACTGCTGTTAATAAAGAACTAAGGCAGGCATATCAGGGTGTATTGGTGTCAGACATGACTATTAGGCGTCGTCTGTTATTTGAAAATCTTCGTGGTAGGCGTACTGTTAACTCCTTAAAAACGTCACAGAAAATAGAGATTGAAATTTGCTAAGGAACATAAAGATTGGACTCAAAATCAGTGGTCTCTAGTAATCTTTAGTGACGAAAGTAGGTTCAATCTCTTTGGAAGTGATTCTACTGGTTATGTAAGAAAACCAGTTGGTCTAAGATATGACCCAAAGTACCTTGTACTTACTGTCAAACATGGCGGTGGAAATATCATGGTATGGGGTTGTTTTCGACGGTCTGGTACGGGGCCATTGGCAAAGATAAATGGCAGAATGGATGCTCAAATGTATCTTGAGATATTAGATTAGATATAATTTGATTCCTTATGAAGATTTGCCATTGTCATGGATTTTTCAACAAGACAGCGACCCAAAACACACATCTGGCTTGGCCAAGAATTGGTTTTCTGAATAAAGGATTGAGGTGATACGCTGGCCTTCACAATCACCTGATTTGAACCCAATAGAGAATCTCTGACAGTATCTGGATAAACAAATTAGGAAAAGCCGGAACGAACTTTGGAACAAGAATGGGAAAAAATACCACCCGATTTTTGTGCTAGGCTTATTGACTCTATGGGCAGAAGGTGTCAAGAAGTGATTGACGCAAAAGGATATCCCACTAAATATCAAATATTTTCGACATCTTAGTCGTCTTAGTGGATTTTTTATTTTATAACAAAAATGTTTCCATACTTTTGTTTGTGCATAATTTTGTTACATTAAACACTAAGCACATTTCTAATAAACAATAACTGTTTTAGTCTTCAAAATGTTTGTTAGCATGTACACAATTAATAAATAAATATTGTAATTGTAAATCGTTTAAATGTTAAGACTAGAGATGGGAATTTAAATGTTTCCATACTTTTGTTCGCAACTGTACATGTACTGTGTAAAAAATTATTAGAAAAAATATTGCTTACCAATAATTCAGTAATCTCCGGACTATTAAGGTTAGGAGTAAAATAGGACTCGGGAGTATTTGATCGTGAATTGCTACGATTTAGCAAAGGTTGATCGATTGCAGCTGGACTATTACTACCACACGAGTCACTACAAAAATATAAGCTGGTCATTATGATGTAGTTGTAAATTGTCAACAATATTGATTTTTCGCACTTCCGTTGTTCGTTTCAAAATAAATAGTAATTTCATATACATTGATATATATATATATATATATATATATATATATATATATATATATATATATATATATATATATATATATATTCTCGCCTATAAACGCACTAATACAGACAAACAGACAGAGAGACATATATATATAATTATGCAACGTCTCTCTGTCTGTCTGTGTACTGTCTGTCCGTTAGTGCGCTCATTCCCTATGCTACCTATCACTGGAGAGAACCACTTATCCGATTTACGTACTTTTTTTTTTTTAAAACATACATATGTTCTCTGTCTCTGGCCAGGTTATAGGCTATATATTTTTATTACGATAGGTAGCATAGGGAATGAGCAGTGACGATAATAGTGAATGAAGTCGGAAAAAAGTTTGCCGTTAGCGCGTTCCTTTGCAGTACACAGCCTAAACCATTAAATCTGGAACAATATTATGTAGCAGAGAATATCTATAATCTATAATCTATAATATATACAAAATGTAATGTCTCTCTGTCTGTTTGTCTGTCCATTAGTGCGTTTATCAGGCGAGAACCACTTATCCGATTTACGTGTCTTTTTTAAATTCATACATATATTCCTTGGCCAGGTTATATAGTAATAATAATAATCTATATCTATAATATATGTAAAAATGCAACGTCTCTCTGTCTGTCTGTCTGTCCGTTAGTGCGCTTATCCCTTGAGAACCACTTATTCGATTTACGTGATTTTTTAAATCATCTTCTGACCAGGTTATATAATAATAATAATAATCTATATAATATATATAAAACGCAAGTCTCTCTGTCTGTCTGTCTGTCGTTAGTGTGCTTATCATTCGAGAACCACTCATCTGATTTACGTGATTTTTTTTAAAATCCTTAATTTAATATATGTCAAAAAAAATCTATAATATATATAAAACGTAACGTCTCTCTGTCTGCCTGTCTATCCATTACTGCGTTTAGCACTCAAGAACCACTTATCCGATTTACGTGTTTTTTTTTTATAAAAATACAAAGGGAATAAACAGAGACAAAATGCTAATATGTAGGAAAAAGAGGAAGTATAGCAGTAAGCTTCGCAGAAAGACTGAATAGATCGGGGAAATACTTTAAAGAAACACTAAATGGAGATGAAAATGAGTTGAATGAGAAATAGGAAGCAAAATTAAACTGAAGAGCAGGAGGAGACAAATAAACCCTGCAAAGAAGAAATAAGAGAAATACTCAGAACCCAAAAAAAATAAGGCCCCGGGTGGAAATTGTAGAACTGATAAAAGCTGGAGGAGTAGATCTGGAAAATGAAATATGCCGGTTGGTGCAAGAAATATGGGAAACAGAAAAGATGCCAGTGAGCTGGAGAGAGTCGCTCATTTGTCCAATATACAAAAAAGGAGACAAAACTATATGCGCTAATTATAGACCAATAGCCTTACTGGATGTCGTGTACAAGATAGTAGTGTTGACTATCAAAAACAGACTAGCAGAGAAAGCCGAATCTTTTCTGGGAGAGTACCAGTGTGGATTCAGGAAAAATAGATCGGTTAGAGACCAAATAATTTCGATTAAGCAAATCCAAGATAATAGCTTAGAACAAAATTTGGCACTACACTTGGTCTTTGTGGATTTCAGAGAAGCATATGACTCTGTAAATAGAGAAGGACTCTACAAGATAATGGAAGAACTAAAAATTCCAAGTAAATTGATTCGCATGGTGAGAATGACCCTGAATGACACAGAAAAAAGAGTGTTGGTTGAGAGCAAAGTATCAGACAAGTTTAAGGTGAAAAGAGGATTAAGACAGGGGAAACCAGTGTCCACATGTCTATTTAATTTGGTACTAGAGAAGATAATCCGGGAGTCAGAAATAAAAACAAATGGAACGATATACCAACAAACCTGCCAATGCTTGGCCTATGGGGATGATGTAGCAGTGATTGCAAGAGCAAAAGAGAACCTCAAAAAAAGCCATAAGTAGGATAGAAGAAAGGGGAAGGATGAGAGGACTAAAGATAAATGAGGAAAAAAACAAAATACATTGAAATTACAAAGAAGAAGGATAATAAAAACAACAAAAGTTTAGATATAATAAACAACTTAGGGAAAAGATATATGTTTGAAAAAGTAGACAAATTTAATTATCTGGGAGTAACAATAACAGAGAGTGGATAAGAAAGGACGGAGATACAAGAAAGAATAGCGAAAGGACAGAGATGTTTGGGGGCAATGAATCCAATATTGAAATCAAAGAATGTATCAAGAAAAGTCAAAGAAAGAATACATACGACAGTTGTCAGACTCACGGTGACATATAGATGCGAAACGTGGAAACTGAATGCAAGAGAAAAGGAGACGTTGGAGGTGTGGGAAAGGAAAACTTTGAGAAGAATCTACGGAGGAAGGAAAGAAGAGGGACTGTGGAGAAGAAGAACAAACTACGAATTAAAATGCCTATATACGAAACCCCTTATAAGCCAAATCACAATAAGCCAGCGATTAGGATGGTTGGGACACGTGGCAAGGATGAAGGAAGAAAGACAGGCAAAGCAAGCCCTAATAAGAGGAGTGGTTGGAAGCAGAGGCAAGGGTAGACCTCGATCTACATGGATTCAGGCAGTAAAGCAAGATCCGGAGTTGATGGGAGTCCCGCACTGGGAAAAGCTAACAGGAGACAAAAAGAAGTGGAGACAAGTATGCAACCAAGCCATGGGCCTCTAAGGCCCCTTGAGCTATATAATAATATAAACATAACGAATAAGCAATGACGATAAAGGTGAATCAAGTCCACGCGGGCGGAGCCACGGGCGCGGCTAGTATATATATATATATATATATATATATATATATATATATATATATATATATATATATATATATATATATATATATATATATTATGTAACGTACATATACATTTCATATTGAAAGAATCGAAAGTCAGCCTAAGTGGCAAAAACTAGGGCATAAAATATGGGCAGTCCTTAACATCTTGAGTAACAGCAGAGTCGATGAAAGGTACACAACTCTTCTTGAATACATATATAAAAATGTTACATCACAAATAATGCTTGAAGAAAAAACAATAAAATCGAAATTAAAAGAGGAATTAGACAAGGCGACTCGATATCCTCAAAGCTGTTCACTTTGACTCTAGAAGACATGTTCAAATGGCTACTGTGGGAAAACAAAGGAATACTAATAGACGGTGAACGATTAAATCACTTAAGGTTTGCAGATGATATCACCAACATTAACAGAAGGTGAAAGAATAGGAAAGGTACAAACATTCATATATTTAGGGCAAAAAATCGAAATATAAAATAATTTAAGGGCTGACTTGAATAGAAGAGTCTCGTTACCTTGGTCTGCGTACGGAAGGTGACGATCAACATTTAAATTGGACATCGAAAATACAATAAAAGCCAGAATATTCGATCAATATGTACTTACTGCCGGTATTAACATATGGCACTAAAACGTGGGCTTTAAATAAAAGTATAATAAATAAACTCCAGGTAACCCAAAGAGCAATGGAGAGGAGAATGCTAAATATTAGACTCCAAGATCGTATTCCTAACATCGAGATACGAAGATTAAAAGTGACAGATGTAATACAACGAATATGTATATTAAGGTGGAATTGGGCGGGGCATATCGCAAGGCTGAATGATAACAGATGGACACGCCGTATAGTTGAATGGAGGCTTAGAGAACACAAAAGATGCAGAGGTAGACCACAGACAAGACGGACGACATAAAAGAATTAGCAAGACACGATTGGATGTAACAACAAAGTTCATTGAAGATAACTTGGGGAGGATTACATTCGACTATGGATGGTATAAGCTTATGGTGATAATGATGATGATACAGCGTTTTTACACAGAATTGTTACCAAATCATATTAATTAGTGATTAAGAACCATCATAACCTTATTTGACTGTGGACTACTATATTTGTCTCACGCTGTATATCCTTTTAATTACAAAAGGAAAACTGAAAAAGTAGAGTACACCTCTATCCAAAAGTTTCCTCCTCTGACTATACGGAGTTTTCATCGAAAATTGTCACTAAACTGTTAATTATTATTAACTAAAAAAATAATCATAATCGAAAACGCTGGCGCACTATTTGTGGCACTCAGTATATCTATTTACTTACTAAAAAAGGACAGTCCTCAGCGTCCTTTTCTCCAAATTCCTTTCTCCTCTGACTAAACAGAGTTTTAACCGAAAATTTTCGCTCAATGTACACTTTATGGAGACTATTCAAGAATTTTTTCAAAATTTTTTGATTAGTACTTTTCGAGATAGGGTGTGTGGACAGGAGTCTTCGGCAATTCTTTTAAAAATATTACAAAGAAAAGTGTGCGTAATTATTACATTATGTATATTTTTGAGTTCGTGTTTTCACAAGCTTTCATGTGACACTTGAGGATCTGGTACTTTTTTTCGCCTCCGATTTCACCCTGTAAAACTAACCCCTCAAGTAAAAATTTAATTTTCAAAACTAAACGGCTCGGACTGGAACATCAATTCCTATATTTATGAAAAATTTAAACTTTATATGCCAATTAATTTCAGAGAAAATCAGGTGATACAGACGGACACCGAAGTGATCCCAACAGTATTCTGTACAAAACACTAATTATCATAATTGACAAACTATTTATAGCACTCTATATCTCTTGTTAGGTAAAAAAAACCTAAAGTACAGTGCAGAGTAAATAAATTCTTCTCTAGCTACACAGTTTTCACTAAAATATTTTACTATACGGTGTTAGCTTACCTTAGAGAAAGACTTCTGAAATTTCTCGACAAATAGGTCGGAGTAGCTGGACTTGATCCCGCACTACCCAAAGAGTAGTTCTTTCGTTGTAAATTCTTAACAGAGCCACCAGCATTACCGTAATTATTTGGAGATCCGCTCT